>OX422197.1:3520204-4060292 GCA_949130485.1 Agelas oroides | reverse complement strand
AATCTTTCCTGCCACTTAAACAGGCCAGCACGCGCTTCACAGCACTTCATCGGCGGATTTATCCGGTCTTTCCCGTACATACACAGGCTTGCACGAGCTTCACAGGGCCTCCAGAGTGGTAAAAAGTGCTTTCTCCATCCTTCCTGGCACTTAAAGAGGAAATGCACGTGCTTAACATCATCTCATAGGCGGATTTACTAGCTCTTTACCGCACATACACATGCTTGCACGAGCTTCACAGGGCCTCCACAGTGGTGAAAAGTGCCTTCTCAATCTTTCCTGGCACTTAAACAGGCCAGTACGTGCTTCACAGAACCTCATCGGCGGTTAAAACGGATTTATCAGGTCATTCCCGCAGATACACAGGCTTGTACGAGCATAACAGGGACTCCACAGTGGTGAAACGGCTTTTTAGATCTTTCCTGACACTTAAACAGGATTGCACGTGCTTCACAACACCTCATCGGCGGTTTTATCAGGTCTTTCCCCCACATACACAGGCTTGAACGAGCTTCACAGGGCCTCCACAGTGGTGAAAAGTGCTTTCTCGATTTTTCCTGGCACTTAAACAGGATTACACTTTCTTTACAGCACCTCCTCGGCGGTTAACACGGCTATATCAAGTCTTTCCCGCACATACACAGGCTTGGACTAGCTTCACAGGGCCTCGGCAGTGGTGAATATTCTTTCTCGATCTTTCCTGGGACTTAAGCAGGATTGCACGTGCTTCACAGCACCTCATCGGCGGATAAAACGGCTTTATCAGGTCTTTCCTGCAAAAAGACAGGCATCCACGAGCTTCACAGGGCCTCCACAGTGGTGAAAAGTGCTTTCTCGATCTTTCCTGGCTCTTAAACAAGCCTGTATGTGCTTCACAGCACCTTATCGGCGGTTAAATCGGCTTTATCAGGTAATACCCGCAATTACACAAGCTTGCACGAGCTTCACATGCAGGGCCCCCAAAGTGGTGAAAAATGCAATTTAGATTTTGCAGACACCTCCACAAGCCTCCACGTGCTTCACGGCACTTTCTCTGCGGTTAAAACCGCTTCGTCAGGTCATTCCAGCACATACACAGGCTTGCACGAGCTTCACAGGACTTTCACAGTGGTGAAAACTGCTTTCTCAATCTCTCCTGGCATTAAACAGGCCTGTACGTGTTTCACTGCACCCCATCGACGATTAAAACGGCTTTATCAGGTCTTTCACGCACATACACAAGCTTGCACGAGCTTCACAGGGCCTCCACGGTGGTGAAAAGTGATTTATCGATCTTTTCTGGCACTTAAACAGGCCTGTACGTGCTTCACAGCACCTCAACGGCGGTTAAAAGGGCTTTCTAAGGTCATTCCATCACCTACACAGGCTTGCACGAGCTTCAAAGGACTTCCACGGTGCCGAAAACTGCTTTTTAGATCTTTCCTGCGGCTTAAACAGGCCAGCACGTGCTTCACAGCATTTTGTCGGCGGTTTAAACGGAGTTATAATGTCTTTCCCGCACATACACAGGATTGCACGAGCTTCACAGGGCCTCCACAGTGGTGAACATGCTTTCTCGATCTTTCCTGGCACTTAAACAGGATTTCACGTGCTTCACAGCACCTCCTCGGCGGTTTCTTCAGCTCTTTACCGCACATTGCCCGAGCTAAACAGGGCCTTACACAGTGGTGTAAAGTGCTTTCTCAATCTTTCCTGGCACTTAAACAGGCCAGTACGTGCTTCACAGCACCTCACCGGAGGTTAAAACGGCTTTATCACATCTTTCCCGCACATACACAGTTTTGCACGAGATTCACAGGGCCTCCACAGTGGTGAATATTCTTTCTCGATCTTTCCTGGCACTTAAACAGGATTTGCACGCCTTCACAGCACCTCATCGGCGGTTTTATCATGTCTTTCCCCCACATACACAGACTTACACGAGCTTCACAGGGCCTCCACAGTGGTGAAAAGTGCCTTCTCGATTTTTCCTGGCACTTAAACAGGATTACACTTTCGTTACAACACATCCTCGGACGTTAAAACGGCTATATCAGGTCTTTCCCGCACATACACATGCTTGGACTAGATTTACAGGACTTGCACAGTGCTGAAAACTGCTTTTTAGATCTTTACTGGCACATCAACGAGACCCCACGTACTCCACAGCACTCTCTCAGCGGTTAAAACGGCTTTGTCAACTCATTCCAGCACATACCCAGACTTGCACGAGCTTAACAGGACTTTCACAGAGGTGAAAACTGCTTTCTCAATCTTTCCTTGCACTTAAACAGTCCTGCATGTGCTTCACACCACCTCATCGGCGGTTAAAACGGCTTTATCAAGTCTTTCCAGCACACACACAGGATTGCACGAGCTTCACAGGGCCTCCACAGTGGTGAAAACTGCTTTCTCGATCTTTCCTTGCACTTAAACAGTCCTGCATGTACCTCATCGGCGGTTAAAACGGCTTTATCAAGTCTTTCCAGCACACACACAGGCTTGCATGAGCTTCACAGGGACTCCACAGTGGTGAAAAGTGCTTTCTCCATCTTTCCTGGCACTTAAACAGGATTGCACGTGCTTCACAGCACCTCATCGGCGGTCTAAACGGCTTCATCACGTCTTTCCCGCACATACACAGGCTTGCACGAGCTTCCCAGGACTTCCACAGTGCTGAAAACGGCTCTTTAGATCTTTCCTGGCACTTCAACAAGACTGCAGGTTCTTTACAGCACCTTCTCGGCGGTTAAAACTGATTTGTCAGGTCATTTCAGCTCAGACACAGGCTAGCACGAGCTTCACAGGACCTTCACAGGGGTGAAAACTGCTTTCTCAATCTTTCCTGGCAATTAAACAGGCCTGCACGTGCTTCACAGCACCTCATCGGCGGTTAAAACGGCTTTATAAGGTCATTCCCCCTCATACACAGGCTTCAACGAGCTTCACACGACTTCCACAATGCTGAAAACTGCTTTTTAGAGCATTCCTGACACTTCAACAAGCCTCCAGTTGCTTCACAGCACCTTCTCGGCGGTTATAACGGCTTTATCAGGTCATTGCAGCAGATTCCCTTCCTTGCACAAACTTCACAGGAACTTCATAGTGGTGAAAACTGCTTTCTCAATCTTTCTTGGCACTTAAATAGGCCTGCACGTGCTTCACAGCACCACATCGGCGGTTCAAACGGTTTGATCAGGTAATTCCAGCTCATACACTGGCTTGTACGAGATTGACACGACCTTCACAGCGGTGAAAACTGCTTTCAAAATCTTTCCTGGGACTTAAACAGGCCTGCACGTGCTTCAAAGCACCTCATCGGCGGTTAAAACGGCTTTATGAAGTCTCTCCTGCACATAGACAGGCTTGCACGAGCTTCACAGGGCCTCCACAGTGGTGAAAAGTGATTTCTCGATCTTTCCGGGCACTTAAACAGAAATGCATGTGCTTCACAGCACCTCATCGGCGGTTAAAATGGCTTGATCAGGTCATTCCAGCACATACACTGGCTTGCACGAGATTGACACGACCTTCACAGTGGTGAAAACTGCTTTCAAAATCTTTCCTTGGACTTAAACAGGCCTGCATGTGCTTCACAGCAACTCATGGGCGGTTAAAACGGCTTTATCAGGTCATTCCAGCACATACACAGGCTTGCACGAGCTTCACAGGACCTACACGGTGGTGAAAACTGCTTTATCAATCTTTCCTGGCACTTAAACAGGATTGCACGTGCTTCACAGCACCTCATTGGCGGTTTAAACGGCTTTATCAGGTATTTCCAGCACATACACAGGCTTACACGAGCTTCACAGGGCATCCACAGTGGTGAAAAGTGTTATCTCGATCATTCCCGGCACTTAAAAAGGAATGCACGTGCTTCACAGCACCTCATTTTCGGTTAAAACGGCTTTATCAGGTCTTTCCCGCACATACAAAGGCTTGCACTAGCTTCACAGGACTTCCACAGTGCTTAAAACTGTTTTTTAGATCTTTCCTGACACTTGAAGAAGCCTCCACGTGCGTCACAGCACCTCCTCAGCTGTGAAATCGGCTTTGTCAGCTCATTAAAGCACATAGACAGGCTTGCACGAGCTTTATGGGTGAAAATTGCTTTCTCAATCTTTTCTAACACTTAAACAGGGCTGCACGTGCTTCACAGCGCCTCATCGGCGGTTAAAACGGCTTCCTCAGGTCTTTCCCGCACATACCCAGGCTTGCACGTACTTCACAGGGCGCTTTCGCGTTCTTTCCTGGCACTTAAACAGGATTGCACGTGCTTCCCAGTACCTCATCGGCGGTTAAAACGGTTTTATGAGCTCTTTCCCGCTCATACACAGGCTTGCACGAGCTTCACAATACTTCCACAGTGGTGAAAATTGCTATCTTAATCTTTCCGAAACAGGCCTGCACGCGCATCTCAGCAACTCATCGGCGTTTAAAACGGCTTTGTCAGGACTTTCCAGCACATACACAGGCTTGCACGACCTTCACAGGACTTCCACAGTCGTGGAAACTACTTTTTGATCTTTCTTGGCACATAACAGGATTGCACGTGCTTTACAGCACCTCATCGGCTGTTAAAACGTCTTTACGAGGTCTTTCCCTCATATACACAGGCTTCCACTAGCTTCAAAGGTCCTCCACAGTGCTGAAAACTGCTTTCTCGGTCTTTCCTGGCACTTAAACAGGATTGCACGTGCTTCACAGCACCTCATCGGCGGTTAAAACAGCTTTATCAGGTCTTTCCCGCTCATACACAGGCTTGCATGAGCTTCACAGAACTTCCACAGTGATGAAAACTGATTTTTACAGCTTTCCTGACACTTCAACAAGCCTCCTCGTGCTTCAAAGCACCTTCTGGGCGGTTATAACGGCCTTATCAGGTAATTCCAGCACACACACAGGCTTGCACAAACTTCACAGGACTTTCACAGTGTTGAAAACTGCTTTCTCGATCTTTCCTGGCACATAACAGGATTGCACGTGCTTTACAGCACCTCATCGGCGATTAAAACGTCTTTAAGAGGTCTTTCCTGCATATACACAGGCTTTTACTTGCTTCACAGGTCCTCCACAGTGCTGAAAACTGCTTTTTAGAGCTTTCCTGACACTTCAACAAGCCTCCACGCGCTTGCCAGCACCTTCTGGGGGATTAAAACGGCTTTGTCAGGTCATTCCGGCGCATACATAGGCTTGTACGAGCTTCACAGGACCTTCACAATGGTGAAAACTGCTTTCTCAATCTTTCCTGGCACTTAAACAGGCCTGCACGTGCTTCACAGCACTTCATCCGCGGTTAAAACGGCTTTATCAGGTCTTCAATGCACATATACGGGCTTGCACGTGCTTCACAGGGCCTCCACAGTGGTGAATACGCTTTCTCGATCTTTCCTGGCACTTAAACAGGATTGTACGTGCTTCATGGCACCTCATCGGCGGTATTATGAGGTCATTCCCGCACATACACAGGCTTGCACGAGCTTCATAGGACTTCCACAGTAGAGAAAACTGCTTTTTAGTCCTTTCCTGACACTTCAGCAAGCCTCCACGTGCTTCACAGCACCTTCTCTGTGGTTAAAACTGCTTTGTCAGGTCATCCCAGCACATACACAGGCTTGCACGAGCTTCACAGGAGCTTCACAGTGGTAAAAACTGCTTTCTCAATCTTTCCTGGCACGTAAACAGCCCTGCACGTCCTTCTCAGCACTTCATCGGAGGTTAAAACGGCTTTATCATGTCTTTCCCGGCATACAAAAGCTTGGATTAGATTTACAGGACTTCCACAATGCTGCAAACTGCTTATTAGATCTTTCCTGACACTTCAACAAGCCTCCACGTGCTTCACAGCACCTTCTGGGCGGTTAAAACGGCTTGGTCTGGTCATTCCAGCACATACATAGGCTTGCACGAGCTTCACAGGACCTTCACAGTGGTGAAAACTGCTTTCTCAATCTTTCCTGGCACTTAAACAGCCCTACACGTGCTTCTCAGCACTTCATCGGCGTTTAAAACGGCTTTATCAGGGCATACAAGCATACACTAGCTTTACAGGACTTCCACAATGCTGCAAACTGCTTTTTAGATCTTTCCTGACACTTCAACAAGCCTCCACGTGCTTCACAGCACCTTCTGGGCGGTTATAACGGCTTTGTCAGGTCATTCAAGCACATACACAGGCTTGCACGAGCTTCACAGGACCTTCACAGTGGCGAAAACTGCTTTCTCAATGTTTCCTGGCATTTAAACAGGCCTGTACGTGGTTTACTGCACACCATCGACGGTTAAAACGTTTAAGCAGGTCTTTCCAGCACACACACAGACTTGTACGAGCTTCATAGGGCCTCCACAGTGGTGAAAAACGCTTTCACCATATTTCCTGGCACTTAAACAGGCCTGTACGAGCTTCACAGCACCTCATCGGCGGTTAAAACGGCTTTATAAGGTCTTTCCGGCACACACACAGGCTTGCACGAGCTTCACACGGCCTCCACAGTGGTGAACTCCATCTTTCCTGGCACTTAAACAGGCATGCACGAGCTTCACAGCACCTCATCGGCGGTTAAAACGGTTTTATCAGGTCTTTCCCGCACATACACAGGCTTGCAGGCCTGTTTTAGTGCTGGGAAAGATCGAGAAAGCACCTTTCACCACCGTGGAGACTCTGTGAAACTCGTGCAAGCCTGTCTTTGTTTGGGAAAGACTAGCCTCGTACCCAGGCCGTTAATTAGGAAAAACGGCCTGGCAACTTATCCGAGTTCAAACTGTTGACTTCCGCTGCACTGGGGTTGGCAGTACCAATCAGATTTCAGAGCGGTTCACGTGACAGTTGTAGAGAATTTTAATTGCGTCATAAATGCATCACAGTGTTATACCTAGTCTCGCGTAGCCAGACTCTCACACGAAAAAACGGGAGTCTGGTGACTCTTGCATATTGAGTTGGTGCTAATAGGCCCAGGAATTTCTGGGGGCGATAATTGACCATAAGTGAGTTACCGTTTGAGAGTCTGGCTTCAATGTCACTTTCATGACTTCCCTGTCAAATGCACACTTGTTCGCACCTACTTAATTACCTACTGACTTGCTGACAGCGCAACACCAACTCAATATGCGAGAGTCACCAGACTCTCTCCCGTTTTTCGTGTGAGAGTCTGGCTACGCGAGACTATTATTCGAACACACCACAGTAGGTGCAATGGGGGAAGGGGGGGGGGGGGGGGGGGGGGACAAACAACACTGCAACATCCAATTACACACTAATGATCAGCACTAAGTGTCCGTAAACTTCAACCGCGCACGAGCCCGAGTCCGATGAGCAATCGGTGCCCAAAAGATATCGTCAGCAGTTTCAACCTCAAATCCAGGTACTCCATGTACTGGTTGATAGTTTAGCGACAGGCAGTAATCCAAAGAAACATTATCATCACTAGTGTCACTATCTGCTGCTCTCACTCGATTCCTTGAGATCTTGATAGGTGTCCAAGATGAAGTCTCTCCAGATTCCACACAAACTCCAGGAATGTCACTCATCATCAACATTCATGTCAATGTGATCGTTCACAACAACTAGATCAGTATCAGCCAGTGTGACAGAAGGAGTAGGGGACTTAACTGATTCAGGGATAGAGTGGGCATCAATTGGAATATCCTGGGCTTGAGGTTGCAGTTGGTCACAATCTCCACCACAGTCTTTATTCTTAGTGAGGTCATTAGTCTTACCCTTACTCTTACGCCTACGCCTTCTCTTCTTAGATTTAGTGATCTTCTGGGTGCTCCTCAGCTGAGTCTGACGTGAATCAGTCTGCGGCCAGAAAAAGCTCACAGATATCCCAGAAGTTGACTGCTTCATATCCCAACAGGCCTGACCAAGTAGAACTCCAGCCTCTTGCATAGCAGCAAGGGCGGGAAGAGGGAAACCTAGCGCACGAAGGGCAGAGTAATTCCCATCAACAACGAGGACAGCAATTTTGCCACATGTGTCAGCCATTTTTAAAATTTTTTTATTATCTATATTATATCCGTCCCGTGGTACCGCTAGCGCTTGGAACAACGCTTTTGTTCGAACTCCTTCCGCTGACTTGTGTGTAACAACTACAGTACCTGGGGACAAAACGGATCCTTTACAAAAAAGGACCTGTTCGAGAGTAGCAGTGTCAGGTACTAGTTAGTACTTACTGTCAGTCGGGCACATCGACATCGGTGAGCGAGAGCGAGTCTACTGCAAGCGGTTCGTCTACAGATGACAAGTAAGACAGTAACCATCCAATATAAGCCTGTAGCGAGTCTACTGGCACCATCAACGCGCTTGCACATTACGAACAGTCACGTGGCTACGATTAAATATCGCATGCATTATCCAATATTCATGGCTTGTATGGGTGCAGCTGTAATCTTTTTGTCGTCATATCCGTATACAGTTTGAACCAGGGTAAGTTGCCAGGCCGTTTTTCCTAATTAACGGCCTGGGTGCGAGGCTAGGGAAAGACCTGATAAAGCCGTTTTAACCGCCGATGAGGTTCTGTGAAGCACGTGCAGGCCTGATTAAGTGCCAGGAAAGATGTGGTTTTCACCAATGTGAAAATCTTGAAAAGCTCGTACAAGGCTGTGTATGTGCGGGAAAAGCTGATAAAGCTGTTTTAACAGCCGGTGAGGTGCTGTGAAGCACGTGCAATCCTGTTTACGTATCAGGAATGATTGAGAAAGCAGTTTTCACCACTGTGAAGGTCCTGTGAAGCTAATGCAAGCCTGTGTATGTGCTGGAGTGACCTGACAAAGCCGTTTTAACCGCCGAGAAGGTGCTGTGAAGCACGTTGAGGCTTGTTGAAATGTCAATAAGGATTTAAAAAGCAGTTTTCAGCACTGTGTGAGCCATGTGAAGCACGTGCAAGCCTGTGTATGTGCTGGAAAGAGCTGATAAAGCCGTTTTAACCGTCGAAGCGGAGCTGTGAAGCATGTGCAGGTCTAAGTACCAGGAACGATTGTGAAAGCAGTTTTCGCCACTGTGGAAGTCCTGTGAAGCTGGTGCAAGCCTGTGTATGGGATGGAATAACCTGACCTAGCCGAGAAGGTGCTGTGAAGCACGTGGAGGCTTCTTGAAGTGTCAAGAGAGATCTAAAAAGCAATTTTTACCACTGTGGAAGTCCTGTGAAGCACCTTCAATCCTGTTTTGTGCCAGGAAATATCGAGAAAGCACTTTTAACCTCTGTGGAGGCCCTGTGAATCTCGTGCAAGCCTGTGTATGCGCGGGAAAGACTTGATAAAGCCGTTTTAACCGCCAATGAGGTTCTGTGAAGCACGTGCAATCCTGTTTAAGTGCTATGAAAGATCGAGAAAGCAGTTTTTACCACTGTTGGGGCCCTACGAAGCTCGTGCATGCCTGTGTATGTGCGGAAAAGACCTGTTAAAGCCGTTTCATCCGCCGATGCGGAGCTGTGAAGCACGTGCAGGTCTAAGTACCAGGAACGATTGTGAAAGCAGTTTTCGCCACTGTGGAAGTCCTGTGAAGCTGGTGCAAGCCTGTGTATGGGATGGAATAACCTGACCTAGCCGAGAAGGTGGTGTGAAGCACGTGGAGGCTTCTTGAAGTGTCAAGAGAGATCTAAAAAGCAATTTTTACCACTGTGGAAGTCCTGTGAAGCTCGTGCAAGCCTGTGTATGAGAAAGAAAGCCCTGATAAAGCCGTTTTAACCTCCGATGAGGTGCTGGGAAACAAGTGCAATACTGTTTAAGTGCTATGAAAGATCGAGAAAGCAGTTTTCACTACTGTGGGTCCCAGCGAAGCTGGTGCTAGCCTGTTCATGTGCAGGAAAGAGCTGATAAAGCCGTTTTAACCGCCGATGAGGTGCTGTGAAGCACGTGCAATCCTGTTCAAGTGCCAGGAGAGATCGAGAAAGTACTTTTAACCGCTGTGGAGGCCCTGAGAAGCTCGTGCAAGCCTGTGTATGTGTGCTGGAATGACCTGACAAAGCCGTTTTAACCGCCGAGGAGATACTGTGAAGCACGTGGAGTCATGTTGAAGTGTCAGTAAAGACCTAAAAAGCAGTTTTCAGCGCTGTGGAATTCCTGTGAAGCTCATGCAAGCCTGTTTATGAGCGGGAAAGACCTGATAAAGCCATTTTAACCGCCGATGAGGTGCTGAGAAGCACGTGCAGGCCTGTTTATGTGCAAGGAAAGATCGAGAAAGCACTTTTCACCTCAGTGGAGGCCCAGTGAAGCTCGTGCAATCGTGTGTATGTGCGGGAAAGACTTGATAAAACCGTTTTAACCGCAGATGAGGTGCTGTGAAGCACCTGTTTAAGTGCTATGAAAGATCGAGAAAGCAGTTTTCACCACTGTGGGGGCCCTGCGAATCTCGTGCAAGCCTGTGTATGTGCGGGAAAGACCTGATAAAAGCCGTTTCAACAGCCGATGAGGTGCTGTGAAGCACGTGCAATCACGTTTAAGTGCTATGAAGGATCGAGCAAGCACTTTTCACCACTGTGGGGGCCCTGCGAAGCACGTACAAGCCAGTGTATGTGCGGGAAAGACATGATAAAAGCCGTTTCAACCGCCGATGCGGTGCTGTGAAGCACGTGCAAGCCTGTTTAAGTGCCAGGAAAGATTGAGAAAGCAGTTTTCACCACTGTGGAAGTCCTGTGAAGCTCGTGCAAGCCTGTGTATGTGTGCTGAAATGACCTGATAAAGCCGTTTTAACCGCCGAGAAGGTGCTGCGAAGCACGTGGAGGCTTGTTGAAGTGTCAGGAAAGATCTAAAAAGCAGTTTTCATCACTGTGGAAATGCTGTGAAGATCGTGCAAGCCTGTGTATGTGCGGGAAAGACCTGATAATGCCGTTTTAACCTGCTGTGAAGCACGTGCAATCGTCTTTAAGTGCCAGGAAAGATGGAGAAAGCACTTTCCACTACTGAGGAGGCCCTGTGAAGCTCGTGCAAGCCTGTGTATGTGCTTGAAAGACCTGATAAAACCGTTTTAACAGCCGATACGGTGCTGTGAAACCCGTGCAGGTCTGTTTAAGTACCAGGAAAGATTGAGAAAGCAGTTTTCACCACTGTGAAGGTCCTGTAAAGCTCGTACAAGCCTGTGTATGTAGTGAAATGACCTCACAAATCCGTTTAAACCGCCGAGGTGTTGTGAAGCACGTGGAGGCTTGTAGAAGTGTCAGGAAAGATCTAAAAAGTAGTTTTCAGCACAGTGAAATTCCTGTGAAGCTCGTGCAAGCATGTGTATGGGCGAGAAAAACCTGATAAAGCCGTTTTAACTGCCGATGAGGTGCTGTGAAGCATGTGCAATCCTCTTTAATTGCCAGGAAAGATCTAAAAAGCAGTTTTCGCCACTGTGGAAGTCCTGTGAAGCTCGTGCAAGCCTGTGTATGAGCGACAAAGACCTGATGAAGCTGTTTTAAACGGCGGTGATGTGCTGGTGAAGTACGTGCAGGCCTGTTTAAGTACCAGGAAAGATTGAGAAAGCAGTTTTCACCACTGTGAATGTCCTGTGAGGCTGGAAGATGTTTTGCTGTGAAGCACGTTCAAGCCGGTTTAAGTGCCAGGAATGATTGAGAAAGCAGTTTTCACCACTGTGAAGGTCCTTTGAAGCTCCTGCAAGCTTGTGTATGTGCTGGAATGACCTGACAAGTGCTGTGATACACGTGCTGGCCTGATTAAGTGCCAGGAAATATTCAAAAGCAGTTTTCACCACTGTGAAAGTCCTTTGAAGCTCCTACAAACCTGTGTATGTGCCTGTGCATCTGCTGGATTGATCTGACAAAGCCGTTTTAATCGCCGAGAAGGTGCTGTGGACCACGTGGAAGCTTGTTCACGTGTCAGGAAAGATCTATAAAGCAGTTTTCAGCACTATGAAGCTCGTTCAAACCTGTGAATGTGCGGGAAAGACCTAATAAAACCGTTTTAACCGCTGATGAGGTGCTGTGAGGCACGTGCAATCCTGTTTAAGTGCCAGGAAAGATCGAGAAAGCACTTTTCACCACCGTAGAGACCCTGTGAAGCTCGTGCAAGACTGTGCATGAGCTGGAAAGACCTGACAAAGTCGTTTTAACCAGCTAGGAGGCACTGTGAAACACGTGCAGCCCTGCTTATGTGCCAAGAAAGATCGAGAAAGCAGTTTTCACCCATGTGAAGCTCCCCTAAGCATCTTTAAGTATCAGGAAATATCAAAAAGGCAGTTTTAACCACTGTGGAGGCCCTGTGAAGCTCGTACAAGCCTGCTGAAGAGCTACGAATGATCTACAAAGCAATTTACACCACTCTGGGGGCCCTGTGAAGCTCGTGCAAGCCTGTGTATGTGCGGGAATGACCCGACAAAGCCGTTTTAACCGCCGATAAGGTGCTGTGAAGCACGTGGAGGGGCGTGTTGAAGTGTCAGGAAAGATCTAGTAAGCAGTTTTCGCCACTGTGTAAGTCCTGTGAAGCTCGTGAAAGCCTGTTTAAGTGCGGTAGAAGTCTGAAAATGCTGTTTTAACCGCTGTGCAGTAGCTATGAAGCTCGTGCAGGCCTGTTTAAGTGCCAGGATAGATTGAGAAAGTAGTTTTCACCACTGTCAAGGTCGTGTGAAACTCGTGTAATCCTGTGTATATGCAGGAATGACCTGACAAAGTCATTCTAACTGCCAAGAATGTGCTGTGAAGCCCGTGGAGGCTTCTTTAAGTGCCAGGAAAGACACTGAGGAAGCCCTGTGAATCTCGTTCAAGCCTGTATGTGCAGGAATGACCTGACAAAGACGTTTCAACCACAGTAGAGGTCCTGTGAAGCTCCTGCAACCCTCTTTAAGTGTCAGGAAAGATCTAGAAAGCAGTTTTCACCACTGTGTAAGTCCTGTGAAGCTCGTGCAAGCCTGTGTATGTGCGGGAAGACCTGACAAAGCCGTTTTAACCGCCGTGAAGGTGCTGTGAATCACGTGGTGGCTTGTTGAAGTGTCAGGAAAGATCGAGAAAGCACTTTTCACTACTGTGGAGGCCCTGTGAAGCTCGTGCAAGACTGTGTATGAGCTGGAAAGACCTGACAAAGCCGTTTTAACCAGCTAGGAGGTACTGTGAAGCACGAGGCCTGCTTATGTGCCAGGGAAGATCGAGAAAGCAGTTTTCACCGATGTGAACCTCCTCCAAGCCTCTTTAAGTGTCAGGAAATATCAAAATGGCCGTTTTCACCACTGTGGAGGCCCTGTGAAGCTCGTGCAAGCCTGTTGATGTGCGGGAAAGACCTGACAAAGCCGTTTCAACCACAGTAGAGGTCCTGTGAAGCTCCTGCAACCCTCTTTAAGGGTCAGGAAAGATCTATTAAGCAGTTTTCACCACTGTGTAAGTCCTGTGAAGCTCGTGCAAGCCTGTTTAAGTGCGGTAGAAGTCTGAAAATGCTGTTTTAACCGCTGTGCAGTAGCTATGAAGCTCGTGTAGGCCTGTTTAAGTGCCAGGATAGATTGAGAAAGTAGTTTTCACCACTGTCAAGGTCCTGTGAAACTCGTGTAATCCTGTGTATATGCAGGAATGACCTGACAAAGTCATTCTAACTGCCAAGAATGTGCTGTGAAGCCCGTGGAGGCTTGTTTAAGTGCCAGGAAAGATCTAAAAAGCAGTTTTCACCACTGAGGAAGCCCTGTGAATCTCGTTCAAGCCTGTATGTGCAGGAATGACCTGACAAAGTCGTTTCAACCACAGTAGAGGTCCTGTGAAGCTCCTGCAACCTTCTTTAAGTGTCAGGAAAGATCTAGAAAGCAGTTTTCACCACTGTGTAAGTCCTGTGAAGCTCGTGCAAGCCTGTGTATGTGCGGAAAGACCTGACAAAGCCGTTTTAAGCGCCGTGAAGGTGCTGTGAAGCACGTGGTGGCTTGTTGAAGTGTCAGGAAAGATCGAGAAAGCACTTTTCACCACTGTGGAGGTCCTGTGAAGCTCGTGCAAGACTGTGTGTGAGATGGAAAGACCTGACAAAGCCGTTTTAACCAGCTAGGAGGTACTGTGAAGCACGAGGCTTGCTTTTGTGCCAGGGAAGATCGAGAAAGCAGTTTTCACCCATGTGAACCTCCTCCAAGCCTCTTTAAGTGTCAGGAAATATCAAAAAGGCAGTTTTCACCACTGTGGAGGCCCTGTGAAGCTCGTGCAAGCCTGTTTAAGTGCGGTAGAAGTCTGAAAATGCTGTTTTAACCGCTGTGCAGTAGCTATGAAGCTCGTGCAGGCCTGTTTAAGTTCCAGGATAGATTGAGAAAGTAGTTTTCACCACTGTCAAGGTCCTGTGAAACTCGTGTAATCCTGTGTATGTGCAGGAATGACCTGACAAAGTCATTCTAACTGCCAAGAATGTGCTGTGAAGCCCGTGGAGGCTTGTTTAAGTGCCAGGAAAGATCTAAAAAGCAGTTTTCACCACTGAGGAAGCCCTGTGAATCTCGTTCAAGCCTGTATGTGCAGGAATGACCAGACAAAGCCGTTTCAACCACAGTAGAGGTCCTGTGAAGCTCCTGCAACCTTCTTTAAGTGTCAGGAAAGATCTAGAAAGCAGTTTTCACCACTGTGTAAGTCCTGTGAAGCTCGTGCAAGCCTGTGTATGTGCGGAAAGACCTGACAAAGCCGTTTTAACCGCCGTGAAGGTGCTGTGAAGCACGTGGTGGCTTGTTGAAGTGTCAGGAAAGATCGAGAAAGCACTTTTCACCACTGTGGAGGTCCTGTGAAGCTCGTGCAAGACTGTGTATGAGCTGGAAAGACCTGACAAAGCCGTTTTAACCAGCTAGGAGGTACTGTGAAGCACGAGGCTTGCTTTTGTGCCAGGGAAGATCGAGAAAGCAGTTTTCACCCATGTGAACCTCCTCCAAGCCTCTTTAAGTGTCAGGAAATATCAAAAAGGCAGTTTTCACCACTCTGGAGGCCCTGTGAAGCTAGTGCAAGCCTGCTCAAGAGGTAGGAATGATCTACAAAGCACTTTTCACCATTCTGGGGTCCCTGTGAAGCTCGTGCAAGCCTGGATATGTGCGGGAATGACCTGACAAAGCCGTTTTAACCGCCGAGAAGGTACTGTGAAGCAGGTGGAGGCGTGTTGAAGTGTCAGGAAAGATCTAGTAAGCAGTTTTCGCCACTGTGTAAGTCCTGTGAAGCTCGTGGAAGCCTGTGTATGTGCGGGAAGACTTGACAAAGCCGTTTTAACCGCCGTGAAGGTGCTGTGAAGCACGTGGTGGCTTGTTGAAGTGTCAGGAAAGATCGAGAAAGCACTTTTCACCACTGTGGAGGCCCTGTGAAGCTCGTGCAAGACTGTGCATGAGCTGGAAAGACCTGACAAAGCCGTTTTAACCAGCTAGGAGGTACTGTGAAGCACGAGGCCTGCTTATGTGCCAGGGAAGATCGAGAAACCAGTTTTCACCCATGTGAACCTCCTCCAAGCCTCTTTAAGTGTCAGGAAATATCAAAATGGCAGTTTTCACCAATGTGGAGGCCCTGTGAAGCTCGTGCAAGCCTGCTCAAGAGGTAGGAATGATCTACAAAGCACTTTTCACCACTCTGGGGTCCCTGTGAAGCTCCTGCAACCCTCTTTAAGTGTCAGGAAAGATCTAGAAAGCAATTATCACCACTGTGTAACTCCTGTGAAGCTCGTGCAACCCTGTGTATGTGCGGGAAGACTTGACAAAGCCGTTTTAACCGCCATGAAGGTGCTGTGAAGCACGTGCAGGCCTGCTTACGTGCCATGGAAGCCCATGTAAAGCTCCTCCAAGCCTCTTTAAGTGTCAGGAAATATCAAAAAAGCAGTTTTCACCTCTGTGGAGGCCCTGTAAAGCTCGTGCAAGCGTGCTGAAGAGCTAGGAAACATCTACAAAGCAATTTTCACCACTCTGGGGGCCCTGTGAGGCTCGTGCAAGCCTGTGTATGTGCGGGAATGACCTGACAAAGCCGTTTTAACCGCCGAAATGGTGCTGTGAAGCACGTGGAGGCGTGTTGAATTTTCAGGAAAGATCTAGTAAGCAGTTTTCGCCACTGTGTAAGTCCTGTGAAGCTCGTGCAAGCCTATTTAAGTGCGGTAGAAGTCTGAAAATGCTGTTTTAACCGCTGTGCAGTAGCTATGAAGCTCGTGCAGGCCTGTTTAAGTGCCAGGATAGATTGAGAAAGTAGTTTTCACCACTGTCAAGGTCCTGTGAAACTCGTGTAATCCTGTGTATATGCAGGAATGACCTGACAAAGTCATTCTAACTGCCAAGAATGTGCTGTTAAGCCCGTTGAGGCTTGTTTAAGTGCCAGGAAAGATCTAAAAAGCAGTTTTCACCACTGAGGAAGCCCTGTGAATCTCGTTCAAGCCTGTATGTGCAGGAATGACCTGATAAAGCCGTTTCAACCACAGTAGAGGTCCTGTGAAGCTCCTGCAACCCTCTTTAAGTGTCAGGAAAGATCTAGAAAGCAGTTTTCACCACTGTGTAAGTCCTGTGAAGCTCGTGCAAGCCTGTGTATGTGCGGGAAGACCTGACAAAGCCGTTTTAAGCGCCGTGAAGGTGCTGTGAAGCACGTGGTGGCTTGTTGAAGTGTCAGGAAAGATCGAGAAAGCACTTTTCACTACTGTGGAGGCCCTGTGAAGCTCGTGCAAGACTGTGTATGAGCTGGAAAGACCTGACAAAGCCGTTTTAACCAGCTAGGAGGTACTGTGAAGCACGAGGCCTGCTTATGTGCCAGGGAAGATCGAGAAAGCAGTTTTCACCCATGTGAACCTCCTCCAAGCCTCTTTAAGTGTCAGGAAATATCAAAATGGCAGTTTTCACCACTGTGGAGGCCCTGTGAAGCTCGTGCAAGCCTGTTGATGTGCGGGAAAGACCTGACAAAGCCGTTTCAACCACAGTAGAGGTCCTGTGAAGCACCTGCAACCCTCTTTAAGGGTCAGGGAAGATCTATTAAGCAGTTTTCACCACTGTGTAAGTCCTGTGAAGCTCGCGCTAGCCTATTTAAGTGCGGTAGAAGTCTGAAAATGCTGTTTTAACCGCTGTGCTGTAGCTATGAAGCTCGTGCAGGCCTGTTTAAGTGCCAGGATAGATTGAGAAAGTAGTTTTCACCACTGTCAAGGTCCTGTGAAACTCGTGTAATCCTGTGTATATGCAGGAATGACCTGACAAAGTCATTCTAACTGCCAAGAATGTGCTGTTAAGCCCGTGGAGGCTTGTTTAAGTGACAGGAAAAATCGAAAAAGCTGTTTTCGCAACTGAGGAAGCCCTGTGAATCTCGTTCAAGCCGGTATGTGCAGGAATGAGCTGATAAAGCCGTTTCAACCACAGTTGAGGTCCTGTGAAGCTCCTGCAACCTTCTTTAAGTGTCAGGAAAGATCTAGAAAGCAGTTTTCACCACTGTGTAAGTCCTGTGAAGCTCGTGCAAGCCTGTGTATGTGCGGAAAGACCTGACAAAGCCGTTTTAAGCGCCGTGAATGTGCTGTGAAACACGTGGTGGCTTGTTGAAGTGTCAGGAAAGATCGAGAAAGCACTTTTCACCACTGTCGTGCAAGACTGTGTATGAGCTGGAAAGACTTGACATTTGATATTTCCTGACACTTAAAGAGGCTTGGAGGAGGTTCACATGGGTGAAAACTGCTTTCTCGATCTTCCCTGGTACATAAGCAGGCCTCGTGCTTCACAGTACCTCCTAGCTGGTTAAAACGGCTTTGTCAGGTCTTTCCAGCTCATACACAGTCTTGCACGAGCTTCACAGGGCCTCCACAGTAGTGAAAAGTGCTTTCTCGATCTTTCCTGACACTTCAACAAGCCACCACGTGCTTCACAGCACCTTCACGGCGGTTAAAACGGCTTTGTCAGGTCTTCCCGCACATACAGAGGCTTGCACCAGCTTCACAGGACTTACACAGTGGTGAAAACTGCTTTCTAGATCTTTCCTGATACTTAAAGAAGGTTGCAGGAGCTTCACAGGACCTCTACTGTGGTTGAAACGGCTTTATCAGGTGATTCCTGCACATCAACAGGCTTGCACGAGCTTCACAGGGCCTCCACAGTGGTGAAAACTGCCATTTTGATATTTCCTGACACTTAAAGAGGCTTGGAGGAGGTTCACATAGGTGAAACCTGCATTCTCGATCTTCCCTGGCACATAAGCAGGCCTCGTGCTTCACAGTACCTCCTAGCTGGTTAAAACGGCTTAATGGCAGTTTTCACCACTGTGGAGGCCCTGTGAAGCTCGTGCAAGCCTGTTGATGTGCGGGAAAGACCTGACAAAGCCGTTTCAACCACAGTAGAGGTCCTGTGAAGCTCCTGCAACCCTCTTTAAGGGTCAGGAAAGATCTATTAAGCAGTTTTCACCACTGTGTAAGTCCTGTGAAGCTCGTGCAAGCCTGTTTAAGTGCGGTAGAAGTCTGAAAATGCTGTTTTAACCGCTGTGCAGTAGCTATGAAGCTCGTGCAGGCCTGTTTAAGTGCCAGGATAGATTGAGAAAGTAGTTTTCACCACTGTCAAGGTCCTGTGAAACTCGTGTAATCCTGTGTATATGCAGGAATGACCTGACAAAGTCATTCTAACTGCCAAGAATGTGCTGTTAAGCCCGAGGAGGCTTGTTTAAGTGCCAGGAAAGATCTAAAAAGCAGTTTTCACCACTGAGGAAGCCCTGTGAATCTCGTTCAAGCCTGTATGTGCAGGAATGACCTGATAAAGCCGTTTCAACCACAGTAGAGGTCCTGTGAAGCTCCTGCAACCCTCTTTAAGTGTCAGGAAAGATCTAGAAAGCAGTTTTCACCACTGTGTAAGTCCTGTGATGCTCGTGCAAGCCTGTGTATGTGCGGGAAGACCTGACAAAGCCGTTTTAAGCGCCGTGAATGTGCTGTGAAACACGTGGTGGCTTGTTGAAGTGTCAGGAAAGATCTAAGAAGCAGTTTTCACCACTGAGGAAGCCCTGTGAATCTCGTTCAAGCCTGTATGTGCAGGAATGACCTGATAAAGTCGTTTCAACCACAGTAGAGGTCCTGTGAAGCTCCTGCAACCTTCTTTAAGTGTCAGGAAAGATCTAGAAAGCAGTTTTCACCACTGTGTAAGTCCTGTGAAGCTCGTGCAAGCCTGGTTATGTGCGGGAAGACTTGACAAAGCCGTTTTAACCGCCGTGAAGGTGCTGTGAAGCACGTGGTGGCTTGTTGAAGTGTCAGGAAAGATCGAGAAAGCACTTTTCACCACTGTGGAGGTCCTGTGAAGCTCGTGCAAGACAGTGTATGACCTGGAAAGACCTGACAAAGCCGTTTGAACTAGCTAGCAGGTACTGTGAAGCACGAGGCCTGCTTATGTGCCAGGGAAGATCGAGAAAGCAGTTTTCACCCATGTGAACCTCCTCCAAGCCTCTTTAAGTGTCAGGAAATATCAAAAAGGCAGTTTTCACCACTGTGGAGGCCCTGTGAAGCTTGTGCAAGCGTGCTCAAGTGGTAGGAATGATCTACAAAGCACTTTTCACCACTCTGGGGTCCCTGTGAAGCTCGTGCAAGCCTGTGTATGTGCGGGAATGGCTTGACAAAGCCGTTTTAACCGCCGAGAAGGTGCTGTGAAGCACGTGGAGGCGTGTTGAAGTGTCAGGAAAGATCTAGTAAGCAGTTTTCGCCACTTTGTAAGTCCTGTGAAGCTCGTGCAAGCCTGTTGATGTGCGGGAAAGACCTGACAAAGCCGTTTCAACCACAGTAGAGGTCCTGTGAATCTCCTGCAACCCTCTTTAAGGGTCAAGAAAGATCTATTAAGCAGTTTTCACCATTGTGTAAGTCCTGTGAAGCTCGTGCAAGCCTGTTTAAGTGCGGTAGAAGTCTGAAAATGCTGTTTTAACCGCTGTGCAGTAGCTATGAAGCTCGTGCAGGCCTGTTTAAGTGCCAGGATAGATTGAGAAAGTAGTTTTCACCACTGTCAAGGTCCTGTGAAACTCGTGTAATCCTGTGTATATGCAGGAATGACCTGACAAAGTCATTCTAACTACCAAGAATGTGCTGTTAAGCCCGTGGAGGCTTGTTTAAGTGACAGGAAAGATCTAAAATGCAGTTTTCACATCTGAGGAAGCCCTGTGAATCTCGTTCAAGCCTGTATGTGGAGGAATGACCTGATAAAGCCGTTTCAACCACAGTTGAGGTCCTGTGAAGCTCCTGCAACCTTCTTTAAGTGTCAGGAAAGATCTAGAAAGCAGTTTTCACCACTGTGTAAGTCCTGTAAAGCTCGTGCAAGCCTGTGTATGTGCGGAAAGACCTGACAAAGCCGTTTTAACCGCCGTGAAAGTGCTGTAAAGCACGTGGTGGCTTGTTGAAGTGTCAGGAAAGATCGAGAAAGCACTTCTCACCACTGTCGTGCAAGACTGTGTATGAGCTGGAAAGACTTGACATTTGATATTTCCTGACACTTAAAGAGGCTTGGAGGAGGTTCACATGGGTGAAAACTGCTTTCTCGATCTTCCCTGGTACATAAGCAGGCCTCGTGCTTCACAGTACCTCCTAGCTGGTTAAAACGGCTTTGTCAGGTCTTTCCAGCTCATACACAGTCTTGCACGAGCTTCACAGGGCCTCCACAGTAGTGAAAAGTGCTTTCTCGATCTTTCCTGACACTTCAACAAGCCACCACGTGCTTCACAGCACCTTCACGGCGGTTAAAACGGCTTTGTCAGGTCTTCCCGCACATACAGAGGCTTGCACGAGCTTCACAGGACATACACAGTGGTGAAAACTGCTTTCTAGATCTTTCCTGACACTTAAAGAAGGTTGCAAGAGCTTCACAGGACCTCTACTGTGGTTGAAACGGCTTTATCAGGTGATTCCTGCACATCAACAGGCTTGCACGAGCTTCACAGGGCCTCCACAGTGGTGAAAACTGCCATTTTGATATTTCCTGACACTTAAAGAGGCTTGGAGGAGGTTCACATAGGTGAAACCTGCATTCTCGATCGTGAAGCTCCTGCAAGGGTCAGGAAAGATCTGTTAAGCAGTTTTCACCACTGTGTAAGGCCTGTGAAGCTCGTGCAAGCCTATTTAAGTGCGGTAGAAGTCTGAAAATGCTGTTTTAACCGCTGTGCAGTAGCTATGAAGCTCGTGCAGGCCTGTTTAAGTTCCAGGATAGATTGAGAAAGTACTTTTCACCACTGTCAAGGTCCTGTGAAACTCGTGTAATCCTGTGTATATTCAGGAATGACCTGACAAAGTCATTCTAACTTCCAAGAATGTGCTGTGAAGCCCGTGGAGGCTTGTTTAAGTGCCAGGAAAGATCTAAAAAGCAGTTTTCACCACTGAGGAAGCCCTGTGAATCTCGTTCAAGCCTGTATGTGCAGGAATGACCTGATAAAGCCGTTTCAACCACAGTAGAGGTCCTGTGAAGCTCCTGCAACCTTCTTTAAGTGTCAGGAAAGATCTAGAAGGCAGTTTTCACGACTGTGTAAGTCCTGTGAAGCTCGAGCAAGCCTGTGTATGTGCGGGAAGATCTGACAAAGCCGTTTTAACCGCCGTAAAGGTGCTGTGAAGCACGTGGTGGCTTGTTGAAGTGTCAGGAAAGATCGAGAAAGCACTTTTCACTACTGTGGAGGCCCTGTGAAGCTCGTGCAAGACTGTGTATGAGCTGGAAAGACCTGACAAAGCCGTTTTAACCAGCTAGGAGGTATTGTGAAGCACGAAGCCTTCTTATGTGCCAGGGAAGATCGAGAAAGCAGTTTTCACCCATGTGAACCTCCTCCAAGCCTCTTTAACTGTCAGGAAATATCAAAAAGGCAGTTTTCACCAATGTGGAGGCCCTGTGAAGCTCGTGCAAGCCTGCTCAAGAGGTAGGAATGATCTACAAAGCACTTTTCACCACTCTGGGGTCCCTGTGAAACTCGTGCAAGCCTGTGTATGTGCGGGAATGACCTGACAAAGCCGTTTTAACCGCCGAGAAGGTGCTGTGAAGCACGTGGAGGCGTGTTGAAGTGTCAGGAAAGATCTAGTAAGCACCTTTCACCACTGTGGAGGCCCTGTGAAGCTCGTGCAAGACTGTGTATGAGCTGGAAAGACCAGACAAAGCCGTTTTAACCAGCTAGGAGGTTCTGTGAAGCACGTGCAGGCCTGCTTACGTGCCATGGAAGCCCATGTAAAGCTCCTCCAAGCCTCTTTAAGTGTCAGGAAATATCAAAAAAGCAGTTTTCACCTCTGTGGAGGCCCTGTGAAGCTCGTGCAAGCCTGTTGAAGGGCTAGGAAACATCTACAAAGCAATTTTCACCACTCTCGGGGCAATGTGAAGCTCGTGCAAGCCTGTGTATGTGCGGGAATGACCTGACAAAGCCGTTTTAACCGCCGAGAAGGCGCTGTGAAGCACGTGGAGGCGTGTTGAAGTGTCAGGAAAGATCTAGTAAGCAGTTTTCGCCACTGTGTAAGTCCTGTTAAGCTCGTGCAAGCCTATTTAAGTGCGGTAGAAGTCTGAAAATGCTGTTTTAAACGCTGTGCAGTAGCTATGAAGCTCGTGCAGGCCTGTTTAAGTGCCAGGATAGATTGAGAAAGTAGTTTTCACCACTGTCAAAGTCGTGTGAAACTCGTGTAATCCTGTGTATATGCAGGAATGACCTGACAAAGTCA
The DNA here is from genome assembly GCA_949130485.1 of Agelas oroides. Lineage (NCBI taxonomy): Eukaryota > Metazoa > Porifera > Demospongiae > Agelasida > Agelasidae > Agelas > Agelas oroides. Next base: position 4,037,804 of record OX422197.1, on the reverse strand, counting down.
TTCTAACTGCCAAGAATGTGCTGTGAAGCCCGTGGAGGCTTGTTTAAGTGCCATCCTGTGTATATGCAGGAATGACCTGACAAAGTCATTCTAACTGCCAAGAATGTGCTGTGAAGCCCGTGGAGGCTTGTTTAAGTGCCAGGAAAGATCTAAAAAGCAGTTTTCACCACTGAGGAAGCCCTGTGAATCTCGTTCAAGCCTGTATGTGCAGGAATCACTTGACAAAGCCGTTTCAACCACAGCAGAGGTCCTGTGAAGCTCCTGCAACCCTCTTTAAGTGTCAGGAAAGATCTAGAAAGCAGTTTTCACCACTGTGTAAGTCCTGCGAAGCTCGTGCAAGCCTGTGTATGTGCGGGAAGACCTGACAAAGCCGTTTTAACCGCCGTGAAGGTGCTGCGAAGCACGTGGTGGCTTGTTGAAGTGTCAGGAAAGATCGAGAAAGCACTTTTCACTACTGTCGTGCAAGACTGTGTATGAGCTAGAAAGACCTGACAAAGCCGTTTTAACCAGCTAGGAGGTACTGTGAAGCACGAGGCCTGCTTATGTGCCAGGAAGATCGAGAAAGCAGTTTTCACCCATGTGAACCTCCTCCAAGCCTCTTTAAGTGTCAGGAAATATCAAAATGGCAGTTTTCACCACTGTGGAGGTCCTGTGAAGCTCGTGCAAGCCTGCTCAAGAGGTAGGATTGATCTACAAAGCACTTTTCACCTCTGTGGAGGCCCTGTGAAGCTCGTGCAAGACTGTGTATGTGCTGGAAAGACCTGACAAAGCCGTTTTAACGAGCTAGGAGGTACTGTGAAGAACGAGGTCTGCTTATGTGCCAGGGAAGAACGAGAAAGCAGTTTTCACCCATGTGAACCTCTTCCAAGCCTCTTTAAGTGTCAGGAAATATCAAAAAGGCAGTTTTCACCACTGTGGAGGTCCTGTGAAGCTCGTGCAAGCCTGCTCAAGAGGTAGGATTGATCTACAAAGCACTTTTCACCACTCTGGGGTCCCTTTGAAGCTCGTGCAAGCCTGTGTATGTGCGGGAATGACCTGACAAAGCCGTTTTAACCGCCGAGAAGGTGCTGTGAAGCACATGGAGGCGTGTTGAAGTGTCAGGAAAGATCTAGTATGCAGTTTTCGCCACTGTGTAAGTCCTGTGAAGCCCGTGCAAGCCTGTGTATGTGCGGAAAGACTTGACAAAGCCGTTTTAACCGCCTTGAAGGTACTGTTAAGCACGTGGTGGCTTGTTGAAGTGTCAGGAAAGATCGAGAAAGCACTTTTCACCACAGTGGAGACCCTGTGAAGCTCGTGCAAGACTGTGTATGGGCTGGAAAGACCTGACAAAGCCGTTTTAACCATCTAGGAGGTACTGTGAAGCACGTGCAGGCCTGCTTACGTGCTATGGAAGCCCATGTAAAGCTCCTCCAAGCCTCTTTAAGTGTCAGAAAATATCAAAAAAGCAGTTTTCACCTCTGTGGAGGCCCTGTGAAGCTCGTGCAAGCCTGCTGAAGAGCTAGGAAACATCTACAAAGCAATTTTCACCACTCTGGGGGCAATGTGAAGCTCGTGCAAGCGTGTGTATGTGCGGGAATGACCTGACAAAGCCGTTCTAACCGCCTAGAAAGTGCTGTGAAGCACGTGGAGGCGTGTTGAAGTGTCAGGAAAGATGTAGTAAGCAGTTTTCGCCACTGTGTAAGTCCTGTGAAGCTCGTGCAAGCCTATTTAAGTGCTGTAGAAGTCTAAAAATGCTGTTTTAACCGCTGTGCAGTAGCTATGAAGCTCGTGCAGGCCTGTTTAAGTGCCAGGATAGATTGAGAAAGTAGTTTTCACCACTGTCAAGGTCCTGTGAAACTCGTGTAATCCTGTGTATATGCAGGAATGACCTGACAAAGTCATTCTAACTGCCAAGAATGTGCTGTTAAGCCCGTGGAGGCTTGTTTAAGTGACAGGAAAGATCTGAAAAGCAGTTTTCACCACTGAGGAAGCCCTGTGAATCTCGTTCAAGCCTGTATGTGCAGGAATGACCTGACAAAGCCGTTTCAACCACAGTAGAGGTCCTGTGAAGCTCCTGCAACCCTCTTTAAGTGTCAGGAAAGATCTAGAAAGCAGTTTTCACCACTGTGTAAGTCCTGTGAAGCTCGTGCAAGCCTGTGTATGTGCGGAAAGACCTGACAAAGCCGTTTTAACCTCCGTGAAGTTGCTGTGAAGCACGTGGTGGCATGTTGAAGTGTCAGGAAAGATCGAGAAAGCACTTTTCACTACTGTGGAGGCCCTGTGAAGCTCGTGCAAGACTGTGTATGAGCTGGAAAGACCAGCTAGGAGGTACTGTGAAGCACGAGGCCTGCTTTTGTACCAGGGAAGATCGAGAAAGCAGTTTTCACCCATGTGAACCTCCTCCAAGCCTCTTTAAGTGTCAGGAAATATCAAAATGGCAGTTTTCACCACTGTGGAGGCCCTGTGAAGCTCGTGCAAGCCTGCTGATGTGCGGGAAAGACCTGACAAAGCCGTTTCAACCACAGTAGAGGTCCTGTGAAGCACCTGCAATCCTCTTTAAGGGTCAGGAAAGATCTATTAAGCAGTTTTCACCACTGTGTAAGTCCTGTGAAGCTCGTGCAAGCCTATTTAAGTGCGGTAGAAGTCTGAAAATGCTGTTTTAACCGCTGTGCAGTAGCTATGAAGCTCGTGCAGGCCTGTTTAAGTGCCAGGATAGATTGAGAAAGTAGTTTTCACCACTGTCAAGGTCCTGTGAAACTCGTGTAATCCTGTGTATATGCAGGAATGACCTGACAAAGTCATTCTAACTGCCAAGGATGTGCTGTGAAGCCCGTGGAGGCTTGTTTAAGAGCCAGGAAAGATCTAAAAAGCTGTTTTAACCACCGAGAATGACATGTGAATCTCGTTCAAGCCTGTATGTGCCGGAATGTAATGAGAAAGCCGTTTCAACCACAGTAGAGGTCTTGTGAAGCTCCTGCAACCCTCTTTAATTGTCAGGAAAGATCTAGAAAACAGTTTTCACCACTGTGTAAGTCCTGTGAAGCTCGTGCAAGCCTGTGTATGTGCGGGAAGACCTCACAAAGCCGTTTTAACCGCCGTGAAGGTGCTGTGAAGCACGTGGTGGCTTGTTGAAGTGTCAGGAATGATCGAGAAAGCACTTTTCTCCACTGTGGAGGCTCTGTGAAGCTCGTGTATGAGCTGGAAATGAGAAAGCCGTTTTAACCCATTACACCCGATAGCGGCCAAATGCGCCCGTGAAATTTCTTGTCCGTTACACCCGATAGCGGCCAAATGCGCCCGCACTTCGCTTCCGCTATTTATCGTGATCGCTGTGCCTTTTTGGACTTGGAGTTAGTTGTTACGTGTAACAGGAAGTCAATCTAAGCATAATTAGCTGCGGTGTCCTATAGGGACTTCCCCTCAAAATCCCGTTCGAAGTTTGCCTGCCGATCGTAGTTAGCCACAGTACATCTTATATCAACACGCTACATGTTCTATCGTCTATATACTATCTAATCATGTCATAGACGGTTGAAACGTACCTTCGCTGAAACTGTCTGCCAACTTTTGCCGTGTGTTATCGGTCATTTTCAGGTACACAGCGGGTACCTACGTTTCAACCGTTGTAGCTTCTTCGGACTTTACTAGCAGATCTTCTGACTACGTTCTGAGTAAAGCAGGTTTGTTTTCAACTAAGCTAAGCCTAACTATCATTGCCTGAACTTAGCTATTTTACAAGATATAACACAATGAGTCAACACTTCACAAAATCACCATTTTTTATTAGCTTCTCTCGTAACCACGCGATCGATTTCTGCGCATGCGCGTAGGGGTTAAAGGGTTAACCAGCTAGGAGGTACTGTGAAGCACGTGCAGGCTTGCTTATATGCCATGGAAGGTCGTGAAAGCAGTGTTCACCCATGTAAAGGTCCTCCGAGGCTAGGAGGAGCTTTACATGGGTGAAAATTGCTTTCTCGATTTTCCATGGCATATAAGCAGGCCTGCACGTGCTTCACAGTACCTCCTAACTGGTTAAAACGGCTTTGTCAGGTCTTACCAGCTCATACACAGGCTTGCACAAGCTTCACAGGGACCCCAGAGTGGTGAAAAGTGCTTTGTAGATCATTCCTACCTCTTGAGCAAGTGCTGCATATCAACTATACTTCTTCAGCTCCCTGACTACATGCACGTGATCGCGAAATTTTAGGCTTGATTTTATATTTTGTGCAGCTTTTCTGGGACTATCCGCCGATATGTAAATCGTGCAGCTCGATCCAGGCGTAGAAGGGATGCAGTTGTGGCAACTTTGTAGGGCAAAACAGACTAACCGCTCTCACAGCCAAGGTGATTAGTAAGGAGGGTAAAAATGAGGCGCTGAGGGTGAGGGTTATGGTGAGGGTGAGGGTGATAGTGAGGGTGTCAGGGTTAGGTTTATGGGGTGTCAGAGTTAGGGTGGTGATGAGAGTGAGAGTGAGGGTGGAGGCTCAGGTGAGAGTGAGGTGAGGGTGAGAGGTGGGGGTGGGGGTGAGGGTGAAGTGGGTGAGGGGCGAGGGTGAGGGGGTGAGGGGGAGAAGTGAGGGGTGAGGGGATGAGGGTGAGGGTCAGGTTTAGGGTTTGCTATTACCTTCTTTTAGATTATATCGACTTCTTTCAGCTTACCGAACTGTAGCTGAGGCCTGTCCACATGCACATGAACGTGAACTTTTAGGCTTACTTTTAGTGGTAGACAGGCCCATTTTACATATTTTGTGCAGTTTTTCTGGTACTATCCGCCGCTATGTAGATCGTGCAGTCAGAGAAGGGATGCATTTCTGGCAGTAACATCACACCCATGGTGATCAGTATGGAGGGTGAGGGGGAGGGGGAGGGTGAGGATGAGGGGGTGAAGGTGAGGGTGAGGGGGAGGGTGAGGATGAGGGGGTGAAGGTGAGGGTGAGGGTGAGGGTGAGGGTTATGGTGAGGGGAAGGGTTTGCTGTACCTTCTTTTAGCTTATATCGACTTTGGAGAAAGGTTCTGTTATTATCCAGTATTTTCCTATTCCCATGCCGTGCAATATCACACGATATTGTGCACGGGTGGATGTTATTGCACGGGCGGAACTACGCGGTATCCTAGCAACCATGATGCGCTTTAATTAGAAAAGGTGCGTTCGAACAGCGAGTTACTTGGTTCTGTAGTAATGATTTTATTACCCTCGTGGATTTTTTTTCATGAAAATACCACGCCCAATCGTACAATAACTCGCGATATTGCACCCTAATAAGGTATATTTATTACATTTAAAGGTCATTAATATAAACTCAGCTATAATTTATAAGATTGTACCATGGTTTTAATCAGATTGCTTTATATCAGGTTAATAAATCTCATACCAACTTATTCACCTCGTCTGCTAACTTATTCACCTGTACAAGCAATCACATTTACTGTCAATAAAACTTGAACATGTATACAGCAGCAAGCTAATGTAAGTATAATGTAAGTATGCAGTAAGCTAAGATTGTATACAGGAGATGTTTACACCGTTGTTGCACTGTGAAAATAGACCCGAGGTCCTCTCTACACTTCTCTCCACCCCTACGTCACTCACGTGATGAATTATTCCAGGCCTTCTACCGCTTTTCCGTACTGCAAGCGACGGAAAGCTGGGCGGGGCCTTGGTACGAGGCTAGCAAAATCGTACGTTTTGAATCAGAACTGGAACCAATCTGATCCAGATCTGAAACGCAACGGAACTTTTTGGCAACGGGTCTGATACCGAACTGTAAATCGGATGTGTATCAGCTGGTCTGATACAGATATGTGCTAGCCTCGTTCCCAGGCCATTCCCGGCTCCAGTTTTGATCGCTTGCAGTATAAAAACGGAGGGGAAGGGCTGGGAGAAAGAGTCACGTGCGCGACGTCAGGTATACGTGAGGGTAGACGTGAGGGGGGGTGGTGCCCGACGAAGAATCTTGAGGTCCTTCCTGTAATAACTTGTCCAAGAACTTGAGACTGTAACATTCGAAATACAGCGTCAATACAGCTCGTTGTTTGGTAGACTCGAGGCTGATCAACGCAAAGTTTGTGAGTTACTACGATCGGACACCGCCCCCCTCACGTCTACCTGTCGTCATACACGTGACTCTTTCTCCCAGGCCTTCCCCTCCGTTTTTATACTTAAAACTGGAGCCGGGAACGGCCTGGGAATGAGGCTAGATATGTGCGTAATGATCTGATACTGTCCTGATGCTACTGCGATACTGGTTCAGTTCCGAAAATACGCCCGTAACAGAACTTTTTGGCAACGAAACTGTATCGGGTCAGAATATTTTTGGCTGTGTTTATAGAACTGCAAAAATTATTGTAGCGCATGACAAACTGTCCGCTTTTTACTACGTAAGATCGTTGCTATGCCCCATTGTACAAGTCGGTTATACAACTCGGTTTTGGTCTCTATGGTACAGTACATACTGCAAGAAACAAAATGCAGTCTGAGAGCAGGGCTACACCAAGTCTTCATAAAATTAAGTCACATAAATTAAGAATTCTGATCTTGAACTAACAGGATGATCCTCATTTTCAGTCCTTCTCCCACTACAGAATTAAAACAAAAGGAATGGAAACAAATATAATTGGATAGATCTGGATCAAAGAACTAATTTACGTCACATTTGACATACTAAACTATAGTTACATCAGAGGCACTGCATGTGAGCCTGCATACGGTGAAAACAACTTACACTGGTATTTGTTAGAACTGGTTTTGAACATTTATATATGCCACTTGGGCCAACTAGTGGCGAAAATTTATTTACGTTGATTATAGCGCACCTATCCTAGGATCTCTGTGTGCGCAATAAGAGTGAAATGTTTCTTAAGTGTCCTCTATACCTAAAAGATTTCAGATCAACTGTGGCATTGACCTTTGCTACATCAAAATTGCTGTATCTGAGACATTGTATTATGAAAACTATGTGACATTCAAGGTGGTGCAATTCACATCACAAATTACTTCAAGCAACAAAGCTTGAGGTGGAGGCACTGACGTGAGGCTTTTAAATACTTAATAACCCTCAAGTGTCAAATGCAGATCCCACTTCTGTTGGTTGAGACAGTTTCCAAGGATATTTCACTATATCTGGACCTAAGAAATTATACAGGTCAGCATGCACTTTCATCCAAGACTAGAACAGCCTCCCAAGGTGAAATTTTATGCCAGAGTCAGCTCCAGAGTCCCCTTTCTCTACCTAAAAAATAAACAACCGAATCTAGCTTTTCTAAGTGGTAGACTGACCTCGTCCAGTGACTTCGCAATTTATGCTCTGTCTCGTAGCTCTTCGGTACAAAGGTCATTCTTCTGTGGTGATGTAATTGCAATTACGTCATGGGCACCAGATGTTGTCAACTTAGTGCGCCCCATACTGCAAGCGATCAAAAACTGGAGCCAGGGAAGGACTGGGAACGAGGCTACGTGCAGGAAATATCTAAAAACCAGTTTTCACCACTGTGCGAGCCTGTGTATGTGTGGAAAGACCTGGTAAAGCCGTTTTAACCGCAGGTGCTGTGACGCACGAGTAAGCCTGTTGATGTGCGGCAAAGACCTGATAAAGCCGTTTCAACCACAGTAGAAGTCCTGTGAAGCTCCTGCAATCCTTTTCAAGTGTCTAGAAGGCGGTTTTCACTCATTGTGAAGCAGCCTGTGTATGTGCGGGAAAGACTTGCTAAAGCCGTTTTCACCGCCGATGAGGTGTGAAAATGTGAGCACGCACAATGCAGCTCAGATGCCATACACGCATTACGCGAGCGCGCTACGGGTTACGGAATTTTCGAACGCAATCGAAATTCACTGTAACGAAGGATGTATAGACGTAAGTGGAAGGCGTTATGCGTGTACGTCGACTAGGAAAGCAGCAGGCTGAGTAGAAGCGCGTCGCTCAGTGTCAAACAAGTCTCTACACTCGGGCCACCATCCTCAAGGTATGTACAAGTTATTAAGCCGTTAAGCCCTGGCTCTGGAGCCTCCCTGAGGATAGTGGTCCGAGTGCAGTCACTTACTTTGACACGGAGCGACGAGCTTGCCCTCAGCCTGCTGGTACACGCATAACGCCTTCCACTTACGTCTACACATCCTTCGTTAGCGACTTGGTACTAAAAGTAGGAACGGGAAATGGTGGACTCGGTTTCGTAATGATGGCAACGTGTCCACGCAATATGCGGCCAATACAGCTAGCGATCGAATAGTAAAGCTTGCCTAGGCGTTTTGTCAACAGCTACGGACTTCACAGGACATTTATAGATCTTTCCTGGCACTTAAACAGCCTGGGAACGAGTCTCTAAAACTGCTTATCTCTAAACATTTTCCGCCTCGTCCCCAGGCGCGTTTGAAAAATCGGAGAAGAGGGACTGGTATCCACGGTTCGCGCATGCGCTTAATTAGTGCGTACAGTTCACGTGAAATTTGCAAGGATGTGTCAAATGACGGCCAACATCATGTGGTTACGAACTATGACGTTCATATTTGGCAGATACGCTTTAATAATATAACGCCAAAGAGGCGAGCGCTGCTCTCCTAGCCCTTTGCCCAGGCCTTCTGACCCCAGAACTTATCGCTTGAACTGCGCTATCGACGCAGTACCATCTTCATAACTTCGTAACACGAATTATAACTTGCCAAAACCCATAAGATACAAGCATAGATGCTTCAATGATGCTTTCTTGTCGTGTTTTAGCGCCGTCGCTTCGCCTCGAAGTCGCAGGAAGGCATACAACAAGGCAGAATTAAGGCCTTGCACAGAAATAGCCATTGTCAGCAGTGAACGATTAAATATACGGCAAATACATGTACCTGACGTCACGGCACGCGGAGGTAAAACGGTATTATCCGGAATTCCCGGAATGTCGGGAAATTAAGCGCATGCGCAAACAGTGGATACCAGGCCCTCTTCTCCGATTTTTCGAACGGGCATGGGGACGAGGCTATTATAAGAAGGCTTGCACGAGATTCACAGGAGACCTTCATCGACTTAAACAGCACCTCCATGGCGGTTTAAACGGCTTTTGCTTGCACGTACTTCCACGGCGGTTTAAACGGCTTTTGCTTGTACGTACCTCCACCACAAAATTGCTTTCTAGATCTAATAATTTTTCCCGGACTACACACTCTTACGGGATGGGATGGCATAAGTTCACACCGTTTGAAACGGTTATGTCATAATTGCAACATTTTGAATGCGTCCTGCCACACCCTCTGTGTACTTGACGAATGGCCATGATGACAGCTGAGTTTTGAAAACGACGCCAGCAAGACTCCAGATTGAATCTATCCATGAAGGCACTGCCACTGAAGTGAAGAAATCAACATGGAGAATCATCTGCCACTGCCAGAAAGTGCAAGTACCATTGATTTCACAGGAGAGGTGACTCAGTGAAGGAGGATGGACGCAACTAAATTGTATACGTGCAGCTGTCAACCATAGCCTTGTTCCTACTCTTTCCCAGACCTTCCCCCTTTCCAGCATTTACGGTATGACACCATAAGTGATCAAATACGAATATCCGAGGCTACAGTTGTTCATCATTCACAATCATGTGCATCTAGAGACAGGCCCATTTTACATATTTTGTGCAGTTCTATCCGCCGATATGTAGATCGTGCAGCTCGGTCCAGAGTAGGGGGTAAAACAGACTAACAGCTCTCAGGAGGGTGAGGGTTAGCCTCGTTCCCAGGCCTACCCCGTTTTTTGTTCTTCGGCGGTTTGCGTTCAATATAATACACGGAGGCGGAAGAGCTACATGCACGTGAACGCGAAATGTTATGCTTGCTTTTAGTGGTAGAGATAGTCCGATTTTTACATATTTTGTGCAGTTTTTCTGGGACTATACGCCGATATGTAGATCGTGCATGCGTAACTGTCAGAGAAGGGATGCATTTCTATAGGGCAAAACAGACCCAAGGTTTCAACCACAGCATGGAGGGTGAGGGTGAGGTGAGGGTGAGGGTGATGGTGGGGGTGAGGGAATGAGGGGGAGGGTGAGGGTGAGGGTGAGGAGGTGAGGGTGAGGGAGTGAGGATGAGGGGGTGAGGGGGTGAGGGTGAGGGGTTGAGGGGGAGTGAGGGAGTGAGGGTAAGGGTTAGGTTTAGGGTTTGCTGTTACCTTCTTTTAGCTTATATCGACTTTCAGCTTGCTTTTAGTGGTAGAGACAGGCCCATTTCTGGTGCAGTCAGATGTATTTCTGGCAGACCAACATCTCAGCTCACACCCAAGGTGATCAGTACGGAGGGTGAGTGTGAGGGTGAGGGGATGAGTGGAGGGGGAGGGTGTGGGGGCGAGGGGGTGAGGGTGAGTTTGGTCAAGAGGGAAGGGTTTGCTGTTACCTACTTTTAGCTTATATCGACTTCTTTAAGCTCCCTGAACTGTACCTGAGGCCTGTCTACATGCATGTGAACGCGAAATTTTAGGCTTGCTTTTAGTGGTAGAGATAGGCTGAATTTACATATTTTGTGCAGTTTTTCTGGGACTATACGCCGATATGTAGATCGTGCAGGCGTAACAGTCAGAGAAGGGATACATTTCTGGCAGCTCTATAGTGCAAAACAGACTAACATTTCAGAGCAGCTCTTACACCCAAGGTGATCAGTATGGAGAGGGTGAGGGTGAGGTGAGGGTGATGTGAGGGTGAGGGGATGAAGGTGAAGGTGAGGGTAGGGGGTGAGGGGGTGAGGGTGAGGGGTGAGAGTGAGGGTGAGGGGTGAGGGTGAGGGTGAAGGGGTGAGAGGTGAGGGTGATGGTTGAGGGGGTAAGGCGGTGAGGGGGTGAGGTGAGTGGGTGAGGGGGTGAGGGGATGAGGTTGAGGGGTTGAGGGTGAGGGGTGGAGGGGAGGGAGTGAGGGGTGCGGGAGTGAGGGTGAGGGTGATGGTTGAGGGGATGAGGGAGGTGATAGGGAGGGTGATGGTGAGGGGTGAGGGGGTGAGGGTGAGGGTTGCTGTTGTACTGCTCTCAGCTCCCTGAACTGTACCTGAGTAAATTCGAAATTTTAGGCTTGCTTTTATTGGTAGAGACAGGATATTTTGTGCATTTTTTCTGAGACTATCCGCCTATATGTAGATCGTGCAGCTCGGTCCAGACGTAATAAACAGAGAAGGGATGCATTTCTGGCAACTCTGTAGGGCAAAACAGACTAGCATCTCAGTATGGAGTGTGAGGGTGATGGGGTGAGGGTTAGGGTGAGTGGTAGGGTTTGCTGTACCTTCTTTTAGCTGGTTATACAACGAGGTGGAGGTCTCTACGGGGATATACACAACTGAGTGCCGCAGGCACGAGGTTGTGTATACAACAGGGTTGTAGTAATTGAAAAACCAAATGTAATGACTCTTTGAACACCGTAATTTGTAATTGCAATTTCACTTCACAAAAACTGATGTAATTTGTAATGCTGAACAAAAGGCATGTAATTGTTTGCAGGGGGTTGTAAAATACCAATTACAAGTTCAATTACAATACTGGCAAACTCAGCTGACTACGTGCTGTTCAACACTTGGCAAGAGCATGCTTTGTCAGCACATTTACATTAAAACCAATTCATGTAATTTGTCATTTTTCTGTAATTGTAATCATTACTCGTAAGCAACCTTGGTAATTGTACTGGGTACTAATTGAAGATTCAGGTTCAAGTAATTGTAATCAATAAAACCATGCCAGAATTCAATTACTACAACCCTGCTGAACAGGGGCCTGGCAACGAGGCTACAGTTATATGATCTTAGAAAGTCTCATCAACATAGATGCTTGTACGTGTGCATGTGTGTACGCGCATGTGTGTGTACGTACATGTGCGTGTGCGCACGCGTGTGTGTGTGGGTGGGGGAGGGGGAGGTCTTCCACATCACTCATTGCCTTGTATGTGAACTTGAATGAAGCTGTTGCACTTGTAGTGTTAGCTATGTATGCCTACCTCAGCAGTATATAGCTCACTTGCAGATAGCTCCAGATGGTGTTTTTCATAAAAGCATACCAGGCCGAGTACCAGGCTGATGTCAGCATGGACTTTCATCCAAGACTAGAACAGCCTCCCAAGGTGAAATTTTGTCAGCTCCAGAGTCCCCTTTCGTCCAGTGACTTTGCAATTTATGCTCTGTCTCGTAGCTCTTCGGTACAAAGGTCATTCTTCTGTGGTGATGTAATTGCAATGACGTCATGGGCAAAAGATGTTGTGAACTTAGCGCGCCCCCTTGCAGTATGCAAAAACGGACGGAGAAGGCCCGGTGAATCTTACCACGTGATCCGCGGCAAACATGACGTCACAGGTTCAAGACGCGAAGAAATATTCACATTTATATCTCCAGCTACAGAGAAGCTAGAGAAACAAGACAAGTTCGAGCAGAAAGACAAGTCTTACCTCCAGAACATACCCGAGTCTAGCCTCGTACCCAGGCTCCTCCCCTACAGAAAAACAGGGAGAGAGCCTGGAAGATCTGATCACGTGCCCCGTGACGTGCTATGCGTGGTTTTATGCGTGGTTTTGATAATCGAATTATTGCCCACGCAGTCCGTTCTCAGTGCTGACACGGCCGTTGTCAACTACAGATCGGCACTGAAAGACTTTCACCATTTCTAGCTAGACTCAAGCTCCTACTATGATATTTCAAGTATAGCTTCTACTGCAGCGCCAAGTTTTACGCTGCCACGACGTTTCGTTCAAACGGCGTAGGAGGCAGTCGCCTTATCGACGTTGACAGCGTTGGCTGTCGCTCACTATGTCCGCAAGGAGTCTTTGGAATGCCTCTGTGAACAGCTGTGAGTTGTGAATACACCTGGTGTGCTGTCATAGTGAGCGGTAGCCAGCGTTGAGAACGTCGCTAAAGCGACTACCTTCTAGCGCTGTTTGGGCGGAATAGAGATGTGTAGTGTAGAAGCTACACTGCTTACCAGCTAGCTAGAAAACAGTGAAACAGCCTTCCAGTGCCCATCTGTAGTCTCAGAGACATCCAGAACTCCAATAACAGCACGAGTACCGCTTAGTACGGACTGCGTGGGCAATAATTCGATTATCAAAACCACTCATAAAACCACCCATAGTACGTCACGGGGCACGTGATCAGATCTTCCAGGCTCTCTCCCCGTTTTTCTGTAGGGGAGGAGCCTGGGACGAGGCTACCCGAGTCTGAAGCAGAACCGCTGAAGGACGGTACCGCTGCAAGAGTTGCAAATCCAAAAGCGGATGCTTTTTCGCTACGCTAGCTAAAATTTGTCACTGTAGATATTTCACGCATGTCGTTCGGCAACCCTTCGGAGCTATTCCTTCTAGCTCGGATATGTTTTTTACGCTTGATGCTGTTCTCCGTCAGCAAGTACAGAACGCAAGATCGGTCTTCGCCCAGCATGGCTATACATATGAGAGCGTGACGACATGCGACGCCTGTGTCGAGTATCTCGTGGTAAGATTCACCAGGCCTTCTCCGTCCGTTTTTGCATACTGCAAGCGATCAAAAACTGGAACCGGGGAAGGCCTGGGAACGAGGCTACTTACACGTGCATCACAGCACCTCATCGGCGGTGAAAAAATGGTCTTTCATTCACATACACAGGCTTGCACGAGCTTCACACAGTGGTGCAAAATGCTTCTAGATCTTTCCTAAAGAGGGTTGCACGAACTTCATTATTGTGGGTCATTCCTGCACATACACAGGGATTCCTAAGTGTTAAAAACTGCATTTCAGATCTTTCCTGCCACCTCCACGGGCTTTACAGCACCTTCACGGCGGTCAAAACGGCTTTGTCAGGTCTTTCCCGCAAGTACACATGCTTGCACAAGCACCACAGGGCCTCCTCAGTAGTTAAAACTGCTTTTTAGAGCTTTGCTTACACTTAAACCAGCCTCCACGGGCTTCACACCACATTCTCGGCAGTTAAAATGACTTTCTCAGGTCATTCCATCACATACACAGGATTACACGAGTTCCACAGGACTTTCACAGCAGTGAAAACTGCTTTCTCAATCCTTCCCGGCACTTAAACAGGATTGCACGTGCATTACAGCACTTCATCGGCTGTTAAAACGGCTTTATCAGGTCTTTCCCGCATATAAACAGGCTTGTAGCAGCTTCATAGCACCTCATCGGCGTTGAAAACACTTTAGCAAGTCTTTCCCTCGCATACACAGGCTTGCACCAGCTTCACAAGGCCTCCACAGTGGTGAAAACTGCTTTCCCGCTCTTTCCAGGCACTTAAACATGCTTGCAGCAGCTTCACAGCGCCTTCACGGCGGTCAAAATGGGATTTTCAGGTCTTTCCCGCACATACACAGGCTTGCACAAGAATCACAGGGACTCCTCAGTAGTTAAAACTGCTTTTTTGATCTTTCCTGACACTTAAACCAGCTTCCGCCGGCTTCACAGCACATTCTCAGCAGATAAAATGACTTTGTCAGGTCATTCCTGGATATATACAGGATTACACGAGTTTCACAGGACTTTCAATGTGGTGAAAACTGCTTTCCCAATCTTTCCTGGCACTTAAACAGGATTGCAGTGCATCACAGCACCTCATCGGCGGTTAAAACGGCTTTATCAGGTCTTTCCCGCACATAAACAGGCTTGCAAAAGCTTCACAGCACTTCCTCGGCGGTTGAAACGTCTTTGCGGGGTCATTCCAGCACACACACAGGCTTAAACGAGCTTCACAGGGCCTCCACAGTAGTAAAAACCGCCTTCTAGATCTTTCCTCACACTTAAACAGAGTTGCAGGAGCTTCACAGGACTTCTACTGTGGTTGAAACGGCTTTATCAGGTCTTTGCCGCACATCAACAGTGTTAGACGTGCGTCACAGCACTTTCTTAGCGGTTAAAACGGCTTTATTTGGTCTTTCCCGCACATAAACAGGGTTGAACGTGCATCACAGCACCTCATCGGCGGTTAAAACGACTGTATCAGGTCTTTCCCGCACTAAACACGCTTGCAAGAGCTTCACAGCACCTCCTCGGCGGTAAAAACGGCTTTAGTAAGTCTTTCCCGCACATACACAGCCTTGCTCAAGCATCACAGATCTTTCCTGACACTTAAACCAGATTCCACGTGCTTCACAGCACATTCTCGGCAGTTAAAATGACTTTGTCAGATCATTCCAGCATATACACAGGATTAGGGTAGATGCTGGTATTATGAGACAGAATTAGTGTAATGTATTTTTGCAGTTCCATCTAAAGGTTTGAAACATTTCTCCTGAGAATGTACCACTTGTAAAATAAAATTCGTATTTTTCCTCCTAGGCTGTGGTTCTAAAAGTAAGAACCTATGAAAATCACTCTTGCATGTATTATGAGTCGAGTGCTGGTATTATGAGTCACCTGTTACGTTGTTTGTTAATTGAAACATTTTCAGTTGGAGTTCAAACTGTATCCTAGCATTTAATAACCTCTGTTTGTGCTACCAGTAATTTTTCTTCACTAGAGCACCATCCATTCTAACATGGTATTAATGTTAACATACACTGTTCAGGGTTCATAGTTTGGGATCCCTAAAATCATCAAACCTTGAAAAATACTACAGAGTAAACACATTTTGATGGGAAAGTTGCTATATAATGGCACCCGTATGTACTCTAAATGGACGTCGAGTTTGGAAATTTTTGGAGTAAAAGTTACATGTGAACCCATAATACCCTCTGACTCATAATACCTGCATCTACCCTACACGAGGTCCACAGGACCTTCACAGTGGTTAAAACTGCTTTCTCAATCTTTCCCGGCACTTAAACAGGCTGGCATGAGCTTCACAAGGCCTCCACAGTGGTGAAAGGTGCTTTCTCGATCTTTCCTGGCACTTGCACATGCATCACATCCTTCACAGCTCCTCATCGGCGGTTAAAACGGCTTTATCCCGTCTTTCCCGCACATAAACAGGGTTGAACGTGTATCACAGCACCACATCGGCGGTTAAAACGGCTTTATCAGGTCTTTCCCGGACATACACAGGCTTGCAAGAGCTCCACAGCACCTCCTCTGCGGTGAAAACGGCTTTAGCAAGTCTTTCCCGCACATACACAGGCTTGCACTAGCGTCACAAGGCCTCCACAGTGGTGAAAACTGGCACTTAAACAACATTGCACGTGCTTCACAGCACCTCCTCGGCGGATAAAACGGCCTTATCAGGTCTTTCCAGCACATAAACAGGCTTGCAGCAGCTTCACAGCTCTTTCACGGCGGTCAAAACCGCTTTGTCAGGTGTTTCCCACACATACACAGGCTTGCACAGGCATCACAGGGCCTTCTCAGCAGTTAAAACTGCTTTTTAGATCTTTCCTGACACTTAAACCAGCCTCCACGGGCTTCACAGCACATTCTCGGCAGTTAAAATGACTTTGTCAGGTCATTCCAGCATATACACAGGATTACACGAGTTCTACAGGACCTTCACAGTGGTGAAAACTGCTTTCTCAATCTTTCCAGGCAAATAAACAGGATTGCACGTGCATCACAGCACCTCATCGGTGGTTAAAATGGCTTTATCAGGTCTTTCCCGCACATAAACAGGGTTCAACGTGCATCACAGCACCTCACCGGCGGTTAAAACGGCTTTATCAGGTCTTTCCCGTACATAAACAGGCTTGCAAGAGCTCCATAGCACCTCCTCGGCGGTGAAAATGGCTTTAGCAAGTCTTTCCCGCACATGCACAGGCTTGCACGAGCTTCCCAAGGCCTCCACAGTGGTGAAAACTGCTTTCTTGATCTTTCCTGGCTCATAAACAAGATTGCACGTGCTTCACAGCACCTCCTCCGCGGTTAAAACGGCCTTAACAGGTATTTTCCGCACATAAACCGGCTTGCACAAGCATCACAGGGCCTTCTCAGCAGTTAAAGCTGCTTTCAGATCTTTCCTGACACTTAAACCAGCCTCCACGGGCTTCACAGCACATTCTAAGCAGTTAAAATGACTTTGTCAGGTCATTCCAGCATATAAACAGGATTACACGAGTTCCACAGGACGTTCACAGTGGTGAAACCTGCTTTCTCAATCTTTCCCGGCACTTAAACAGGGTTGCACGTGCATCACAGCACCTCATCGTCGGTTAAAACGGCTTTATCTCTTTCCCGTACATAAACAGGCTTGCAAGAGCTTCACAGCACTTCCTCGGCGATGAAAACCGCTTTAGCAAGTCTTTCCCGCACATACACAGGTCTGCAAGAGCGTCAGGAGACCTCCACAATGGTGAAAACTGCTTTCTCGATCTTTCCTGGCAATTAAACATGATTACATGTGCTTGATAGCACCTCCCCGGCGGTTAAAACGTCCGTATCAGGTCTTTCCCGCACATAAACAGGCTTGCAACAGCTTCACAGCACATCATCTGCGGTGAAAATGGCTTTAGCAAGTCTTTCCAGCACATACACAGGCTTGCACGAGCTTCACAGGAATTACACAGTGGTGAAAAGTATTTCTAGATCTTTCCTGACATTTAAGGAGGGTTGCAGGAGCTTCACAGGACCTCTACTGTGGTTGAAACGGCTTTGTCAGGTCATTCCTGCACATACACAGGGGCTCCTCAGTGGTTAAAACTGCATTTTAGATATTCCCTGACACTTCGACAAGCCTCCACGTGCTTCAAACCACCTTCACGGCGGTCAAAACGGTTTTGTCAGGTCTTTCCCGCACATACACAGGCTTGCACAAGCATCACAGGGCTTCCTCAGTAGTTAAAACTGCTTTTTAGATCTTTCCTGACACTTCAACCAGCCTGCACGGGTTTAATAGCACATTCTGGCCGACAGTTAAAATGACTTTATCAGGTCATTCCTGCATATACACAGGATTACACGAGATCCACAAGACCTTCACAGTGGTGAAAACTGCTTTCTCAATCTTTCCCTGCAACGGCGGTTAAAATGGCTTTATCAGGTCTTTCCCGCACATAAACAGGGTTCAACGTGCATCACAGCACCTCACCGGCGGTTAAAACGGCTTTATCAGGTCTTTCCCGTACATAAACAGGCTTGCAAGAGCTTCACAGCACCTCCTCGGCAGTGAAAACGGCTTTAGCAAGTCTTTCCCGCACATACACAGGCTTGCACGAGCTTCACAAGGCCTCCACAGTGGTGAAAACTGCTTTCTTGATCTTTCCTGGCTCTTAAAGAAGATTGCAGGTGCTTCACAGCACCTCCTCGGCGGTTAAAACGGCCTTATCAGATATTTCCCGCACATAAACAGGCTTGCAGCAGCATCACAGCACCTTCGCGGCGGTCAAAACGGCTTTGTCAGGTCTTTTCCGCACATACACAGGCTTGCACAAGCATCACAGGGCCTTCTCAGTAGTTAAAACTGCTTTCAGATCTTCCCTGACACTTAAACCAGCCTCAACGTGCTTCACAGCACATTCTCAGCAGTTAAAATGACTTTGTCAGGTCATTCCAGCATATACACAGGATTACACGAGTTCCACAGGACCTTCACAGTGGTGAAAACTGCTTTCTCAATCTTTCCCGGCACTTAAACAGGATTGCACGTGCTTCATAGCACCTCATCGTCGGTTAAAACGGCTTTATCAGGTCTTTCCCGCACATAAACAGGGTTCAACGTGCATCACAGCACCTCATCGTCGGTTAAAACGGCTTTATCAGGTCTTTCCCGTACATAAACAGGCTTGCAAGAGCTTCACAGCACCTCCTCGGCGATGAAAATGGCTTTAGCAAGTCTTTCCCGCACATACACAGGCTTGCACGAGCTTCACAAGGCCTCCACAGTGGTGAAAACTGCTTTCTTGATCTTTCCTGGCTCTTAAAGAAGATTGCACGTG
Source organism: Agelas oroides (assembly GCA_949130485.1). Lineage (NCBI taxonomy): Eukaryota > Metazoa > Porifera > Demospongiae > Agelasida > Agelasidae > Agelas > Agelas oroides. The sequence continues at coordinate 4,019,056 of OX422197.1, read as the reverse complement.
CTTCACAGCACCTCCTCGGCGGTTAAAACGGCCTTATCAGGTATTTCCCGCACATAAACAGGCTTGCAGCAGCATCACAGCACCTTCGCGGCGGTCAAAACGGCTTTGTCAGGTCTTTTCCGCACATACACAGGCTTGCACAAGCATCACAGGGCCTTCTCAGTAGTTAAAACTGCTTTCAGATCTTCCCTGACACTTAAACCAGCCTCAACGGGCTTCACAGCACATTCTCAGCAGTTAAAATGACTTTGTCAGGTCATTCCAGCATATACACAGGATTACACGAGTTCCACAGGAACTTCACAGTGGTGAAAACTGCTTTCTCAATCTTTCCCGGCACTTAAACAGGATTGCACGTGCTTCATAGCACCTCATCGTCGGTTAAAACGGCTTTATCAGGTCTTTCCCGCACATAAACAGGGTTCAACGTGCATCACAGCACCTCATCGTCGGTTAAAACGGCTTTATCAGGTCTTTCCCGTACATAAACAGGCTTGCAAGAGCTTCACAGCACCTCCTCGGCGATGAAAACGGCTTTAGCAAGTCTTTCCCGCACATACACAGGCTTGCACGAGCTTCACAAGGCCTCCACAGTGGTGAAAACTGCTTTCTTGATCTTTCCTGGCTCTTAAAGAAGATTGCACGTGCTTCACAGCACCTCCTCGGCGGTTAAAACGGCCTTATCAGGTATTTCCCGCACATAAACAGGCTTGCAGCAGCATCACAGCACCTTCGCGGCGGTCAAAACGGCTTTGTCAGGTCTTTTCCGCACATACACAGGCTTGCACAAGCATCACAGGGCCTTCTAAGTAGTTAAAACTGCTTTCAGATCTTCCCTGACACTTAAACCAGCCTCAACGGGCTTCACAGCACATTCTCAGCAGTTAAAATGACTTTGTCAGGTCATTCCAGCATATACAGGATTACACGAGTTCCACAGGACCTTCACAGTGGTGAAAACTGCTTTCTCAATCTTTCCCGGCACTTAAACAGGATTGCACGTGCTTCATAGCACCTCATCGTCGGTTAAAACGGCTTTATCAGGTCTTTCCCGCACATAAACAGGGTTCAACGTGCATCACAGCACCTCATCGTCGGTTAAAATGGCTTTATCAGGTCTTTCCCGTACATAAACAGGCTTGCAAGAGCTTCACAGCACCTCCTCGGCGATGAAAACGGCATTAGCAAGTCTTTCCCGCACATACACAGGTCTGCAAGAGCGTCAGGAGGCCCCAACAGTGGTGAAAACTGCTTTCTCTATCTTTCCTGGCAATTAAAGATGATTACATGTGCTTCATAGCTCCTCCCCGGCGGTTAAAACGGCCGTATCAGGTCTTTCCCGCACATAAACAGGCTTGCAGCAGCTTCACAGCACCTCATCAGCTGTGAAAACGGCTTTAGCAAGTCTTTCCAGCACATACACAGGCTTGCACGAGCTTCACAGGACTTACTCAGTGATGAAAAGTGTTTCTAGGTCTTTCCTGACACTTAAGGAGGGTTGCAGGAGCTTCACAGGACCTCTACTGGGGCTGAAACGGCTTTGTCAGGTTATTCCTGCACATGCACAGGGGCTCCTCAGTGGTTAAAACTGCATTTTAGATCTTTCCTGACACTTCGACAAGCTTCCACGTGCTTCACAGCACCTTCACGGCGGTCAAAACGGCTTTGTCAGGTCTTTCCCGCACATACACAGGCTTGCACAAGCATCACAGGGCTTCCTCAGTAGTTAAAACTGCTTTTTAGATCTTTCCTGACACTTCAACCAGCCTCCACGGGTTTAATAGCACATTCTCGGCAGTTAAAATGACTTTATCCGGTCATTCCTGCATATACACAGGATTACACGAGTTTCACAGGACCTTCACAGTGGAGAAAACTGCTTTCTCAATCTTTCCTGGCATTTAAACAGGATTCCACGTGCTTCAGAGAATTTCATCGGCATTTAAAACGGCTTTATCAGGTCATTCCCACACATAAACAGAATTGCACGTGCTTCACAGCACCTCATCGGCGGTTAAAACGGCCTTATCAGGTCTTTCCCGCACATAAACAGGCTTGCAAGAGCTCCACAGCACCTCCTCGGCTGTGAAAACGGCTTTAGCAAGTCTTTCCCACACATAGACAGACTTGCACGAGCTTCACAAGGCCTCCACAATGGTGAAAACTGCTTTCTTGATCTTTCCTGGCTCTTAGACAAGATTGAACGTGCTTCACAGCACCTCCTCGGCGGTTAAAACGGCCTTATCAGGTATTTCCCGCACATAAACAGGCTTGCAGCAGCATCACAGCACCTTCACGGCGGTCAAAACGGCTTTGTCATGTCTTTCCCGCACTTACACAGGCTTGCACAAGCATCACAGGGCCTTCTCAGCAGTTAAAACTGCTTTCAGATCTTTCCTGACACTTAAACCAGCCTCCACGGGCTTCACAGCACATTCTAAGCAGTTAAAATGACTTTGTCAGGTCATTCCAGCATATACACAGGATTACACGAGTTCCACAGGACGTTCACAGTGGTGAAACCTGCTTTCTCAATCTTTCCCGGCACTTAAACAGGGTTGAGCGTGCATCACACCACCTCATCGGCGGTTGAAACGGGTTTATCAGGTCTTTCCAGCACATAAACAGGGTTCAACGTGCATCAGAGCACCTCCTCGATGGTGAAAACGGCTTTAGCAAGTCTTTCCCGCACATACACAGGCTTGCACGAGCTTCGCAAGGCTTCCACAGTGGTGAAAACTGCTTTCTCAATCTTTCCTGGCACTTGAACAGGATTGCACGTGCTTCATAGCACCTCATCGGCGGTGAAAACGGCTTTATCTGGTCATTCCCGCACATAAACAGGCTTGCGGCAGCTTTACAGCACCTTCACGGCGGTCAAAACGGCTTTGTCAGGTCTTTCCCGCACATACACAGGCTTGCACAAGCATCACAGATAGACGTACAGCTACGAGAATGGGTACAACCCTACCATTAATTTTCCGTCGTTTTGCGACTAAGTTGCCAAACCTCGTCAAAAAAAAAAATTCGCCTTCCACGGGCTTCACAGCACACTCAGGGCAGTTAAAATGACTTTATCAGGTCATTCCTGCATATACACAGGATTACACGAGTTTCACAGGACCTTCACAGTGGAGAAAACTGCTTTCTCAATCTTTCCTGGCACTTAAACAGGATTCCACGTGATTCAGAGAATTTCATCGGCATTTAAAACGGCTTTATCAGGTCATTCCCACACATAAACAGAATTGCACGTGCTTCACATCACCTCATCCGCGGTTAAAACGGCTTTATCAGGTCTTTCCCGCACATAAACAGGCTTGCAAGAGCTCCACAGCACCTCCTCGGCTGTGAAAACGGCTTTAGCAAGTCTTTCCCGCACATAGACAGGCTTGCAAGAGCTTCACAATTAAGGCTTCCACAGTGGTGAAAACTGCTTTCTTGATCTTTCCTGGCTCTTAAACAAGATTGCACGTGCTTCACAGCACCTCCTCGGCGGTTAAAACGGCCTTATCAGGTATTTCCCGCACATAAACAGGCTTACAGCAGCATCACAGCACCTTCATGGCGGTCAAAACGGCTTTGTCATGTCTTTCCCGCACTTACACAGGCTTGCACAAGCATCACAGGGACTCCTCAGTAGTTAAAACTGGTTTTTAGACCGTTCCTGACACTTAAACAAGCCTCCACGGGCTTCACACCACATTCTCGGCAGTTAAAATGACTTTGTCAGGTGATTCCAGCATATACACAGGATTACACGAGTTCCTCAGGACCTTCACAGTGGTGAAAACTGCTTTCTCTATCTTTCCCGGCATTTAACAGGATTGAACGTCCTTCACAGCTCTTCATCGGCGTTTAAAACGGCTTTATCAGGCCTTTCCCGCACATAAACAGTGTTGAACGTGCATCACAGCACCTTATCGGCGGTTAAAACGGCTTTATCAGGTCTTTCCCGTACATAAAAAGGCTTGCACGAGTTTCACAAGGCTTCCACAGTGGTGAAAACTGCTTTCTCGATCTTTCCTGGCACTTAAACACGATTGCACGTGCTTCACAGCACTTCATCGACGGTTAAAACGGCTTTATCAGGTCTTTCCCGAACATAAACAGGCTTGAAGCAGCTTCACAGCACCTTCACGGCGGTCAAAATGACTTTGTCAGGTCTTTCACGCACATACACAGGCTTGCACAAGCATCACAGGGCTTTCCCACTTGTTAAAACTGCTTTTTAGATCTTTCCTGACACTTAAACCACCCTCCACGGGCTTCACAGCACATTCTCGGCAGTTTAAACGACTTTGTCAGGTAATTCCACCACATCCACAGGATTACATGAGTTCCACAGAACCTTCACAGTATTGAAAACTGCTTTCTCAATCCTTCCGGGCACTTAAACAGGATTGCACGTGCTTCACAGCACTTCATTGGCGGTTAAAACGGCTTTATCAGGTCTTTTCCGCACATAAACAGGCTTGGAAGAGCTTCACAGCACCTCCTCGGCGGTGAAAACGGCTTTAGCAAGTCTTTCCCGCACATACACAGGCTTGCACGAGCTTCACAAGGCCTCAACAGTGGTGAAAGGTGCTTTCTCGATCTTTCTTGGCACTTGCACGTACATCACAGCACTTCATCGGCGGTGAAAATGGCTTTAGCAAGTGTTTCCAACGCATACATAGGCTTGCACGAGCTTCAGAAGGCCTCCACAGTGGTGAAAACTGCTTTACCGCTCCTTCCTAGCACTTAAACATGATTACACGTGTTTCACAGCACCTCCTCGGCGGTGAAAACGGCCTTATCAGGTCTTCCCCGCACATACACAAGTTTGCACGAGCTTGACAAGGTCTCCACAGTGGTGAAAACTGCTTTCTCGATCTTTCCTGGCACTTGCACGTGCATCACAGCAACTCATCGGCGTTTAAAACGGCTTTAGCAAGACTTTCCCGCACATACATAGGCTTGCACAAGCATCACAGGGCCTCCTCTGTAGTTAAAACTGCTTTTTAGATCTTTCCTGACACTTAAACCAGCCTCCACCCGTTTCACAGCACACTCTCGGCAGTTAAAATGACTTTGTCAGGTGATTCCAGCATATACACAGGATTACACGAGTTCCTCAGGACCTTCACAGTGGTGAAAACTGTGTATCTTTCCCGGCACTTAAACAGGATTGCACGTCCTTCACAGCTCCTCATCGGCTTTTAAAACGGTTATATCAGGTCTTTCCCGCACAGAAACAGGGTTAAACGTGCACCACAGCACCTCATCGGCGGTTAAAATGGCCTTATTAGGTCTTTCCCGCACATAAACAGGGATCAACGTGCATCAGAGCACCACACCTGCGGTTAAAACGGCTTTATCAGGTCTCTCCCGCACATGAACAGGCTTGTAAGAGCTACACAGCACTCACTCGTTGGTGAAAACGGCTTTGGCAAGTCTTTCCCGCACATACACAGGCTTGCACGAGCTTCACAAGGCTTCCACAGTTGTGAAAACTGCTTTCTCGATCTTTCCTGGCACTTAAACAGGATTGCACGTGCTTCACTGCACCCCATCGGCGGTTAAAATGGCTTTATCAGGTCTTTCCCGCACATAAAAAGGCTTGCAGCAGCTTCACAGCACCTCATCGGCGGTGAAAATGGCTTTAGCAAGTCTTTCCCGCACATACACAGGCTTGCACGAGCTTCACAAGGCCTCCACAGTGGTGAAAGGTGCTTTCTCGATCTTTCCTGGCACTTGCACGTACATCACAGCACCTCATCGGCGGTGAAAACGGCTTTAGCAAGTCTTTCCAACGCATACACAGGCTTGCACGAGCTTCACAAGGCCTCCACAGTGGTGAAAACTGCTTTACCGCACCTTCCTGACACTTAAACAGGATTGTACGTGTTTCACAGCACCTCCTCGGCGGTTAAAACGGCGTTATCAGGTATTTCCCGCACATAAACAGACTTGCAGCAGCTTCACAGAACCTTCACGGTGGTCAAAACGGCTTTGTCAGGTCTTTCCTGCACATACACAGGATTGCACAAGTATCACAGGGTCTCCTCAGTAGTTAAAACTGCTTTTTTGATCTTACATGACACTTAAACCAGCCTCCGCGGGCTTCACAGCACATTCTCGGCAGTTAAAATGTCTTTGTCAGGTCATTCCTGGATATACACAGGTTTACACGAGTTTCAGAGGACTTTCACATTGGTGAAAACTGCTTTCTCAATCTTTCCTGGCACTTAAACAGGATTGCACGTGCTTCACAGCACCTCATTGGCGGTTAAAAAAGGCTTTATCAGGTCTTTCCCGAACATAAACAGGGTTGCACGTGCATCACAGCGCTAAATCGGCAGTTAAAACGGCTTTATCCGGTCTTTCCCGCACTTAAACAGGCTTGCAAGAGCTGCACAGCACCTCATCGGCGGTGAAAACGGCTTTAGCTAGTCTTTCCCGCACATACACAGGCTTGCACGAGCTTCACAAGACCTCCACAGTGGTAAAAGGTGCTTTCTCCATATTTCCTGGCACTTGCACATGCATCACAGCACCTCATCGGCGGTTAAAACGGCTTTATCAGGTCTTTCCCGCACATAAACAGGCTTGGAAGAGCTTCACAGCACCTCATCGGCGGTGAAAACGGCTTTAGCAAGTCTTTCCCGCACATACACAGGCTTGCACGAGTTTTATAGGGCCTCCACAGTATTGAAAACCGCCTTCTAGATCCTTCCTGACACTTAAACAGGGTTGCAGGAGCTTTACAGGACTTCTACTGTGGTTGAAACGGAACCTCATCGGCGGTGAAAAAGGCTTTAGCAAGTCTTTCCCGCACATACACAAGCTTGCACGAGCTTCACAGCACTTCCTCGGCGGTTAAAACGTCTTTGCAGGGTCATTCCCGCACATACACAGGCTTACACGAGCTTCACAGGGCCTCCACATGCAGTAGTGAAAACCGCCTTCTAGATCTTTTAAGCAGGGTTGCAGGAGCTTCACAGGACTTCTACTGTGGTTGAAACGGCTTTATCAGGTCTTTGCCGCACATCAATAGGCTTACACGTGCGTCACAGCACTTTCTCAGCTGTTAAAACGGCTTTATCAGGTCTTTCCACACATACACAGGCTTGCGTGAGCTTCACAGCACTTCCACAGTGGTGAAAACTGGTTTTAAGATATTGCCTGACACTTCAACAAGCCACCACGTACTTCACAGCACCTTCACAGCGGTTAAAACGGCTTTATCAGGTCTTTCCCGCACATACACAGGCTTGCACAAGCATTACAGGGCCTTCTTAGTAGTTAAAACTGCTTTTTAGATCTTTCCTGACACTTAAACCAGCCTCCACGGGCTTCACAGCACAATCTCGGCAGTTAAAATGACTTTGTCAGGTCATTCCAGCATATACACACGAGTTCCAAAGGACCTTCACAGTGGTGAAAACTGCTTTCTCAATCTTTCCCAGCACTTAAACAGGATTGCACGTGCTTCACAGCACCTTCACGGCGGTCAAAACGGCTTTGTCAGGTCTTTCCCGAACATACACAGGCTTGCACAAGCATCAGAGTGCCCTCTCAGCAGTTAAAACTGCTTTTTGATCTTTCCTGAAACTTAAACCAGCCTCCACGGGCTTCACAGCACATTCTCGGCAGTTAAAACGACTTTGTCATGTCATTCCTGCATATACACTGGATTACACAGGTTTCACAAGACCTTCACAGTGGTGAAAACTGCTTTCTCAATCTTTCCTGGCACTTAAACAGGATTGCACGTGCTTCAGAGCACTTCATCGGCGGTTAAAACGGCTTTACCAGGTCTTTACCGCACATAAACAGTGTTGCACGTGCATCACAGCACCTCATCGGCGGTTAAAACGGCTTTATCAGGTCTTTCCCGCACATAAACAGGCTTGCAAGAGCTTCACAGCACTTCCTCGGCAGTAAAAACTGCTTTAGCAAGTCTTTCCCGCACATACACAGGCTTACACGAGCTTTACAGGGCCTCCACAGTAGTGAAAACCGCCTTCCAAAACTTTCCTGACACTTAAACAGGGTTGCTGGAGCTTCACAGGACTTCTACTGTGGTTGAAACGGCTTTATCAGGTCTTTGCCGCACATCAACAGGCTTACACGTGCGTCACAGCACTTTCTCAGCGATTAAAACGGCTTTATCAGGTCTTTCCACACATACACAGGCTTGCATGAGCATCAGATGGCGTTCTCAGTAGTTAAAACTGTTTATTAGAACTTTCCTGACACTTAAACCAGCCTCCACGGGCTGCACAGCACATTCTCGGCAGTTAAAACGACTTTGTCATGTCATTCCTGCATATACACTGGATTACACAGGTTTCACAAGACCTTCACAGTGGTGAAAACTGCTTTCTCAATCTTTCCTGGCACTTAAACAGGATTGCACGTGCTTCAGAGCACTTCAACGGTGGTTAAAACTGCTTTATCAGGTCTTTACCGCACATAAACAGTGTTGCACGTGCATCACAGCACCTCATCGGCGGTTAAAACGGCTTTATCAGGTCTTTCCCGCACATTAACAGGCTTGCAAGAGCTTCACAGCACCTCCTCGGCGGTGAAAACGGGTTTAGCAAGTCTTTCCCGCTCATACACAGGCTTGCACGAGCTTTACAGGGCCTCCACAGTAGTGAAAACCGCCTTCTAGATCTTTCCTAACACTTAAACAGGGTTGCTGGAGCTTCACAGGACTTCTACTGTGGTTGAAACGGCTTTATCAGGTCTTTGCCGCATATCAACAGGCTTACATGTGCGTCACAGCACTTTCTCAGCGATTAAAACGGCTTTATCAGGTCTTTCCACACATACACAGGCTCGCATGAGTTTCACAGGACTTCCACAGTGGTGAAAACTGGTTTTTAGATATTTCCTGGCACTTGCACGTGCATCACAGCACCTCATCGGCGGTGAAAACGATCTTTCCCGCACATACACAGGCTTGCACGAGCTTTACAGGGGCTCCACAGTAGTGAAAACCGCCTTCTAGATCTTTCCTGACACTTGAAGAGGGTTGCAGGAGCTTCACAGGACCTCTACTGTGGTTGAAACGGCTATGTGAGGTCATTCCTGCACATATACAGGGGCTCCTCAGTGGTTAAAACTGCATTTTAGATCTTTCCTGACACTTCGACAAGCCTCCACGGGCTTCACAGCACCTTCACGGCAGTAAAAACGGCTTTGTTTGGTCTTTTCCGCACATACACAGAGTTGCACAAGCATCAGATGGCGTTCTCAGTAGTTAAAACTGTTTATTAGATCTTTCCTGACACTTAAACCAGCCTGCACGGGCTTCACAGCACATTCTCGGCAGTTAAAACGATTTTGTCATGTCATTCCTGCATATACACTGGATTAGACAGGTTTCACAAGACCTTCACAGTGGTGAAAACTGCTTTCTCAATCTTTCCTGGCACTTAAACAGGATTGAACGTGCTTCAGAACACTAGCCTCGTTCCCAGGCCCTCGCCCAGCTTCCCGGCGCTTGCAGGACGGTTAAGCGGGAGAGGGCCTGGTACATTTCCTCACGTGAGTGACGTCACGGACAGGGCAAATTATGCGAACGTGGGCGTCATGTAAACCACAAAACACTTCGCTTGCACGCACGCACTGTAGCGCGACTATTCCGAGTCGAAAGATGGCAGCGCACGAAGGCGCTTTTATGTCGCTATTCACGAGACAGTTGGGAGGACAGAGAGTTTTACCGAGCCAAAACAGTGAAGACACACACCAGCAATCAGTGAGCAATTTAGTCGTGCTCGCCCACGTTCAATTGAAGTCTTTCTACCGCCTTTCTACCCGTGACGTCACTCACGTGAGAAAATGTACCAGTCCCTCTCCCGCTTAACCGTACGGCAAGCGACGGGAAGCTGGGCGCGGGCCTGGGAACGAGGCTATCAGAGCACTCCATCGGCGGTTAAAACGGCTTTCTCAGGTCTTTACCGCACATAAACAGGCTTGCAGCAACTTCACAGCACCTTCACGGCGGTGAAATCGGCTTTGTCAGGTCTTCCCGCATATACACAGGCTTGCACAAGCATCACAGGGCTTTCTCACTTGTTAAAACTGCTTTTCAGATCTTTCCTGACACTTAAACCACCCTCCACGAACTTCACAGCACATTCTAGGCGGGTAAAATGACTTTGTCAGGTCATTCCAGCATATACACAGGATTACACGAGTTCCACAGGACCTTCACAGTGGTGAGAACTGCTTTCTCAATCTTTCCCGGCACTTAAACAGGTTTGCACGTGCTTCACAGCACCTCATCGGCGGTTAAAACGGCCTTATCAGGTCTTTCCGCCCATCAACAGGCTTGCAGCAGCTTTACAACACCTCATCGGCGGTGAAAACTGCTTTAGCAAGTCCTTCCAACATACACACAGGATTGAACGAGCTTCACAAGGCTTCCACTGCGGTGAAAGGTGCCTTCTCCATATTTCCTGGCACTTAAACATGATTACACGTGCTTCACAGCACTTCCTCTGCGGTTAAAACGGCGTTATCAGGTCTTTCCCGCACATAAACAGGCTTGCAGCAGCTTCACAGCACCTTCACGGCGGTCAAAACGGCTTTATCAGGTCTTTCCCGCACATAAACAGGCTTGCAGCAACTTCACAGCACCTTCACGGCGGTCAAAACGGCTTTGTCAGGTCTTCCCGCATATACACAGGCTTGCACAAGCATCACAGGGCTTTCTCACTTGTTCAAACTGCTTTTTAGATCTTTCCTGACACTTAAACCACCCTCCACGAGCTTCACAGCACATTCTAGGCAGGTAAAATGACTTTGTCAGGTCATTCCAGCATATACACAGGATTACACGAGTTCCACAGGACCTTCACAGTGGTGAGAACTGCTTTCTCAATCTTTCCTGGCACTTAAACAGGATTACACGTGCTTCACAGCACTTCTTCGGCGGTTAAAACGGCCTTATCAGGTCTTTCCCGCACATAAACAGGCTTGCAGCAGCTTCACAGCACCTTCACGGCGGTCAAAACGGCTTTATCAGGTCATTCCCGCACATAAACAGGCTTCCAGCAGCTCCACAGCACCTTCACGGCGGTCAAAACAGCTTTGTCAGGTCTTTCCCGCACATTCACAAGCTTGCACAAGCTTCACAGGGCCTTCTCAGTAGTTAAAACTGCTTTTTAGATATTTCCTGACACTTAAACCAGCCTCCACGGGCTTCACAGCACATTCTCGGCAGTTAAAATGACTTTGTCAGGTCATTCCAGCATATACACAGGATTACACGAGTTCCACAGGATCTTCACAGTGGTGAAAACTGCTTTCACAATCTTTCCCGGCACTTTAACAGGATTGCACATGCTTCTCAGCACCTCATCGACGGTTAAAACGGCTTTATCAGGTCTTTCCCACACATAAACATGCTTGCAGCAGCTTCACAGCAGCTCATCGGCGGTGAAAACGGCTTTAGCAAGTCTTTCCCGCACATAGGCTGGCACGAGCTTCACAAGGCCTCCAGTGTGGTAAAAGGTGCTTTCTCGATCTTTCCTGGCACTTGCACGTGCATCACAGCACTTCATCGGCGCTCAAAAGGGCCTGATCAGGTCTGTCCCGCACATAAACAGGGTTGAACGTGCATCAGAGCACCACATCTGCGGTTAAAACGGCTTTCTCAGGTCTTTCCCTCAAATAAACAGACTTGCAAGAGCTTCACAGCGCCTCCTCGATGGTGAAAACGGCTTTAGCAAGTGTTTCCCGCGCATACACAGGCTTGCACGAGCTTCACAAGGCTTCTACAGTGGTGAAAACTGCTTTCTCGATCTTTCCTGGCACTTAAACAGGATTGCACGTGCTTCACAGCACCTCATCGGCGGTTAAAACGGCTTTATCAGGTGTTTCCCGCACATAAACCGGCTTGCAGCAGCTTCACAGCACCTTAACGGCGGTGAAAATGGCTTTGTCAGGTCTTTCCCGCACATACACAGGCTTGCACAAGATTCACAGGGCTTTCCCACTTGTTGAAACTGCTTTTTTGATCTTTCCTGACACTTAAACCACCCGCTACGGGCTTCACAGCACATTCTCGGCAGTTAAAATGACTTTGTCAGGTCATTCCAGCATATACACAGGATTACATGAGTTCTACAGGACCTTCACAGTGGTGAAAACTGCTTTCTCAATCTTTCCCGGCACTGAAACAGGATGCACTTGCTTCACAGCCCCTCATCAGCGGTTAAAACGGACTTATCAGATCCTTCCCGCACATGAACAGGCTTGCAGCAGCTTCACAGCACATTCACGGCGGTCAAAATAGCTTTGTCAAGTCTTTCCCTCACATACACAGGCTTGCGCAAGCATCACAGGGACTTCTCAGTAGTTAAAACTGCTTTTTGATCTTTCCTAAAACTTAAACGAGCCTTCACGGGCTTCACAGCACCTTCACGGCCGTTAAAACAGGTCTTTCCCACACATAAACACGCTTGAAGGAGCTTCACAGCACCTCATCGGCGGTGAAAACGGCTTTAGCAAGTCTTTCCCGCACATACACAGGCTTGCACGAGCTTCACAAGGCCTCCACTGTGGTAAAAGGTGCTTTCTCGATTATTCCTGGCACTTGAACGTGCATCACAGCACCTTAACGGCGGTTAAAAGGGCCTTATCAGGTCATTGACGCATATTAACAGGCTTTCAGCAGCTTCACAGCACCGCATCGGCGGTGAAAACGGCTTTAGCAAGTCTTTCCCGCACATACACAGGCTTGCACGAGCTTCACAAATCCTCCACAGTGGTGTAAGGTGCTTTCTCGATCTTTCCTTGCACTTGCACGTGCATCACAGCACCTTATCTGCGGTTAAAACGGCTTTATCAGGTCTTTCCCGCACATAAACAGGCTTGCAGCATCTTCACAGCGCCTCATCGGCGGTGAAAACGGCTTTAGCAAGTCTTTCCCGCACATACACAGGTTTGCACGAGCTTCACAAGGCCTCCACAGTGGTAAAAACTGCTTTCTCGATCTTTCCTGGCACTTAAACATGATTACATGTGCTTCACAGCACCTCCTCGGGGTTTAAAACGGCCTTATCAGGTCTTTCCCGCAGATATACAGGCTTGCAGCTGCTTCACAGCACCTCATCGGCGATGAAAACAGCTTTAGCAAGTCTTTCCCGCACATACACAGGCTTGCACGAGCTTCACAAGGCTTCCACAGTGGTGAAACGTGCTTTCTCCATTTTTGCTGGCACTTGCACGTGCATCACAACACCTCATTGGCGGTTAAAACGGCTATATCAGGTCTTTCCCGCACATAAACAGGCTTGCAAGAGCTTCACAGCACCGCCTCGGCGTTTAAAACGTCTTTAGCAAGTCTATCCCGCACATACACAAGCTTGCACAAGCATCGCAGGGCCGCCTTAGTAGTTAAAACTGCTTTCTACATCTTTCCTGAGAGTTAAACCAGCCTCCACGGGCTTCACAGTACATTCTCGGCAGTTAAAATGACTTTGTCAGGTGATTCCAGCATATACACAGGATTACACGAGTTCCACAGGACCTTCACAGTGGTGAGAACTGCTTTCTCAATCTTTCCCGGCACTTAAACAGGATTGCACGTGCTTCACAGCACCTCATCCGCGGTTAAACGTGCTTTATCAGGTCTTTCCCGCACATCAACAGGCTTGCACGTGCTTCACAGCACCTCATCGGCGGTTAAAATGGCTTTATCAGGTCTTTCCCGCACATCAACAGGCTTGCAAGAGCTTTACAGCACTTCATCGGCGTTAAAATGGCCTTCTCAGGTCTTCCCCACGCACATAAACAGGCTTGCAGCAGCTTCACAGCACCTTCACGGCGGTCAAAACGGCTTTGTCAGGTCTTTCCCGCACATACACAGGCTTGCACAAGCATCACAGTGCCTTCTCAGTAGTTAAAACTGCTTTTTGATCTTTCCTGACACTTAAACCAGCCTCCACGGGATTCACAGCACATTCTCGGCAGTTAAAATGACTTTGTAAGGTCATGCCAGCATATACACAGGATTACACGAGTTCCACAGGACCTTCACAGTGGTGAGAACTGCTTTCTCAATCTTTCCCGGCACTTAAACAGGATTCCACGTGCTTCACAGCACCTCATCGGCGGTTAAAACGGCATTATCAGGTCTTTCCACCCATCAACAGGCTCGCAGCAGCTTTACAACACCTCCTCGGCAGTGAGAACGGCTTTAGCAAGTCTTTCCCGCACATACACAGGCTTGCACGAGCTTCACAACGCCTCCACAGTGGTGAAAACTGCTTTCTCGATCTTTCCTGGCACTTAAACATGATTACACGTGCTTCACAGCACCTCCTCGGAGTTTATAACGGCCTTATCAGGTCATTCCCGCACATAAACAGGCTTCCAGCAGCTCCATAGCACCTTCACGGCGGTCAAAATGGCTTTGTCAGGTGTTTTCCGCACATAAACAGGCTTGTACAAGCTTCACAGGGCCTTCTCAGTAGTTAAAACTGCTTTTCAGATCTTTCCTGACACATAAACCAGCCTCCACGGGCGTCACAGCACATTCTCGGAAGTTAAAATGACTTTGTCAGGTCATTCCTGCATATACACAGGATTACACCAGTTCCACAGGATCTTCTCAGTGGTGAAAACTGCTTTCACAATCTTTCCTGGCACTTAAACAGGATTCCACGTGCTTCACAGCACCGCATCGGCGGTTAAAACGGCCTTATCAGGTCTTTCTACCCAGCAACAGGCTTTCAGCAGCTTCACAGCACCACATCGGCGGTGAAAACGGCTTTAGCAAGTCTTTCCCGCACATACACAGGCTTGCACGAGTTTCACAAGGCCTCCACAGTTGTGAAAACTGCTTTCTCGATCTTTCCTGGCACTTAAACATGATTACATGTGCTTCACAGCATCTCCTCGGGGTTTAAAACGGCCTTATCAGGTCTTTCCCGGACATAAACAGGCTTGCAGCAGCTTCACAGCACATTCACAGCGGTCAAAATGGCTTTGTCAGGCCTTTCCCGCACATACACAGGCTTGCACAAGCTTCATAGGGCCTTCTCAGCAGTTAAAACTGCCTTTTGATCTTTGCTGACACTTAAACCAGCCTCCACGTGCTTCACAGCACATTCTCTGCCCTTAAAATCACTTTGTCAGTATATGTATAGCCAGCTGATCCATTCCATGCCCAGAGGCTTTGAAATGGCAGAGGCTTCAAAATGGCCATTTCAAAGTACCTCCCTGAACAGCCTTACCTGCTATCTCAGTGCCAGTATTGTAGCAGATGGAGAAGACCAATACATGGCAAGTGAATCTCGTTCTGTGACTGATATAGCTTTCTTCATGACATTTGCTTACTCGTATCAAAGGGGTTAAACGTACTGATTAATTATTCATAAGGTTTCAAACCGGGTGAATTTAGCGTATTCCCGCTTCCCAGCACCTCATCGGCGGTTAAAACGGCCTTACCAGATCTTTCCCGCGCACATAAACAGGCTTGCTGCAGCTTCACAGCACTTTCACGGCGGTCAAAACGGCTTTGTCAGGTCTTTCCCGCACATACACAGGCTTGCACAAGCATCAGAGTGCCTTCTCAGCAGTTAAAACTGCTTTTTGATCTTTCCTGACACTTAAACCAGCCTCCACGGGTTTCACAGCACATTCTCGGCAGTTAAAATGACCTTGTAAGGTCATTCCAGCATATACATAGGATTACACGAGTTCCACAGGACCTTCACAGTGGTGAGAACTGCTTTCTTAATCTTTCCCGACACTTAAACAGGATTGCACGTCCTTCACAGCTCCTCATCGGCGTTTAAAACGGCTTTATCAGGTCTTTCCCGCACACAAACAGGGTTGGACGTGCATCACAGCACCTCATCGGCGGTTAAAACGGCTTTATAAGGTCTTTCCCGCACATAAACTGGCTTGCAGCAACTTCACAGCACCTTTACGGCTGTCAAAACGGCTTTGTCAGTTCTTTCCCGCACATATACAGGCTTGCACAAGATTCACAGGGCTTTCTCACTTGTTAAAACTGCTTTTTAGATCATTCCTGACGCTTTAAACCACCCACCACGGGCTTCACAGCACATTCTCGGAATTTAAAATGACTTTGTCAGGTCATTCCAGCATATACACAGGATTACACGAGTTCCACATGACTTTCACAGTGGAGAAAACTGCTTTCTCGATCTATCCTGGTACTTAAACATGAATACACGTGCTTCACAGCACCTCCTTGGCGCGTAAAACGGCCTTATCAGGTCTTTCCCGCACATAAACAGGGTTGAACGTGCATCACAGCACCTCATCGGCGGTTAAAACGGTTTTATCAGCTCTTCCCCGCACATAAACAAGGTTCAACGTGCATCAGAGCACCACATCGGCGGTTTAAACGGCTTAAGCAAGTCTTTCCCGCACATACACAGGCTTGCACGAGCTTCACAAGGCTTCCACAGTGGTGAAAACTGCTTTCTGGATCTTTCCTGGCACTTAAACAGAATTGCACGTGCATCACTGCACGTCATCGGCGGTTAAAACGGCTTTATCAGGTCTTTCCCGCACATAAACAGGCTTGCAGCAACTTCACAGCACCTTCATGGCGGTCAAAACGGCTTTGTCAGGTCATTCCCGCACATACACAGGCTTGCACGAGCATCACAGGGCTTTCTAACTAGTTAAAACAGCTTTTAAGATCTTTCCTGACTCTTTAACCACCCTTCACGGGCTTCACAGCACATTCTCGGAAGTTAAAATGACTTTGTCAGGTCATTCCAGCATATACACAGGATTACATGAGTTCCACAGGACCTTCACAGTGGTGAAAACTGATTTCTAAATCTTTCCCGGCACTTAAACAGAATTGCACGTGCTTCACAGCACCACATCGGCGGTTAAAACGGCCTTATCAGGACTTTCCCGCACATGAACAGGCTTGCAGCAGCTTCACAGCACCTTCACGGCGGTCAAAACGGCTTTGTCAGGTCTTTCCCTCACATACACAGGCTTGCACAAGCATGACAGGGCCTTCTCAGTAGTTAAAACTGCTTTTTGATCTTTCTTGATACTTAAACGAGCCTTCACGGGCTTCACAGCACCTTAACGGCGGTTAAAACGGCCTTATGAGGACTTTCCCACACATAAACACGCTTGAAGCAGCTTCACAGCAACACATCGGCGGTGAAAACGGCTTTAGCAAGTCTTTCCCGCACATACACAGGCTTGTACGAGCTTCACAAGGCCTCCACTGTGGTAAAAGGTGCTTTCTCGATCTTTCCTGGCACTTGCACGTGCATCACAGCACTTCATCGGCGCTTAAAAGGGCCTTATCAGGTCTGTCCCGCACATAAACAGGTTTGCAGCATCTTCACAGCACCTCATCGGCGGTGAAAACGGCTTTAGCAAGTCTTTCCCGCACATACACAGGCTTGCACGAGCTTCACAAGGCCTCCACAGTGGTGAAAAGTGCTTTCTCGATCTTTCCTGGCACTTGCACCTGCATCACAGCACCTCATCGGCGGTTAAAACGGCTTTATCAGGTCTTTCCCACACATAAAACAGGGTTCAACGTGCATCAGAGCACCACATCGGCGGTTAAAACTGCTTTATCAGGTCTTTCCCGCACATAAACAGGCTTGCAAGAGCTTCAAAGCACCTCCTCGTTGGTTAAAACGGCTTTAGCAAGTCTTTCCCGAACATACACAGGCTTGCACGAGCTTCACAAGGCTTCCACAGTGGTGAAAACTGCTTTCCGGATCTTTCCTGGCACTTAAACAGGATTGCATGTGCTTCACCGCACCTCATCGGCGGTTAAAACGGCTTTATCAGGTCCTTCCCGCTCATAAACAGGCTTGCAGCAACTTCACAGCAACTTCACAGCACCTTCACGGCAGTGAAAACGACTTTGTCAGATCATTCCCGCACATACACAGGCTTGCACAAGCATCACAGGGCTTTCTCACTTGTTAAAACTGCTTTTTAGATCTTTCCTGACTCTTATACCACCCTTCACGGGCTTCACAGCACATTCTCGGCAGTTAAAATGACTTTGTCAGGTCATTCCAGCATATACACAGGTTTACATGAGTTCCACAGGACCTTCACAGTGGCTTTCTCAATCTTTCCCGGCACTTAAACAGGATTGCACGTGCTTCACAGCACCTCATCGGCGGTTAAAACGGCCTTATCAGGTCTTTCCCGCACATGAACAGGCTTGCAGCAGCTTCACAGCACCTTCACGTCGGTCAAAACGGCTTTGTCAGGTCTTTCCCTCACATACACAGGCTTGCACAAGCTGACAGGGCCTTCTCAGTAGCTAAAACTGCTTTTTGATCTTTCCTGACACTTAAACGAGCCTTCACGGGCTTCACAGCACTTTAACGGCGGTTAAAACGGCCTTATCAGGTCTTTCCCACACATAAACACTCTTGAAGGAGCTTCACAGCACCTTATCGGCGGTTAAAACGGCTTTAGCAAGTCTTTCCCGCACATACACAGGCTTGCACGAGCTTCACAAGGCCTCCACTGTGGTAAAAGTTGCTTTCTCGATCTTTCCTGGCACTTGAACGAGCATCACAGCACCTCATCGGCGGTTAAAAGGGCCTTATCAGGTCATTGACGCACATAAACAGGATTTCAGCAGCTTCACAGTACCTCATCGGCGATGAAAACGGCTTTAGCAAGTCTTTCCCGCACATACACAGGCTTGCACGAGCTTCACAAGGCCTCCACAGTGGTGTAAGGTGCTTTCTCGATCTTTCCTGGCACTTGCACGTGCATTACAGCACCTTATCGGCGGTTAAAACGGCTTTGTCACGTCTTTCCCACACATAAACAGGCCTGCAGCAGCTTCACAGCACCTCATCGGCGGTGAAAACGGCTTTAGCAAGTCTTTCCCGCACATACACAGGCTTGCACGGGCTTCACAACGCCTCCACAGTGGTGGAAACTGCTTTCTCGATCTTTCCTGGCACTTAAACATGGTTACACGTGCTTCACTGCACCTCCTCGGGGTTTAAAACGGCTTTATCAGGTCTTTCCCGCACATAAACAGGGTTCAACGTGCATCAGAGCACCACATCGGCAGTTAAAACGGCTTTATCAGGTCTTTCCAGCACATAAACAGGCTTGCAAGAGCTTCACAGCACCTCCTCGATGGTGAAAACGGCTTTAGAAAGTCATTCCCGCACATACACAGGCTTGCACGAGCTTCACAAGGCTTCTACAGTGGTGAAAACTGCTTACTCGATCTTTTCTGGCACTTAAACAGGATTGCACGTGCTTCACAGCACCTCATCGGCGGTTAAAAGGGCTTTATCAGGTCATTACTACACATACACAGGGGCTCCTCAGTGGTTAAAACTGCATAAATAGGCTTGCAGCAACTTCACACCACCTTAACGGCGGTCAAAACGGCTTTGTCAGGTCTTTCCCGCACATAAACTGGCTTGCAGCAGCTTCACAGTACATTCACGGCGGTCAAAACGACTTTGTCAAGTCTTTCCCGCCCATACACAGGCTTGCACAAGGTTCACAGGGCTTTCTCACTTGTTAAAACTGATTTTTAGAGCTTTCCTGACACTTAAACTACCCTCCACGGACTTCACAGCACATTCTCGGCAGTTAAAATGACTTTGTCAGGTCATTCCAGCGTATACACAGGTTTACACGAGTTCCACTGGACTTTCACAGTGGAGAAAACTGCTTTCTCGATCTATCCTGGTACTTAAACATGATTACACGTGCTTCACAGCACCTCCTCGGCGGGTAAAACGCCTAATCAGGTCTTTCCCGCACATAAACAGGGTTGAACGTGCATCACAGCACCTCCTCTGCGGTTAAAACGGCTTTGTCAGGTCTTTCCCGCACATAAAGAAGGTTCAACGTGCATTAGAGCACCACATCGGCGGTTAAAACGGCTTTATCAAGTCTTTCCCGCACATAAACAGGCTTGCAAGAGCTTGACAGCACCTCCTCGATGGTTAAAACGGCTTTAGCAAGTCCTTCCGCACATACACAGGCTTGCACGAGCTTCACAAGGCTTCCACAGTGGTGAAAACTGCTTTCTGGATCTTTCCTGGCACTTAAACAGGATTGCACGTGCTTCACAGCACCTCATCGGCGGTTAAAACGGCCTTATCAGGTCTTTCCGCCCATCAACAGGCTTGCAGCAGCTTTACAACACCTCATCGGCGGTGAAAACGGCTTTAGCAAGTCTTTCCCGCACATACACAGGCTTGCACAAGCATCACAGTGCCTTCTCAGTAGTTAATACTGCATTTTGATCTTTCCTGACTCTTAAACCAGCCTCCACGTGCTTCACAGCACATTCTCGGCAGTTAAAATGACTTTGTAAGGTCATTCCAGAATATACACAGGACTACACGAGTTCCACAGGACTACACGAGTTCCACATGACCTTCACAGTGGTGAAAACTGCTTTCTCAATATTTCCCGGCACTTAAACAGGATTGCACGTCCTTCACAGCTCCTCATCGGCGTTTAAAACGGCTCTATCAGGTCTTTCCCGCACATAAACAGGGTTGAAAGTGCATCACAGCACCTCATCGGCGGTTAAAACGGCTTTATCAGGTCTTTCCCGCACATAAACTGGCTGGCAGCAACTTCACAGCACCTTAACGGCGGTCAAATCGGCTTTGTCAGGTCTTTCCCGCACATACTCTGGCTTGCACAAGATTCACAGGGCTTTCTCACTTGTTAAAACTGCTTTTTAGATCTTTCCTGACACTTAAACCAACCTCCACGGGCTTCACAGCACATTCTCGGCAGTTAAAATGACTTTGTCAGGTCATTCCAGCATATACACAGGATTACACGAGTTTCACAGGACCTTTACAGTGGTGAAAACTGATTTCTCAATCTTTCCCGACACTTAAACAGGATTGCACGTGCTTCACAGCACCTCATCGGCGGTTAAAACGGCCTTATCAGGTCTTTCCCGCACATGAACAGGCTTGCAGCAGCTTCACAGCACCTTCACGGCGGTCAAAACGGCTGTCAGGTCTTTCCCTCACATACACAGTCTTGCACAAGCATTACAGGGCCTTCTCAGTAGTTAAAACTGCTTTTTGATCTTTCCTGACACTTAAATGAGCCTTCACGGGCTTCACAGCACCTTCACGGCGGTTAAAACGGCCTTATCAGGTCTTTCCCACACATAAACACGCTTGAAGGAGCTTCACATCACCTCATCGGCGGTGAAAACGGTTTTAGCAAGTCTTTCTCGCACTTACACAGGCTTGCACGAGCTTCACAAGGCCTCCACTGTGGTAAAAGGTGCTTTCTCGATCTTTCCTGGCACTTGAACGTGCATCACAGCACCTCATCGGCGGTTAAAAGGGCCTTATCAGGTCATTGACGCTCATAACAGGCTTACAGCAACTTCACATCACCTCATCGGCGGAGAAAACGGCTTTAGCAAGTCTTTCCCACGCATACACAGGCTTGCACGAGCTTCACAAGGCCTCCAGAGTGGTGTAAGGTGATTTCTCGATCTTTCCTGCCACTTGCACGTGCATCACAGCACCTTATCGGCGGTGAAATCGGCTTTAGCAAGTCTTTCTCGCACATACACAGGCTTGCACGAGCTTCACAAGGCCTCAACTGTGGTAAAAGGTGCTTTCTCGATCTTTCCTGCCACTTGCACGTGTATCACAGCACCTCATCGGCGGTTAAAACGGCTTTATCAGGTCTTTCCCGCACATAAACAGGCTTGCAAGAGCTTTACAGCACCTCATCGGCGGTGAAAACGGCTTTAGCAAGTCTTTCCCGCACATACACAGGCTTGCACGAGCTTCACAGGGCTTTCTCACTTGTTAAAACTGCTTTTTAGATCTTTCCTGACGCTTAAACCACCCTCCACTGTCTTCACAGCACATTATCGGCAGTTAAAATGACTTTGTCAGGTCATTCCAGCATATACACAGGATTACACGAGTTCCACATGACTTTCACAGTGGAGAAAACTGCTTTCTCTATCTATCCTGGTACTTAAACATGATTACACGTGCTTCACAGCACCTCCTCGGCGGGTAAAACGGCCTTATCAGGTCTTTCCCGCACATAAACAGTGTTGAACATGCATCACAGCACCTCGTCGGCGGTTAAAACGGCTTTATCAGGTCTTTCCCGCACATAAACAGGCTTGGAAGAGCTTCACAGCACCTCCTCGATGGTTAAAACGGCTTTAGCAAGTCTTTCCCGCACATACACAGGTTTCCATGAGCTTCACAAGGCTTCCCCAGTGGTGAAAACTGCTTTCTGGATCTTTCCTGGCACTTAAACGGGATTACACGTGCTTCACAGCACCTCATCGGCGGTTAAAACGGCTTTATCAGGTCTTTCCCGCACATGAACAAGCTTGCACAAGCATCACAGGGCCTTCTCAGGTATTAAAACTGCTTTTTGATCTTTCCTGACACTTAAACGAGCCTTCACGGGCTTCACAGCACCTTAAAGGCGGTTAAAACGGCCTTATCAGGTCTTTCCCACACATAAACACGCTTGAAGAAGCTTCACAGCACCTCATCGGCAGTGAAAACGGCTTTAGCAAGTCTTTCCCGCACATCCACAGGCTTGCACGAGCTTCACAAGGCCTCAACTGTGGTGAAAGATGCTTTCTCGATCTTTCCTGGCACTTGAACGTGCATCACAGCACCTCAACGGCGGTTAAAAGGGCCTTATCAGGTGATTGACGCACATAAACAGGCTTGCAGCAGCTTCACAGCACCTCATCGGCGGTGAAAACGGCTTTAGCAAGTCTTTCCCGCATATACACAGTCTTGCACGAGCTTCACAAGGCCTCCAGAGTGGTGTAAGGTGATTTCTCGATATTTCCTGGCACTTGCACGTGCATCACAGCACCTTATCGGCGGTGAAATCGGCTTCAGCAAGTCTTTCCCGCACATACACAGGCTTGCACGAGCTTCACAGGGCCTCCACTGTGGGGAAAAGTGATTTCTCGATCTTTCCTGGCACTTGCACGTGCATCACAGCACCTTATCGGCGGTGAAAACGGCTTTAGCAAGTCTTTCCCGCCCATACACAGGCTTGCACAAGGTTCACAGGGCTTTCTCACTTGTTAAAACTGATTTTTAGAGCTTTCCTGACACTTAAACTACCCTCCACGGACTTCACAGCACATTCTCGGCAGTTAAAATGACTTTGTCAGGTCATTCCAGCGTATACACAGGTTTACACGAGTTCCACTGGACTTTCACAGTGGAGAAAACTGCTTTCTCGATCTATCCTGGTACTTAAACATGATTACACGTGCTTCACAGCACCTCCTCGGCGGGTAAAACGCCTAATCAGGTCTTTCCCGCACATAAACAGGGTTGAACGTGCATCACAGCACCTCCTCTGCGGTTAAAACGGCTTTGTCAGGTCTTTCCCGCACATAAAGAAGGTTCAACGTGCATTAGAGCACCACATCGGCGGTTAAAACGGCTTTATCAAGTCTTTCCCGCACATAAACAGGCTTGCAAGAGCTTGACAGCACCTCCTCGATGGTTAAAACGGCTTTAGCAAGTCCTTCCGCACATACACAGGCTTGCACGAGCTTCACAAGGCTTCCACAGTGGTGAAAACTGCTTTCTGGATCTTTCCTGGCACTTAAACAGGATTGCACGTGCTTCACAGCACCTCATCGGCGGTTAAAACGGCCTTATCAGGTCTTTCCGCCCATCAACAGGCTTGCAGCAGCTTTACAACACCTCATCGGCGGTGAAAACGGCTTTAGCAAGTCTTTCCCGCACATACACAGGCTTGCACAAGCATCACAGTGCCTTCTCAGTAGTTAATACTGCATTTTGATCTTTCCTGACTCTTAAACCAGCCTCCACGTGCTTCACAGCACATTCTCGGCAGTTAAAATGACTTTGTAAGGTCATTCCAGAATATACACAGGACTACACGAGTTCCACAGGACTACACGAGTTCCACATGACCTTCACAGTGGTGAAAACTGCTTTCTCAATATTTCCCGGCACTTAAACAGGATTGCACGTCCTTCACAGCTCCTCATCGGCGTTTAAAACGGCTCTATCAGGTCTTTCCCGCACATAAACAGGGTTGAAAGTGCATCACAGCACCTCATCGGCGGTTAAAACGGCTTTATCAGGTCTTTCCCGCACATAAACTGGCTGGCAGCAACTTCACAGCACCTTAACGGCGGTCAAATCGGCTTTGTCAGGTCTTTCCCGCACATACTCTGGCTTGCACAAGATTCACAGGGCTTTCTCACTTGTTAAAACTGCTTTTTAGATCTTTCCTGACACTTAAACCAACCTCCACGGGCTTCACAGCACATTCTCGGCAGTTAAAATGACTTTGTCAGGTCATTCCAGCATATACACAGGATTACACGAGTTTCACAGGACCTTTACAGTGGTGAAAACTGATTTCTCAATCTTTCCCGACACTTAAACAGGATTGCACGTGCTTCACAGCACCTCATCGGCGGTTAAAACGGCCTTATCAGGTCTTTCCCGCACATGAACAGGCTTGCAGCAGCTTCACAGCACCTTCACGGCGGTCAAAACGGCTGTCAGGTCTTTCCCTCACATACACAGTCTTGCACAAGCATTACAGGGCCTTCTCAGTAGTTAAAACTGCTTTTTGATCTTTCCTGACACTTAAATGAGCCTTCACGGGCTTCACAGCACCTTCACGGCGGTTAAAACGGCCTTATCAGGTCTTTCCCACACATAAACACGCTTGAAGGAGCTTCACATCACCTCATCGGCGGTGAAAACGGTTTTAGCAAGTCTTTCTCGCACTTACACAGGCTTGCACGAGCTTCACAAGGCCTCCACTGTGGTAAAAGGTGCTTTCTCGATCTTTCCTGGCACTTGAACGTGCATCACAGCACCTCATCGGCGGTTAAAAGGGCCTTATCAGGTCATTGACGCTCATAACAGGCTTACAGCAACTTCACATCACCTCATCGGCGGAGAAAACGGCTTTAGCAAGTCTTTCCCACGCATACACAGGCTTGCACGAGCTTCACAAGGCCTCCAGAGTGGTGTAAGGTGATTTCTCGATCTTTCCTGCCACTTGCACGTGCATCACAGCACCTTATCGGCGGTGAAATCGGCTTTAGCAAGTCTTTCTCGCACATACACAGGCTTGCACGAGCTTCACAAGGCATCAACTGTGGTAAAAGGTGCTTTCTCGATCTTTCCTGCCACTTGCACGTGTATCACAGCACCTCATCGGCGGTTAAAACGGCTTTATCAGGTCTTTCCCGCACATAAACAGGCTTGCAAGAGCTTTACAGCACCTCATCGGCGGTGAAAACGGCTTTAGCAAGTCTTTCCCGCACATACACAGGCTTGCACGAGCTTCACAGGGCTTTCTCACTTGTTAAAACTGCTTTTTAGATATTTCCTGACGCTTAAACCACCCTCCACTGTCTTCACAGCACATTATCGGCAGTTAAAATGACTTTGTCAGGTCATTCCAGCATATACACAGGATTACACGAGTTCCACATGACTTTCACAGTGGAGAAAACTGCTTTCTCTATCTATCCTGGTACTTAAACATGATTACACGTGCTTCACAGCACCTCCTCGGCGGGTAAAACGGCCTTATCAGGTCTTTCCCGCACATAAACAGTGTTGAACATGCATCACAGCACCTCGTCGGCGGTTAAAACGGCTTTATCAGGTCTTTCCCGCACATAAACAGGCTTGGAAGAGCTTCACAGCACCTCCTCGATGGTTAAAACGGCTTTAGCAAGTCTTTCCCGCACATACACAGGTTTCCATGAGCTTCACAAGGCTTCCCCAGTGGTGAAAACTGCTTTCTGGATCTTTCCTGGCACTTAAACGGGATTACACGTGCTTCACAGCACCTCATCGGCGGTTAAAACGGCTTTATCAGGTCTTTCCCGCACATGAACAAGCTTGCACAAGCATCACAGGGCCTTCTCAGGTATTAAAACTGCTTTTTGATCTTTCCTGACACTTAAACGAGCCTTCACGGGCTTCACAGCACCTTAAAGGCGGTTAAAACGGCCTTATCAGGTCTTTCCCACACATAAACACGCTTGAAGAAGCTTCACAGCACCTCATCGGCAGTGAAAACGGCTTTAGCAAGTCTTTCCCGCACATCCACAGGCTTGCACGAGCTTCACAAGGCCTCAACTGTGGTGAAAGATGCTTTCTCGATCTTTCCTGGCACTTGAACGTGCATCACAGCACCTCAACGGCGGTTAAAAGGGCCTTATCAGGTGATTGACGCACATAAACAGGCTTGCAGCAGCTTCACAGCACCTCATCGGCGGTGAAAACGGCTTTAGCAAGTCTTTCCCGCATATACACAGTCTTGCACGAGCTTCACAAGGCCTCCAGAGTGGTGTAAGGTGATTTCTCGATATTTCCTGGCACTTGCACGTGCATCACAGCACCTTATCGGCGGTGAAATCGGCTTCAGCAAGTCTTTCCCGCACATACACAGGCTTGCACGAGCTTCACAGGGCCTCCACTGTGGGGAAAAGTGATTTCTCGATCTTTCCTGGCACTTGCACGTGCATCACAGCACCTTATCGGCGGTGAAAACGGCTTTAGCAAGTCTTTCCCGCACATACACAGGCTTGCACGAGCTTCACAGTGCTTTCTCACTTGTTAAAACTGCTTTTTAGATCTTTCCTGACGCTTAAATCACCCTCCACTGGCTTCACAGCACATTCTCGGCAGTTAAAATGACTTTGTCAGGTCATTCCAGCATATAAACAGGATTACACGAGTTCCACATGACTTTCACAGTGGAGAAAACTGCTTTCTCGATCTATCCTGGTACTTAAACATGATTACACGTGCTTCACAGCACCTCCTCGGCGGGTAAAACGGCCTTATCAGGTCTTTCCCGCACATAAACAGGGTTGAACGTGCATCACAGCACCTCGTCGGCGGTTAAAACGGCTTTATCAGGTCTTTCCCGCACATAAACAGGCTAGCAGCAAGTTCACAGCACCTTCATGGCGGTCAAAACGGCTTTGTCAGGTCATTCCCGCACATACACAGGCTTGCACAAGCATCACAGGGCTTTCTCATTTGTTAAAACTGCTTTTTAGATATTTCCTGACTCTTAAACCACCCTTCACGGGCTTCACAGCACATTCTCGGCAGTTAAAATGACTTTGTCAGGTCATTCCAGCATATACACAGGATTACATGAGTTCCACAGGAGCTTCACAGTGGTGAAAACTGATTTCTAAATCTTTCCAGGCACTTAAACAGGATTGCACGTGCTTCACAGCACTTCATCGGCGGTTAAAACGGCCTTATCAGGTCTTTCCCGCACATGAACAGGCTTGCAGCAGCTTCACAGCACCTTCACGGCGGTTAAAACGGCTGTCAGGTCTTTCCCTCACATACACAGGCTTGCACAAGCATCACAGGGTCTTCTCAGTAGTTAAAACTGCTTTTTGATCTTTCCTGACACTTAAACGAGCCTTCACGGGCTTCACAGCACTTTAACGGCGGTTAAAACGGCCTTATCAGGTCTTTCCCACACATAAACACGCTTGAAGGAGCTTCAAAGCACCTCATCGGCGGTGAAAACGGCTTTATCAAGTCTTTCCCGCACATACATAGGCTTGCACGAGCTTCACAAGGCCTCCACTGTGGTAAAAGATGCTTTCTCGATCTTTCCTGGCACTTGAACGTGCATCACAGCACCTCTTCGGCGGTTAAAAGAGCCCTATCAGGTCATTGACGCACATAAACAGGCTTTCAGCAGCTTCACAGCACCTCATCGGCGGTGAAAACGGCTTTAGCAAGTCTTTCCCGCACATACACAGTCTTGCACGAGATTAACAAGGCCTCCACAGTGGTGTAAGGCGCTTTCTCGATCTTTCCTGGCACATGCACGTGCATCACAGCACCTAATCGGCGGTCAAAACGGCTTTATGAGGTCTTTCTCGCACATAAACCGGCTTGCAGCAGCTTCACAGCACCTCATCGACGTTGAAAACGGCTTTAGCAAGTCATTCCGCATATACACAGGCTTGCACGAGCTTCACAAGGTCTCCACAGTGGTGAAAACTGCTTTCTCGATCTTTCCTGGCACTTAAACATGATTCCACGTGCTACACAGCACCTCCTCGGGGTTTAAAACGGCCTTATCAGGTCTTTCCCGCACATAAACAGGTTTGCAGCAGCTTCACAGCTCCTCATCGACGGTGAAAACGGCTTTAGCAAGTCTTTCCAGCACATACACAGGCTTGAACGAGCTTCAAAAGGCCTACACTGTGGTAAAAGGTTCTTTCTCGATCTTTCCTGGCACTTGCACGTCCATCACAGCACCTCATCGGCGGTTAAAAGGGCCTTATCAGGTCTTTCCCGCACATAAACAGGCTTGCAGCAGCTTCACAGCACCTCATCGGCGGTAAAAACGGCTATATCAGGTCCTTCCCGCACATAAACAGGCTTGCAAGAGCTTCACAGCACCGCCACGGCGTTTAAAACGTCTTTAGCAAGTCTTTCCCGCACATACACAGGCTTGCACAAGCATCACAGAGCCACCTCAGTAGTTAAAACTGCTTTTTAGATCTTTCCTGACACTTAAACCAGCCTCCACGGGCTTCACAGCATATTCTCGGAAGTTAAAATGACTTTCTCAGGACATTCCAGCATATACACAGGAATACACGAGTTCCACAGGATCTTCACAGTGGTGAAAAGTGCTTTCACAATCTTTCCCGGCACGTAAACAGGATTGCACGTGCTTCTCAGCACCTCATCGCCGGTTAAAACGGCTTTATCAGGTCTTTCCCGCACATAAACAGGCTTGCAGCAGCTTCACAGCACCTCATCGGCGGTGAAAACGGCTTTAGGAAGT
Source organism: Agelas oroides (assembly GCA_949130485.1). Lineage (NCBI taxonomy): Eukaryota > Metazoa > Porifera > Demospongiae > Agelasida > Agelasidae > Agelas > Agelas oroides. The sequence goes on along the minus strand of OX422197.1, from coordinate 3,990,202 downwards.
CTTTCCCGCACATACACAGGCTTGCACGAGCTTCACAAGGCCTCCACTGTGGTAAAAGGTGGTTTCTCGTTCTTTCCTAGCAGTTGCACGTGCATCACAGCACTTCATCGGCGCTTAAAAGGGCCTTATCAGGTCTGTCCCGCACATAAACAGGCTTGCAGCATCTTCACAGCACCTCATCGGCGATGAAAACGGCTTTAGCAAATCTTTCCCGCACATACACAGGCTTGCACGAGCTTCACAAGGCCTCCACAGTGCTGAAAGGTGCTTTCTCGATCTTTCCTGGCACTTGCACGTGCATCACAGCACCTCATCGGCGGTTAAAACGGCTTTATCTGGTCTTATCCGCACATAAACAGGGTTCAACGTGCGTCAGGTCACCACATCGGCGGTTAAAACGGCTTTATCAGGTATTTCCCGCACATAAACAGGCTTGCAAGAGCTTCACAGCACCTCCTCGATGGTGAAAACGGCTTTAGCTAGTTTTTCCCACACATACACCGGTTTGCACGAGCTTCACAAGGCTTCTACAGTGGTGAAAACTGCTTTCTCGATCCTTCCTGGCACTTAAAACAGGATTGCACGTGCTTCACAGCACCTCATCGGCGGTTAAAACGGCTTTATCAGGTCTTTCCCGCACATAAACTGGCTTGCAGCAGTTTCACAGCACCTTCACGGCGGTGAAAACGGCTTTGTCAGGTCTTTCTCGCACATACACAGGCTTGCACAAAATTCACAGGGCTTTCTCACTTGTTAAAACTGCTTTTTAGATCTTTCCTGACACTTAAACGAGCCTCCACGGGCTTCACAGCACATTCTCGGCATTTAAAATGACCTTGTCAGGTCATTCCAGCATATACACAGGATTACACGAGTTCCACAGGACGTTCACAGTGGTGAAAACTGCTTTCTCAATTCTTCCCGGCACTTAAACAGGATTGCACGTACCTAATCGGCGGTTAAAACGGCTTTATCAGGTGTTTCCCGCACATAAACAGGCTGGAAAGAGCTTCACAGCACATCATCGGCGGTGAAAACGGCTTTAGCAAGTCTTTCTCGCACATACACAGGCTTGCACGAGCTTCACAAGGCCTCAACTGTGGTAAAAGGTGCTTTCTCGATCTTTCCTGGCACTTGCACGTGCATCACAGCACCTCATCGGCGGTTAAAACGGCTTTATCAGGTCTTTCACGCAAATAAATAGGCTGGAAAGAGCTTCACAGCACCTCATCGGCGGTGAAAACGGCTTTAGCAAGTCTTTCTCGCACATACACAGGCTTGCACGAGCTCCACAAGGCCTCAACTGTGGTAAAAGGTGCTTTCTCGATCTTTCCTGGCACTTGCACGTGCATCACAGTACCTCATCGGCGGTTAAAACGGCTTTATCAGGTCTTTCCCACACATAAACAGGCTTGCAAGAGCTTTACAGCACCTCATCGGCGGTGAAAACGGCTTTAGCAAGTCTTTCTCGCACATACACAGGCTTGCACGAGCTTCACAAGGCCTCGACTGTGGTAAAAGGTGCCTTCTCGATCTTTCCTGCCACTTGCACGTGTATCACAGCACCTCATCGGCGGTTAAAACGGCTTTATCAGGTCTTTCCCGCACATAAACAGGCTTGCAAGAGCTTTACAGCACCTCATCGGCGGTGAAAACGGCTTTAGCAAGTCTTTCCCGCACATACACAGGCTTGCACGAGCTTCACAGGGCTTTCTCACTTGTTAAAACTGCTTTTTAGATATTTCCTGACGCTTAAACCACCCTCCACTGTCTTCACAGCACATTATCGGCAGTTAAAATGACTTTGTCAGGTCATTCCAGCATATACACAGGATTACACGAGTTCCACATGATTTTCACAGTGGAGAAAACTGCTTTCTCGATCTATCCTGGTACTTAAACATGATTACACGTGCTTCACAGCACCTGCTCGGCGGGTAAAACGGCCTTATCAGGTCTTTCTCGCACATAAACAGGGTTGAACGTGCATCACAGCACCTCGTCGGCGGTTAAAACGGCTTTATCAGGTCTTTCCCGCACATAAACAGGCTTGCAAGAGCTTCACAGCACCTCCTCGATGGTTAAAACGCCTTTAGCAAGTCTTTCCCGCACATACACAGGCTTGCACGAGCTTCACAAGGCTTCCACAGTGGTGAAAACTGCTTTCTGGATCTTTCCTGGCACTTAAACAGGATTACACGTGCTTCACAGCACCTCATCGGCGGTTAAAACGGCTTTATCAGGTCTTTCCCGCACATAAACAGGCTTGCAGCAACTTGACAGCACCTTCACGGCGGTCAAAACGTCTTTGTCGGGTCATTCCCGCACATACACAGGCTTGCACAAGCATCACAGGGCTTTCTCACTTGTTAAAACTGCTTTTTAGATCTTTCCTGACTCTTAAAACACCCTTCACGGGCTTCACAGCACATTCTCGGCAGTTAAAATGACTTAGTCAGGTCATTCCAGCATATGCACAGGATTACATGAGTTCCACAGGACCTTCACAGTGGTGAAAACTGATTTCTAAATCTTTCCCGGCACTTAAACAGGATTGCACGTGCTTCACAGCACATCATCGGCGGTTAAAACGGCCTTATCAGGTCTTTCCCGCACACGAACAGGCTTGCAGCAGCTTCACAGCACCTTCACGGCGGTCAAAACGGCTGTCAGGTATTTCCCTCACATACACAGGCTTGCACGAGCTTCACAAGGCCTCAACTGTGGTAAAAGGTGCTTTCTCGATCATTCCTGCCACTTGCACGTGTATCACAGCACCTCATCGGCGGTTAAAACGGCTTTATCAGGTCTTTCCCGCACATAAACAGGCTTGAAAGAGCTTTACAGCACCTCATCGGCGGTGAAAACGGCTTTAGCAAGTCTTTCCCGCACATACACAGGCTTGCACGAGCTTCACAGGGCTTTCTCACTTGTTAAAACTGCTTTTTAGATATTTCCTGACGCTTAAACCACCCTCCTCTGTCTTCACAGCACATTATCGGCAGTTAAAATGACTTTGTCAGGTCATTCCAGCATATACACAGGATTACACAAGTTCCACAAGATTTTCACAGTGGAGAAAACTGCTTTCTCGATCTATCCTGGTACTTAAACATGATTACACGTGCTTCACAGCACCTCCTCGGCGGGTAAAACGGCCTTATCAGGTCTTTCTCACACATAAACAGGGTTGAACGTGCATCACAGCACCTCGTCGGCGGTTAAAACGGCTTTATCAGGTCTTTCCCGCACATAAACAGGCTTGGAAGAGCTTCACAGCACCTCCTCGATGGTTAAAACGGCTTTAGCAAGTCTTTCCCGCACATACACAGGCTTGCACGAGCTTCACAAGGCTTCCACAGTGGTGAAAACTGCTTTCTGGATCTTTCCTGGCACTTAAACAGGATTACACGTGCTTCACAGCACCTCATCGGCGGTTAAAACGGCTTTATCAGGTCTTTCCCGCACATAAACAGGCTTGCAGCAACTTCACAGCACCTTCACGGCGGTCAAAACGCCTTTGTCAGGTCATTCCCGCACATACACAGGCTTGCACAAGCATCACAGGGCTTTCTCACTTGTTAAAACTGCTTTTTAGATCTTTCCTGACTCTTAAAACACCCTTCACGGGCTTCACAGCACATTCTCGGCAGTTAAAATGACTTAGTCAGGTCATTCCAGCATATACACAGGATTACATGAGTTCCACAGGACCTTCACAGTGGTGAAAACTGATTTCTAAATCTTTCCCGGCACTTAAACAGGATTGCACGTGCTTCACAGCACCTCATCGGCGGTTAAAACGGCCTTATCAGGTCTTTCCCGCACATGAACAGGCTTGCAGCAGCTTCACAGCACCTTCACGGCGGTCAAAACGGCTGTCAGGTCTTTCCCTCACATACACAGGCTTGCATAAGCATCACAGGGCCTTTTCAGTAGTTAAAACTGCTTTTTGATCTTTCCTGACACTTAAATGAGCCTTCACGGACTTCACAGCACCTTCACGGCTGTTAAAACGGCCTTATCAGGTCTTTCCCACACATAAACACGCTTGAAGGAGTTTCACAGCACCTCATCAGCGGTGAAAACGGCTTTAGCATGTCTTTCCCGCACATACACAGGCTTGCACGAGCTTCACAAGGCATCCACTGTGGTAAAAGGTGCATTCTCGATCTTTGCTGGCACTTGAACGAGCATCACAGCACCTCATCGGCGTTTAAAAGGGCCTTATCAGGTCATTGACGCACATAAACAGGCTTTCAGCAGCTTGACAGCTCCTCATCCGCGGTGAAAACGGCTTTAACAAGTCTTTCCCGCACATACACAGGCTTGCACGAGCTTCACAGGGCCTCCACAGCGGTGAAAGGTGCTTTCTCGATCTTTCCTGGCAATAGCACGTGCATCACAGCACCTCATCGGCGGTTAAAAGGGCCTTATCAGGTCTTTCCCGCACATAAACTGGCTTGCAGCAGCTTCATAGCACCTCATCGGCGGTGAAAACGTCTTTAGCAAGTCTTTCCCGCACATACACAGTCTTGCACGAGCTTCACAAGGCCACCACAGTGGTGAAATGTGCTTTCTCGATCTTTCCTGGCACTTGCACTTGCATCACAGCACCTCATCGGAGGTTAAAACGGCTATATCAGGTCTTTCCCGCACATAAACAGGCTTGCAAGAGCTTCACAGCATCGCCTCGGCGTTTAAAACGTCTTTAGCAAGTCTTTCCCGCACATACATAGGCTTGCATAAGCATCACAGTGCCTCCTCAGTAGTTAAAACTGCATTTTAGATCTTTCCTGACACTTAAACCAGCCTCCACGGGCTTCACAGCACATTCTCGGCAGTTAAAATAACTTTGTCAGGTCATTCCAGCATATACACAGGATTACACGCGTTCCACAGGAACTTCACAGTGGTGAAAACTGCTTTCTCTATCTTTCCCGGCATTTGAGCAGGATTGCACGTGCTTCACAGCACTTCATCGGCGGTTAAAACGGCCTTATCAGGTCTTTCCCGCACATGAACAGGCTTGCATCAGCTTCACAGCACCTTCACGGCGGTCAAAACGGCTGTCAGTTCTTTCCCTCACATACACAGGCTTGCACAAGCATCACAGGGCCTTCTCAGTAGTTAAAACTGCTTTTTGATCTTTCCTGACACTTAAACGAGCCTTCACGGGCTTCACAGCACCTTAACGGCGGTTAAAACGGCCTTATCAGGTCTTTCCCACACATAAACACGCTTGAAGAAGCTTCACAGCACCTCATCGGCGGTGAAAAAGGCTTTAGCAAGTCTTTCCCGCACATACACAGGCTTGCACGAGCTTCACAAGGCCTCCACTGTGGTAAAAGGTGCTTTCTCGATCTTTCCTGGCACTTGAACGTGCATCACAGCACCTCATCGGCGGTTAAAAGGGCCTTATCAGGTCATTGACGCACATAAACAGGCTTGCAGCAGCTTCACAGCACCTCATCGGCGGTGAAAACGGCTTTAACAAGTCTTTCCCGCATATACACAGGCTTGCACGAGCTTCACAAGGCCTCCAGAGTGGTGTAAGGTGATTTCTCGATATTTCCTGGCACTTGCACGTGCATCACAGCACCTTATCGGCGGTGAAATCGGCTTTAGCATGTCTTTCCCGCACATACACAGGCTTGCACGAGCTTCACAAGGCCTCCACTGTGGTAAAAGGTGCTTTCTCGATCTTTCCTGGCACTTGAACGTGCATCACAGCACCTCATCGGCGGTTAAAAGGGCCTTATCAGGTCATTGACGCACATAAACAGGCTTTCAGCAGCTTCACAGCACCTCATCGGCGGTGAAAACGGCTTTAGCAAGTCTTTCCCGCATATACACAGGCTTGCACGAGCTTCACAAGGCCTCCACAGTGGTGTAAGGTGATTTCTCGATCTTTCCTGCCACTTGCACGTGCATCACAGCACCTTATCGGCGGTGAAAACGGCTTTAGCAAGTCTTTCACGCACATACACAGGCTTGCACGAGCTTCACAGGGCTTTCTCACTTGTTAAAACTGCTTTTTAGATCTTTCCTGACGCTTAAATCACCCTCCACTGGCTTCACAGCACATTCTCGGCAGTTAAAATGACTTTGTCAGGTCATTCCAGCATATACACAGGATTACACGAGTTCCACATGACTTTCACAGTGGAGAAAACTGCTTTCTTGATCTATCCTGGTACTTAAACATGATTACACGTGCTTCAGAGCACCTCCTCGGCGGGTAAAACGGCCTTATCAGGTCTTTCCCGCACATAAACAGGGTTGAACGTGCATCACAGCACCACGTCGGCGGTTGAAACGGCTTTATCAGGTCTTTCCCGCACATAAACAGGCTTGCAAGAGCTTCACAGCACCTCCTCGATGGTTAAAACGCCTTTAGCAAGTCTTTCCCGCACATACACAGGCTTGCACGAGCTTCACAAGGCTTCCACAGTGGTGAAAACTGCTTTCTGGATCTTTCCTGACACTTAAACAGGATTGCACTTGCTTCACAGCACCTCATCGGCGGTTAAAACGGCTTTATCAGGTCTTTCCCGCACATAAACAGGCTTGCAGCAACTTCACAGCACCTTCACGGCGGTCAAAACGGCTTTGTCAGGTCATTCCCGCACATACACAGGCTTGCACAAGCATCACAGGGCTTTCTCACTTGTTAAAACTGCTTTTTAGATATTTCCTGACTCTTAAACCACCTTTCACGGGCTTCACAGCACATTCTCGGAAGTTAAAATGACTTTGTCAGGTCATTCCAGCATATACACAGGATTACATGAGTTCCACAGGACCTTCACAGTGGTGAAAACTGATTTCTAAATCTTTCCCGGCACTTAAACAGGATTGCACGTGCTTCACAGCACTTCATCGGCGGTTAAAACGGCCTTATCAGGTCTTTCCCGCACATGAACAGGCTTGCAGCAGCTTCACAGCACCTTCACGGCGGTCAAAACGGCTGTCAGTTCTTTCCCTCACATACACAGGCTTGCACAAGCATGACAGGGCCTTCTCAGTAGTTAAAACTGCTTTTTGATCTTTCCTGACACTTAAACGAGCCTTCACGGGCTTCACAGCACCTTAACGGCGGTTAAAACGGCCTTATCAGGTCTTTCCCACACATAAACACGCTTGAAGGAGCTTCACAGCACCTCATCGGCGGTGAAAACGGCTTTAGCAAGTCTTTCCCGCACATACACAGGCTTGCACGAGCTTCACAAGGCCTCCACTGTGGTAAAAGGTGCTTTCTCGATCTTTCCTGGCACTTGAACGTGCATCACAGCACCTCATCGGCGGTTAAAAGTGCCTTATCAGGTCATTGACGCACATAAACAGGCTTTCAGCAGTTTCACAGCACCTCATCGGCGGTGAAAACGGCTTTAGCAAGTCTTTCCCGCACATACACAGACTTGCACGAGCTTCACAAGGCCTTCACAGTGGTGTAAGTCGTTTTCTCGATCTTTCCTGGCACATGCACGTGCATCACAGCACCTTATCGGCGGTTAAAACGGCTTTATGAGGTCTTTCTCGCAAATAAACAGGCTTGCAGCAGCTTCACAGCACCTCATCGACGTTGAAAACGGCTTTAGCAAGTCTTTCCCGCACATACACAGGCTTGCACGAGCTTCACAAGGTCTCCACAGTGGTGAAAACTGCTTTCTCGATCTTTCCTGGCACTTAGACATGATTCCACGTGCTTCACAGCACCTCCTCGGGGTTTAAAACGGCCTTATCAGGTCTTTCCCGCACATAAACAGGTTTGCAGCAGCTTCACAGCACCTCATCGTCGGTGAAAACAGCTTTAGCAAGTCTTTCCCGCACATACACAGGCTTGCACGAGCTTCAAAAGGCCTACACTGTGGTAAAAGGTTCTTTCTCGATCTTTCCTTGCACTTGCACGTCCATCACAGCACCTCATCGGCGGTTAAAAGGGCCTTATCAGGTCTTTCCCGCACAAAAACAGGCTTCCAGCAGCTTCACAGCACCTCATCGGCGGTTAAAACGGCTTTATCAGGTCTTTCCCGCACATAAACATGGTTCAACGTGCATCAGAGCACCACATCGGCGGTTTAAACGGCTTTATCAGATCTTTCCAGCACATAAACAGGCTTGCAAGAGCTTCACATCACCTCCTCGATGGTGAAAACGGCTTTAGCAAGTCATTCCCGCACATACACAGGCTTTCACGAGCTTCACAAGGCTTCTACAGTGGTAAAAACTGCTTACTCGATCCTTTCTGGCACTTAAACTGGATTGCACGTGCTTCACAGCACCTCATCGGCGGTTAAAACGGCTTTATCAGGTCTTCCCCGCACATTAACTGGCTTGCGGCAGCTTCACAGCACCTTCACGGCGTTCAAAACTGCTTTGTCAGGTCTTCCCGCACATACACAGGCTTGCACAAGCATCACAGGGCTCTCTCACTTGATAAAACTGCTTTTTAGATCTTTCCTGACACTTAAACCAGCCTCCACGTGCTTCACAGCACATTGTCGGCCCTTAAAATCACTTTGTCAGTTCATTCCAGCATATACACAGGATTACACGAGTTCCACAGGACCTTCACAGTGGTGAGAACTGCTTTCTCAATCTTTCCCGGCACTTAAATAGGATTGCACGTGCTTCACAGCACCTCATCGGCGGTTAAAACAGCCTTATCAGGTCCTTCCTCCCATCAACAATCGGCGGTTAAATCAGCCTTATCAGGTCTTTCCGCCCATCAACAGGCTTGAAGCAGCTTTGCAACACCTCATCGGCGGTGAAAACGGCTTTAGCTGTCTTTCCCACATACACACAGGCTTGAACGAGCTTCACAAGGCCTCCACTGCGGTGAAAGGTGCCTTCTCCATATTTCCTGGCACTTAAACATGATTGCACGTGCTTCACAGCACTTCCTCGGCGGTTAAAACGGCCTTATCTGGTCTTTCCCGCACATAAACAGGCTTGCAGCAGCTTCACAGCACCTTCACGGCGGTAAAAAAGGCTTTATCAGGTCTTTCACGCACATACACAGGCTTGCACGAGCTTCACAAGGCCTCCACTGTGGTAAAAGGTTCTTTCTCGATCTTTCCTGGCACTTGCACGTGCATCACAGCACCTCATCGGCGGTTAAAACGGCTTTATCAGGTCTTTCCCGCACATAAACAGGCTTGCAAGAGCTTTACAGCACCTCATCGGCGGTGAAAACGGCTTTAGCAAGTCTTTCTCGCACATACACAGGCTTGCACGAGCTTCACAAGGCCTCAACTGTGGTAAAAGGTGCTTTCTCGATCTTTCCTGCCACTTGCAGGTGTATCACAGCACCTCATCGGCGGTTAAAACGGCTTTATCAGGTCTTTCCCGCACATAAACAGGCTTGCAAGAGCTTTACAGCACCACATCGGCGGTGAAAACGGCTTTAGCAAGTCTTTCCCGCACATACACAGGTTTGCACGAGCTTCACAAGGCCTCCACAGTGGTGAACGGTAGTTTCTCGATCTTTCCTGGCACTTGCACGTGCATCACAGCACCTCGTCGCCGGTTCAAACGGGTTTAACAGGTCTTTCTCGCACATAAACAGGCTTGCAAGAGCTTCACAGCACCTCCTCGGCGTTTAAAACGGCTTTAGTAAGTCTTTCCCGCACATACACAGGCTTGCACAAGCATCACAGGGCCTCCTCAGTAGTTCAAACTGCTTTTTAGATCTTTCCTGACCCTTAAACCAGCCTCCACGAGCTTCACAGCACATTCTCGGCCGTTAAAATTACTTTGTCTGGTGATTCCAGCATATACACAGGATTACATGAGTTCCTCAGGACCGTCACAGTGGTGAAAACTGCTTTCTCTATCTTTCCAGGCACTTGAACAGGATTGCGCGTTCTTCAAAGCTCCTCATCGACGTTTCAAACGGCTTTATCAGGTCTTTCCCGCACATAAACAGGGTTGAACGTGCATCACAGCACCTCATCGGCGGTTAAAACGGTTTTATCAAGTCTTTCCCGTACATAAACAGGCTTGCAAGAGCTTCACATCACCTCCTCTGCGGTGAAAACCGCTTTAGCAAGTGTTTCCCGCACATACACAGGTTTGCACGAGCTTCACAAAGCCTCTACAGTGGTGAAACTGCTTTCACGATCTTTCCTGGCACTTAAACGTGATTGCACGTGCTTCACAGCACCTCCTCGGCAGTTAAAACGGCCTTATCAGGTCTTTCCCGCACACAAACAGGCTTGCAGCAGCTTCACAGCACCTTATCGGCGGTGAAAACGGCTTTAGCAAGTCTTTCCCGCACATACACAGGTTAGCATGAGCTTCACAAGGCCTCCACAGTGGTGAAAGGTGCTTTCTCGATCTTTCCTGGCACTTGCACGTGCATCACAGCACCTCGACAGCGGTTAAAACGGCTTTATCAGGTCTTTCCCGCACATAAACAGGCTTGCACTAGCTTCACAGCACTTCCTCGGCGGTTAAAACATCTTTGCCGGGTCATTCCCGCACATACACAGGCTTACACGACCTTCACATGGCCTCCACAGTAGTGAAAACCGCCTTCTAGATTTTTTGCTGACACTTAAACAGGGTTGCAGGAGCTTCCCAGGACTTCTACTGTGGTTGAAACGACTTTATCTGGTCTTTTCCGCACATCAACAGGCTTACACGTGCGTCACAGCACTTACTCAGCTGTTAAAACGGCTTTATCAGGTCTTTCCACACATACACAGGCTTGCGTGAGCTTCACAGGACTTCCACAGGACTTCCACAGTTGTGAAAACTGGTTTTTAGATATTTGCTGACACTTCAACAAGCCACCACGTACTTCACAGCACCTTCACAGCGGTTAAAACGGCTTTATCAGCTCTTTCCCGCACATACACAGGCTTGCACGAGCTTCACAGGACTTACACAGTGGTGAAAAATGATCTTTCCTGACACTTAAAGAGGGTTGCAGGTGCTTCACATGACCTCTACTGTGGTTGAAACGGCTTTGTCAGGTCATTCCTGCACATACACAGGGCCTCCTCATTGGTTAAATCTGCATTTTAGATCTTTCCTGACACTTCGACAAGCCTCCACGGGCTTCACAGCACCTTCACGGCAGTCAAAACGCCTTTGTCAGGTCTTTCCCGCACATACACAGACTTGCACAAGCATCACAGGGCGTTCTCAGTAGTTTAAACTGCTGTTTAGATCTTTCCTGACATTTAAACCAGCCTCCACGGGCTTCTCAGCACATTCAGGGCAGTTAAAATGACTTTGTCAGGTCATTCCTGCATACACAGAGGATTACACGAGTTTCACAGGACCTTCACAGTGGTGAAAACTGCTTTCTCAATCTTTCCTGGTGCTTAAACATGATTACACGTGCTTCACAGCACCTCCTCGGCGGTTAAAAGGGCCTTATCAGATCTTTCCCTCACATAAACAGGCTTGCAGCATCTTCACAGCACCTCATCGGCGGTGAAAACGTCTTTAGCAAGTCTTTCCCGCACATACACAGGCTTGCACGACCTTCACAGCACTTCCTCGGCAGTTAAAACGTCTTTGCCGGGTCATTCCCGCACATATACAGGCTTACACGAGCCTCACAGGGCCTCCACAGTGGTGAAAACCGCCTTCTAGATCTTTGCTGACACTTAAACAGGGTTGCAGGAGCTTCACAGGACTTCTACTGTGGTTGAAACGGCTTTATCAGGTCTTTGCCGCACATCAACAGGCTTACATGTGCGTCACAGCACTTTCTCAGCTGTTAAAACGGCTTTATCAGGTCTTTCCACACATACACAGGCTTGCATGAGCTTCACAGGACTTCCACAGTGGTGAAAACTGGTTTTTAGATATTTGCTGACACTTCAACAAGCCACCACGTACTTCACAGCACCTTCACAGCGGTTAAAACGGCTTTATCAGCTCTTTCCCGCACATACACAGGCTTGCACGAGCTTCACAGGACTTACACAGTGGTGAAAAATGCTTTCTAGATCTTCCATGACACTTAAAGAGAGTTGAAGGAGCTTCACAGGACCTCTACTGGGGTTGAAACGGCTTTGTCAGGTCATTCCTGCACATACACAGGGGCTCCTCAGTGGTTAAAACTGCATTTTAGGTCTTTCCTGACACTTCGACAAGCCTCCACGGGCTTCACAGCACCTTCACGGCGGTCAAAAAGGCTTTGTCAGGTCTTTTCCGCACATACACAGGCTTGCACAAGCATCACAGGGCCTCTTCAGTTGTTAAAACTGCTTTTAGGATCTTTCCTGACACTTAAACCAGCCTCCACGGGCTTCACAGCACATTCTCGGCAGTTAAAATGACTTGTCAGGTCATTCCAGCATATACAAAGGATTACACGTGTTTCACAGGACCATCACAGTGGTGAAAACTGCTTTATAGATCTTCCATGACACTTAAAGAGGGTTGAAGGAGCTTCACAGGACCTCTACTGGGGTTGAAACGGCTTTGTCAGGTCATTCCTGCACATACACAGGGGCTCTTCAGTGGTTAAAACTGCATTTTAGATCTTTCCTGACACTTCGACAAGCCTCCACGGGCTTCACAACACCTTCATGGCGGTCAAAAAGGCTTTGTCAGGTCTTTCCCGCACATACACAGGCTTGCACAAGCATCACAGGGCCTCTTCAGTTGTTAAAACTGCTTTTAGGATCTTTCCTGACACTTAAACCAGCCTCCACGGGCTTCACAGCACATTCTCGGCAGTTAAAATGACTTTGTCAGTTCATTCCAGCATATACACAGGATTACACGAGTTCCACAGGACCTTCACAGTGGTGAGAACTGCTTTCTCAATCTTTCCCGGCACTTAAACAGGATTGCACGTGCTTCACAGCACCTCATCGGCGGTTAAAACGGCCTTATCAGGTCTTTCCCGCACATAAACAGGCTTGCAGCAGCTTCACAGCACCTTCACGGCGGTCAAAACGGCTTTGTCAAGTCTTTCCCGCACATAAACAGGGTTGAACGTGCATCACAGCACCTTCACGGCGGTCAAAACGGCTTTTTCAAGTCTTTCCCGCACATACACATGCTTGCACAAGCATCACAGGGCCTTATCAGTTGTGAAAACTGCTTTTTGATCTTTCCTGACACTTAAACCAGCCTCCACGGGCTTCACAGCACATTCTCGGCAGTTAAAATCACTTTGTCAGGTCATTCCAGCATATACACAGGATTACACGAGTTCCACAGGACCTTCACAGTGGTGAAAACTGCTTTCTCAATCTTTCCCGCCACTTAAACAGGATTGCACGTGCTTCACAGCACCTCATCTGCGGTTAAAACGGCTTTATTAGGTCTTTCCCGCACATAAACAGGGTTCAACGTGCATCAGAGCACCATATCCGCGGTTAAAACGGCTTTATCAGGTCTTTCCCGTATATAAACAGGCTTGCAAGAGCTTCACAGCACCTCCTCGATGGTTAAAACGCCTTTAGCAAGTCTTTCCCGCACATACACAGGCTTGCACGAGCTTCACAAGGCTTCCACAGTGGTGAAAACTGCTTTCTGGATCTTTCCTGGCACTTAAACAGGATTGCACGTGCTTCACAGCACCTAATCGGCGGTTAAAACGGCTTTATCAGGTCTTTCCCGCACATAAACAGGCTTGCAGCAACTTGACAGCACCTTCACGGCGGTCAAAACGGCTTTGTCAGGTCATTCCCGCACATACACAGGCTTGCACAAGCATCACAGGGCCTTCTCAGTAGTTAAAACTGCTTTTTGATCTTTCCTGACACTTAAACCAGCCTCCACGGGCTTCACAGCACATTCTCGGCAGTTAAAATCACTTTGTCAGTTCATTCCAGCATATGCACAGGATTACACGAGTTCCACAGGACCTTCACAGTGGTGAAAACTGCTTTCTCAATCTTTCCCGGCACTTAAACAGGATTGCACGTGCTTGACAGCACCTCATCGGCGGTTGAAACGGCTTTATCAGGTCTTTCCCGCACATAAACAGGCTTGCAAAAGCTTCACAGCACCTCCTCGGCGGTGAAAACAGCTTTAGCAAGTCTTTCCCGTACATACACAGGTTTGCACGAGCTTCACAAGGCCTCCACAGTGGTGAAAACTGCTTTGTCGATCTTTCCTGGCAATTAAACATGATTACACGTGCTTCACAGCACCTCCTCGGGGGTTGAAACGGCCTTATCAGGTATTTCCCGCACATAAACAGGCTTGCAGCAGCTTCACAGCACCTCATCGGCGGTGAAAACGGCTTTAGCAAGTTTTTCCCGCACATACACAGGCTTCCATGAGCTTCATAAGGCCTCCACTGTGGTAAAAGGTGCTTTCTCGATCTTTCCTGGCACTTGCACGTGCATTACAGCACCGCAACGGCGGTTAAAAGGGCCTTATCTGGTCTTTCCCGCACATAAACAGGCTTGCAGCAGCTTCACAGCACCTCATCGGCGGTGAAAACGGCTTTAGCAAGTCTTTCCCGCACATACACAGGCTTGCACGAGCTTCACAAGGCCTCCACAGTGGTGAAAGGTGCTTTCTCAATCTTTCCTGGCACTTGCACGTGCATCACAGCACCTCATCGGCGGTTAAAACCGCTTTATCAGGTCTTTCCCGCACATAAACAGGCTTGCAAGAGCTTCACAGCACCTCCTCGGCGTTTAAAACGGCTTTAGCAAGTCTTTCCCGCACATACACAGGCTTGCACAAGCATCACAGGGCCTCCTGAGTTGTTAAAACTGCTTTTAGGATCTTTCCTGACACTTAAACCAGCCTCCACGGGCTTCACAGCACATTCTCGGCAGTTAAAATGACTTTGTCAGGTCATTCCAGCATATACAAAGGATTACACGAGTTTCACAGGACCTTTACAGTTGTGAAAACTGCTTTCTCAATCTTTCCCGGCACTTAAACAGGATTGCACGTGCTTCACAGCACCTCATGCATCGGCGGTTAAAACGGCTTTATCAGGTCTTTCCCGCACATCAACAGGCTTGCAAGAGCTTCACTGCACCTCCTCGGCGGTGAAAACGGCTTTAGCAAGTCTTTCCCGCACATACACAGGCTTGCACGAGCTTCACAAGGGTGAAAAATGCTTTCTCGATCTTTCCTGCATAGCACTTAAACAAGATTGCACGTGCTTCACAGCACCTCCTCGGCGGTTAAAACGGCCTTATCAGGTCTTTCCTGCACATAAACATGCTTGCAGCAGCTTCACAGCACCTTCACGGCGGTAAAAACGGCTTTGTCAGGTCTTCCCCGCACGTACACAGGCTTGCAGCAGCTTCACAGCACCTTTACGGCGGTCAAAACGGCTTTGTCAGGTCTTCCCCGCACGTACACAGGCTTGCACAAGCATCACAGGGCCTCCTCAGTTGTTAAAACAGCTTTTAGGATCTTTCCGGACACTTAAACCAGCCTCCACGGCTTCACAGCACATTCTCGGCAGTTAAAATGACTTTGTCAGGTCATTCCAGCATATACAAAGGATTACACGAGTTTCACAGGACCTTCACAGTGGTGAAAACTGCTTTCTCTATCTTTCCCGGCACTTAAACAGGATTGCACGTGCTTCACAGCTCCTCATCGGCGTTTAAAACGGCTTTATCAGGTCTTTCCCGCACATAAACAGGATTGCACGTGCTTCACAGCACCTTATCGGCGGTTAAAACGGCTTTATCAGGTCTTTCCCGCACATCAACAGGCTTGCAAGAGCTTCACTGCACCTCCTCGGCGGTGAAAACGGTTTTAGCAAGTCTTTCCCGCACATACACAGGCTTGCACGAGCTTCACAAGGCCTCCACAGTGGTGAAATGTGCTTTCTCGATCTTTCCTGGCACTTGCACGTGCATCACATGCAGCGCCTCAACGGCAGTTAAAACGGCTTTATCAGGTCTTTCCCGCACATAAACAGGCTTGCACGAGATTCACAGCACTTCCTCGGCGGTTAAAACGTCTTTGCCGGGTCATTCCCGCACATACACAGGCTTACACGAGCTTCACAGCACTTTCTCAGCTGTTAAAACGGCTTTATCAGGTCTTTCCACACTGTTAAAAGTTAGGTGTTGGGGAACACCTTTTGGGGTGCTCATTCGCATGTTTAAATATAACACCCCAAGGGTGTTATGCAGGGTGCAGGATAACACTCCAAAAGGTGTTAACCAGGAGTGTGTGAGAACACCCTAAAGGGTGTTAGCTATCACTCCAGGAGGGTGTTGCACATGACCCCTTATGAGTGTTAGATTGACCACTTTATGGGGTGTTACTGTAGGTCTAATTATATAGGGGTACTCCCATTTTGTATGGACAGTCATACTCTTGTGAATTTCTGAAAACAATATAAATATGTTGTATACAAGAATTACAAAGAAAACTGTATGAATGAACACTGTGTACATTTCAAGATGATATGGTATTTATACATACAAAAATGACATTTAACCATGAATATACTGTATAATGTATATCGGTCAGTTCATATGTGTTCAGCATCCATCTGTGAAGGAATATTCCACACAGTATTAAGTTGCTGATTAGTACAATCATATATTTTTAGACCATGCAATGTGAAAGAATGAAAAATATGTATGTGCACTCAGTAGTTTCAAAAGGCTCTGTCTCATGCATGTGCATGTCACTATGCCATGAATGTGGTCACTGGGAATTATACATTTAGCAAGGCTGTATGTATTGAAACATTTGATGCACTTACTTGGTAAGTTCCAGTAGCAACGAGGAGTGAACAGGCCTGCCGGAAGGTATAGCAGAAGATAGTCATGATCACAAAATTTTATGAATTTTATCATTGAATACTCAAACTCAATTACAAGCTCTGAACAAGCAGTGCATGTACAACAATGAACCACATCTCTCTGGAATAAGTGGTACACACTTACCACACAGGGCAGCGCGATGAATGCAGTGGCCTTGAGACCTGTCCCTGAATGAAAAAGGAATTGGTTTTGTCATCTGGGGTTTAGTATATTTACTCTCAGCCACCAACCTGACTAAATCCTTCCTATATAACAACATTGGAAGGGATGCTCATACCTTGATGCATGATGTACACCACCATGATCTCTCAGACAGGATCAGACTATACATTCTGGAGAGGGAGCAAGATTACAACATCAACTGTATAACAATTTATCGACCTAGCTAGCTGAACCCCTGGTTTTGATGTACAGTAACTCTATAGGAAGGGTGAAACAGGACATGGTATAGCCCAGGAGTTTTCTCAGTAGCTTTTATATACGCGAACACTGCAATCGCGAGACGTTCAACTGAAGGTGAAAGAAAATCGCGCAATTGCAGTGACCGCGTGAAGATCAGTGAACAGTTCAACAACAAAAATACTCCTGACTTACTCTTCCCTGTCTGGCTGACCTCCGTGGTCTATAGTTTCGTTCCCAGGCCGTATACCTTCTTGTCTAGACTATCGCTTCTATGTACAATATCATAGATAGTATATACCTTCCGAAGGTATATACTATCTATGACCAAGACCTGCTACCTACAGTAAGCTTACTAAATTCTTTTCTTTGGAGTATAAAACACTACAGAATAAATCCACTCACTTTCAGCAGCTTCTTGCCACTGCTGGTTGTGTGAAGTCTCGCGATGTATCGATAACTGCTTGGAACTCTCTACCGCCGATCGATATTCGCTCCGCTGATCGAGGTATTGAAGACAGAAAAATCACCTTTTCCACCAACTCCAGGTACCACCTCATTTCTGAAAGCATTGTTACGAAGGAGGTATACCAAAGAGCATAAACTCAGAGTCAGTATCAACCAGAAATTCGACGTGAGAAAATTTGAAATGGCGCGCGCAATGTACTCTGCCAATCTGCGCACATCTACACATGCGTGAGCCACGCCCCTAACATTATTAGCCCCGCCCTTCTTGCAAGGCTAGCTAGCTAACAATTATTTATCCCTGAAACAGGCAATATTTGACCTTGATGATCTCTCAGACTATATATTCTGAAGAGTGAGCAAGATTACTACATCAACTTAGTCTAGGTACAGTAATGATTTCACTACTTATATGTATACGTATCGGTTAGTTGTATATAACTAACATTTTCAACCCTGGGAACAGGTACTACTTGACCAAACTGGACAAAATGGGTATCAAACAGTCCCATTTGATGTGTACATTCATAATCTGATGTTTGTTTCCCATTTGGGGTTAGTGATCTGAAAATAGTCTACGTACGGTTGTGATTTTACCACTTATACATATCGGTTACTTGTAACTAAGAATTTCAACCCTGAAACAGGTAATACCTGACCAAACTCGACAAAATGGGTACCAAACAGTCCCATTTGATGCGTACATTCATAATCTGATGTTTGTTTCCCATTTGGGGTAAGTGATCTGAAAATAGTCTAGGTATGGATGTACGTATTGGTTACTTGTAACTAACAATTTCAACCCTGAAAAAGGTAATACTTGACCAAACTAGACAAAATGGGTATCAAACAGTCCCATTTGATCTGAATCTGATGTTTGTTTCCCATTTGGGGTGAGTGATCTGAAAATAGTCCAGGTACGGTTGTGATTTTACCACTTATACATATCGGTTACTTGTAACTAACAATTTCAGCCCTCAAACAGTTAATACTTGACTAAACTGGACAAAATGGGTATCAAACAGTCCCATTTGATGTGTACATTCATAATCTGATGTTTGTTTCCCATTTGGGGTAAGTGATCTGAAAATAGTCTAGGTACGGTTGTGATTTCACCACTTATACATATCGGTTACTTGTAACTAAGAATTTCAACCCTGAAACAGGTAATATTTGACCAAACTGGACAAAATGGGTATCAAACAGTCCCATTTGATGTGTACATTCATAATCTGATGTTTGTTTCCCATTTGGGGTGAGTGATCTGAAAATAGTCTAGGTACGGTTGTGATTTTACCACTTATACATATCGGTTACTTGTAACTAACAATTTCAGCCTTCAAACAGTTAATACCTGACCAAACTGGACAAAATGGGTATCAAACAGTCCCATTTGATGTGCACATTCATAATCTGATGTTTGTTTCCCATTTGGGGTGAGTGATCTGAAAATAGTCTAGGTACGGTTGTGATTTCACCACTTATACATATCGGTTACTTGTAACTAACAATTTCAACCCTGAAACAGGTAATACTTGACCAAACTAGACAAAATGGGTATCAAACAGTCCCATTTGATGTGTACATTCATAATCTGATGTTTGTTTCCCATTTGGGGGTGAGTGATCTGAAAATAGTCTAGGTATGGATGTACGTATCGGTTACTTGTAACTAACAATTTCAACCCTGAAAAAGGTAATACTTGACCAAACTGGACAAAATGGGTATCAAACAGTCCCATTTGATGTGTACATTCATAATCTGATGTTTGTTTCCCATTTGGGGTTAGTGATCTGAAAATAGTCTACGTACGGTTGTGATTTTACCACTTATACATATCGGTTACTTGTAACTAAGAATTTCAACCCTGAAACAGGTAATATTTGACCAAACTGGACAAAATGGGTATCAAACAGTCCCATTTGATGTGTACATTCATAATCTGATGTTTGTTTCCCATTTGGGGTAAGTGATCTGAAAATAGTCTAGGTATGGATGTACGTATCGGTTACTTGTAACTAACAATTTCAACCCTGAAAAAGGTAATACTTGACCAAACTGGACAAAATGGGTATCAAACAGTCCCATTTGATGTGTACATTCATAATCTGATGTTTGTTTCCCATTTGGGGTAAGTGATCTGAAAATAGTCTAGGTACGGATCGATGTACGTATCAGTTACTAGTAACTAACAATTTCAACCCTGAAAAAGGTAATACTTGACCAAACTAGACAAAATGGGTATCAAACAGTCCCATTTGATGTGTACATTCATAATCTGATGTTTGTTTCCCATTTGGGGTGAGTGATCTGAAAATAGTCTAGGTACGGTTCTGATTTTACCACTTGTATGTATTGGTTACTTGTAACTAACAATTTCATTCCTTAAACAGGTAACACTTGACCAAACTAGACAAAATAAATATCAAAAATAGTTCCATTTGGATTGTATTGTTATACTCACAGCTTGAACACTCCTCAAAATGGGTTCCAACACACATCATAGGGTGTTATGTCTCTTTTTCAGGGTGTTAAAAGTGCAAGGAACCACTAATCACCTCTAACACCTTTTCTAACACCGTTCACTTCTATCAGTGTTATACTAACACCCCACAAATGAGCTCTAAATTTTGGGGTGTTTGTAAGCACCCTATTTTTAAGAGTGCACACATACACAGGCTTGCATGAGCTTCACAGGACTTCCACACTGGTGAAAACTGCTTTCTAGCTCTTTCCTGACACTTAAACAGGCTTGCACGAGCTTAACTGGACCTATTATGGGCTCTGTCAGACTTGTCACGCACATAAACAGGCTTGCACAAGCTTCACAAGGCCTCCACAGTGGTGAAAGGTGCTTTCTCGATCTTTCCTGGCACTTGCACGTGCATCACAGCACATCATCGGCGTTTAAAACCGCTTTATCAGGTCTTTCCCGCACATACACAGGCTTGCACAAGCATCACAGGGCCTCCTCAGTAGTTAAAACTGCTTTTTAGATCTTTCCTGACCCTTAAACTAGCCTCCACGGGCTTCACAGCATATTCTCGGCAGTTAAAATGACTTTGTCAGGTGATTCCAGCATATACACAGGATTACATGAGTTCCTCAGGACCTTCACAGTGGTGAAAACTGCTTTCTCTATCTTTCCCGGCACTTAAACAGGATTGCACGTCCTTCACAGCTCCTCATCGGCGTTTAAAACGGTTTTATCAGGTCTTTCCCGCACATAAACAGGGTTGAACGTGCATCACAGCACCTCATCGGCGGTTAAAACGGCTTTATCGAGTCTTTCCCGCACATACACAGGCTTGCACGAGCTTCACAAGGCTTCCACAGTGGTGAAAACTGCTTTCTCGATCTTTCCTGGCACTTAAACAGGATTGCACGTTCTTCACAGCACCTAATCGGCGGCTAAAACGGCTTTATCAGGTCATTCCCGCACATAAACTGGCTTGCAGCAGCTTCACAGCAACTTCACGGCGGTCAAAACGGCTTTGTCAGGTCTTTCCCGCACATACACAGGCTTGCACAAGCATCACAGGGCTTTCTCACTTGTTAAAACTGCTTTTTAGATCTTTCCTGACACTTAAACCACCCTCCACGAGCTTCACAGCACATTCTCGGCAGGTAAAATGACTTTGTCAGGTCATTCCAGCATATACACAGGATTACACGAGTTCCACAGGACCTTCACAGTGGTGAGAACTGCTTTCTCAATCTTTCCCGGCACTTAAACAGGATTGCACGTGCTTCACAGCACCTCATCGGCGGTTAAAACGGCCTTATCAGGTCTTTCCCGCACATAAACAGGCTTGCAGCAGCTTCACAGCACCTTCACGGCGGTCAAAACGGCTTTGTCAAGTCTTTCCCGCACATAAACAGGGTTGAACGTGCATCACAGCACCTTCACGGCGGTCAAAACGGCTTTTTCAAGTCTTTCCCGCACATACACATGCTTGCACAAGCATCACAGGGCCTTATCAGTTGTTAAAACTGCTTTTTGATCTTTCCTGACACTTAAACCAGCCTCCACGGGCTTCACAGCACATTCTCGGCAGTTAAAATCACTTTGTCAGGTCATTCCAGCATATACACAGGATTACACGAGTTCCACAGGACCTTCACAGTGGTGAAAACTGCTTTCTCAATCTTTCCCGCCACTTAAACAGGATTGCACGTGCTTCACAGCACCTCATCTGCGATTAAAACGGCTTTATTAGGTCTTTCCCGCACATAAACAGGGTTCAACGTGCATCAGAGCACCATATCCGCGGTTAAAACGGCTTTATCAGGTCTTTCCCGTATATAAACAGGCTTGCAAGAGCTTCACAGCACCTCCTCGATGGTTAAAACGCCTTTAGCAAGTCTTTCCCGCACATACACAGGCTTGCACGAGCTTCACAAGGCTTCCACAGTGGTGAAAACTGCTTTCTGGATCTTTCCTGGCACTTAAACAGGATTGCACGTGCTTCACAGCACCTAATCGGCGGTTAAAACGGCTTTATCAGGTCTTTCCCGCACATAAACAGGCTTGCAGCAACTTGACAGCACCTTCACGGCGGTCAAAACGGCTTTGTCAGGTCATTCCCGCACATACACAGGCTTGCACAAGCATCACAGGGCCTTCTCAGTAGTTAAAACTGCTTTTTGATCTTTCCTGACACTTAAACCAGCCTCCACGGGCTTAACAGCACATTCTCGGCAGTTAAAATGACTTTGTCAGTTCATTCCAGCATATACACAGGAATACACGAGTTCCACAGGACCTTCACAGTGGTGAAAACTGCTTTCTCAATCTTTCCCGCCACTTAAACAGGATTGCACGTGCTTCATAGCACCTCATCTGCGGTTAAAACGGCTTTATTAGGTCTTTCCCGCACATAAACAGGGTTCAACGTGCATCAGAGCACCATATCCGCGGTTAAAACGGCTTTATCAGGTCTTTCCCGTATATAAACAGGCTTGCAAGAGCTTCACAGCACCTCCTCGATGGTTAAAACGCCTTTAGCAAGTCTTTCCCGAACATACACAGGCTTGCACGAGCTTCACAAGGCTTCCACAGTGGTGAAAACTGCTTTCTGGATCTTTCCTGGCACTTAAACAGGATTGCACGTGCTTCACAGCACCTAATCGGCGGTTAAAACGGCTTTATCAGGTCTTTCCCGCACATAAACAGGCTTGCAGCAACTTGACAGCACCTTCACGGCGGTCAAAACGGCTTTGTCAGGTCATTCCCGCACATACACAGGCTTGCACAAGCATCACAGGGCCTTCTCAGTAGTTAAAACTGCTTTTTGATCTTTCCTGACACTTAAACCAGCCTCCACGGGGTTCACAGCACATTCTCGGCAGTTAAAATCACTTTGTCAGGTCATTCCAGCATATACACAGGATTACACGAGTTCCACAGGACCTTCACAGTGGTGAAAACTGCTTTCTCAATCTTTCCCGGCACTTAAACAGGATCGTACGTGCTTGACAGCACCTCATCGGCGGTTGAAACGGCTTTATTAGGTCTTTCCCGCACATAAACAGGGTTCAACGTGCATCAGAGCACCATATCCGCGGTTAAAACGGCTTTATCAGGTCTTTCCCGTATATAAACAGGCTTGCAAGAGCTTCACAGCACCTCCTCGATGGTTAAAACGCCTTTAGCAAGTCTTTCCCGCACATACACAGGCTTGCACGAGCTTCACAAGGCTTCCACAGTGGTGAAAACTGCTTTCTGGATCTTTCCTGGCACTTAAACAGGATTGCACGCGCTTCACAGCACCTAATCGGCGGTTAAAACGGCTTTATCAGGTCTTTCCCGCACATAAACAGGCTTGCAGCAACTTGACAGCACCTTCACGGCGGTCAAAACGGCTTTGTCAGGTCATTCCCGCACATACACAGGCTTGCACAAGCATCACAGGGCCTTCTCAGTAGTTAAAACTGCTTTTTGATCTTTCCTGACACTTAAACCAGCCTCCACGGGGTTCACAGCACATTGTCGGCAGTTAAAATCACTTTGTCAGGTCATTCCAGCATACACACAGGATTACACGAGTTCCACAGGACCTTCACAGTGGTGAAAACTGCTTTCTCAATCTTTCCCGGCACTTAAACAGGATCGTACGTGCTTGACAGCACCTCATCGGCGGTTGAAACGGCTTTATCAGGTCTTTCCCGCACATAAACAGGCTTGCAAAAGCTTCACAGCACCTCCTCGGCGGTGAAAACAGCTTTAGCAAGTCTTTCCCGTACATACACAGGTTTGCACGAGCTTCACAAGGCCTCCACAGTGGTGAAAACTGCTTTGTCGATCTTTCCTGGCAATTAAACATGATTACACGTTCTTCACAGCACCTCCTCGGGGGTTGAAACGGCCTTATCAGGTCTTTCCCGCACATAAACAGGCTTGCAGCAGCTTCACAGCACCTCATCGGCGGTGAAAACGGCTTTAGCAAGTCTTTCCCGCACATACACAGGCTTCCATGAGCTTCATAAGGCCTCCACTGTGGTAAAAGGTGCTTTCTCGATCTTTCCTGGCACTTGCACGTGCATTACAGCACCTCATCGGCGGTTAAAAGGGCCTTATCAGGTCTTTCCCGCACATAAACAGGCTTGCAGCAGCTTCACAGCACCTCATCGGCGGTGAAAACGGCTTTAGCAAGTCTTTCCCGCACATACACAGGCTTGCACGAGCTTCACAAGGCCTCCACAGTGGTGAAAGGTGCTTTCTCGATCTTTCCTGGCACTTGCACGTGCATCACAGCACCTCAACGGCAGTTAAAACGGCTTTATCAGGTCTTTCCCGCACATAAACAGGCTTGCACGAGATTCACTGCACTTCCTCGGCGGTTAAAACGTCTTTGCCGGGTCATTCCCGCACATACACAGGCTTACACGAGCTTCACAGCACTTTCTCAGCTGTTAAAACGGCTTTATCAGGTCTTTCCACACATACACAGGCTTGCATGAGCTTCACAGGACTTCCACACTGGTGAAAACTGCTTTCTAGCTCTGACACTTAAACAGGCTTGCACGAGCTTCACAGGACCTATTATGGGCTCTGTCAGACTTGTCACGCACATAAACATGCTTGCACGAGTTTCCCACGACCTCCACAGTGGTAAAACTCATTCCTAGGTCTTTCCTGGCTCGTAAAGTGGCTTGCACGAGCTTCACAGGACCTCCACAGCGATGAAAACTGCTTTCTTGATCATTCCAGCCACTTAAACAGGCCTGTACGTGCTTCACAGCACCTCCACCGCGGTTAAAACGGCGATGTCACACCTATCCCGCTTTTAAACAGGCTTGTACGAGCTTCACAGGACCTCCACAGCGGTGAAAACTGCTTTCTTGATCCTCCCAGCCACTTAAACCGGCCTTCACGAGCTTCACAGGACCTCCACAGCGGTGAAAACCGTTTTCTTGATCTTCCCTGGCTCTTCACAAGGCTTGCACGAGCCTCACACAACCTCCACAACGGTGAAATCTGCTTTCTAGATCTTTCCAGGAACTTAAACAGGCCTGCACGTGCTACACAGCACCTCCACGGCGGTTAAAACGGCGATGTCACACCTTTCCCGCACTTAAACAGGCTTGTACGAGCTTTACAGGACCTGCACAGTGGTGAAACCTGCTTTCTAGCTCTTTCCTGACGCATAAACAGGCTTGCACGAAACTAACAGGACATCACCAGTGGAGAAACCTGAGCACTTAAACAGGCATCCACGTGCTCGACAGCACCTCCTCGGCGGTTGAAACGGCGTTGTCAGACGTTTCCCGCACTTAAACAGGCTTGCACGAGCTTCACAACACCTCTACATTGGAGGAAACCGCGTTCTAGATCTCTCCTGGCACTTAAACAGGCTTGCACGAGGTTCATAGGGCCACCACGGCGGTTAAAACGGCTTTGTCAGTTCTTTCCTGCATATAAACAGGCTTGCACGATCTTCATAGGACCTACACAGCGGTGAAAACTGCTTTCTCGATCTTTCCAGGCGTTTAAACTGGGCTGCACGTGCTTCACAGCACCTGAACGGCGGCTAAAACGGCGATGTCACACCTTTCCTGCACTTAAACAGGCTTGTACGAGTTTCACAGGACCTCCACAGCGGTGAAAACTGCTTTCTTGATCCTCCCAGCCACTTAAACCGGCTTTCACGAGCTTCACAGGACCTCCACAGCGGTGAAAACCGCTTTCTTGATCTTCCCTGGCTCTTAACAAGGTTGCACGAGCCTCACACAACCTCCTCAGTGGTGAAAACCGCTTTCTAGATCTTTCCAGGCACTTAAACAGGCCTGTACGTACTTCACAGCACCTTAACGTTGGTTAAGACGGCGATGTCACACCTTCCCCGCACTTAAACATGCTTGTGCGAGCTTCACAGGAACTCCACAGCGGTGAAAACTGCTTTCTCGATCTTTCTTGGCACTTAAACCGGCCTGCAAGTGTTTCACAGCACCTTCACGGCGGCTAAAACGGCGATGTCACCCCTTTCCCGCACTTAAACAGGTTTGTACGAGCTTCACAGGACCTCCACAGCGGTAAAAATTGCTTTCCTGATCTTTCCTGGCACCAAACAAGCCTGCACGTACTTCATTGCACCTCCACGGTGGTTAAAACGAGTTTCTCTGAGTTTACAAGCACTTAAACAGGCATGCACGAGTTTCACAGGACCTCCACAGCGGTGAAAACTGCTTTCCTGATCTTTCCTGGCTTTTAAACAGGCCTGCACGTGCTTCTCAGGACTTCCACAGCTGTGAAAACTGCTTTCCAGAAATTTCCTGGCACTGAAACAGGCCTGCACGTGCTTCACAGCACCTCCTCGGCGGTTATAACGGCTTTGTCAGGTCTTTCCCGCACATAAGCAGGGTTCACGAGCTTCACAGGACGCCACAGTCGTGAAAACTGCTTTCTAACTCTTTCCTGACGCATAAACAGGGTTGCACGAGCCTCACAGGACCTCACAAGCCGAGAAAACTGCTTTCTAGACAACTTAAACAGGCCTGCGCGTGCTTCACAGCATCTCCACGGCGGTTAAAACGGCGATGTCACACCTTTCCCACACTTAAACAGTGGAGAAAACTGCTTTCTAGAGCACTTAACCGCCGATGAGGTGCTGTGAAGCAAGTGCGGGCCTGTTTAAGTGCCAGGAAAGATTGAGAAAGCAGTTTTCACCACTGTGAAAGTCCTGTGAAGCTCGTGCAAGCCTGTATATGTGCTGGAAAGACCTGATAAAGCCGTTTTAACCGCCGATGAGGTGCTGTGATGCAAGTGCGGGCCTGTTTAAGTGCCATGGCGGGAAAGATTGAGGAAGCAGTTTTCACCACTGTGGAGGCCCTGTAAAGCTCGTGCAAGCCTGTGTATGTGCGGGAAAGACCTGATAAAGCCGTTTTAACCGCCGTGAAGGTGCTCTGATGCACGTGGAGGCTTGTTGAAGTACCAGGAGAGACCTAAAAAGCAGTTTTCACCACTGTGAAGGTCCTGTGAAGCTCGTGCAAGCATGTGTATGTGCTGGAAAGACCTGATAAAGCCGTTTTAACCGCCGATGAGGTGCTGTGATGCAAGTGCAGGCCTGTTTAAGTGCCATGGCGGGAAAGATTGAGGAAGCAGTTTCACCACTGTGGAGGCCCTGTAAAGCTCGTGCGAGCCTGTGTATGTGCGGGAAAGAGCTGATAAAGCCGTTTTAACCGCCGATGAGGTGCAGTGAAGCACGTGCATGCCTGTTTAAATTCCAGGAAAGATGGAGAAAGAAGTTTTCACCACTGTGAAGGTCCTCTAAAGCTCGTGCAAGCCTGTGTATGTGCTGTAATGACCTGACAAATTCGTGGGGAGGCTTATTTAAGTGCCAGGAAAGGTCTAGAAAGCAGTTCTCACCGCTGTGGAAGTCCTGTGTAGCTCGTGCAAGCCTGTGTATGAGCGGGAAAGACCTGATAAAGCCAGTTTAACCGCCGATTAGGTGCTGTGAAGCATGTGCAATCCTGTTTAAGTGCCAGGAAAGATTGAGAAAGTAGTTCTCACCACTGTCAGGGTCCTGTGAAACTCGTATAATCCTGTGTATGTGCAGGAATGACCTGACAAAGTCATTTTAACTGCAGATAATGTGCTGTGAAGCCCGTGGAGGCTTGTCGAAGTGTCACCACTGTGTCAGTCCTGTGAAGCTCGTGCAAGCATGTTTAAGTGCGGGAAAAGTCTGAAAAAGTCGTTTTAACCACGGTGCAGGTGCTATGAAGCTCGTGCAAGCTTGTTGAAAGATCGAGAAAGCAGTTTTCACAACTGTGGAGGCACTGTGAAGCTCGTGCAAGCCTGTTTATGTACTGGAAATACCTGATAAAGCCGTTTTAACTGCCGAGGAGGTGCTGTGAAGCTCGTGCGCCTCGGTTTAAGTGCCAGGAAAGATTGAGAAAGTAGTTTTCACCACTGTGTAAGTCCAGTGAAGCTCATGCAAGCCTGTGTAGAGTAAACCATCAATAATCGGACACCAGCGATAATCGGACGCTCGTACACGGAGACTAAGCCACGCAGATAGTCGGTTATGCCATGTATAAAGGAAGACGGAGTCCACCGTATCCGGCGACTGAAAAATGGAGCTCGAGCGTCAATCCCCGCTTGCGCTACGGGCGATTAGCGTAACTGTCCGAAACATTCGATAATCAGATAAAATAATGTATTTTCAGACGCTGCTTCCTGTTCCCTTTCTGAAGCGACTCTCGGCAAGGTTTCTTCACTGTTTGAAAGCTGCAAGACCCTGCTGCTGCAAGCCTGATATTCGTCGCCGTAGCTGCCTTGGGCGCTGAGGGGTGTTGACGAAAATTGAGTGGGTTGCTGCATCAATGATCGGACAGTGGATTGAAGTATTTTTTCGCCGTGGACACTCCCAGCTACGCAATAGACAAAGAATACTAATATCATTAGAATCTACAGGTCCTTACCAACGTAACGGTGCAAGTCTCGTCTTAATGCGTTGTGTGGTTCTCGAGATATAATTGTTTTTCCGCCTTCATACTGGCCTAGTTACAGGAAACTAAATTTCTGAAGTGTATGAATCAAGAACAATTGTATCTCCCTTGTTTTTCCGCCTTCCTTTCCATGGCATAACCGACTATCTGGTCTCCGTGTACGAGCGTCCGATTATCGCTGGTGTCCAATTATTGATGGTTTACTCTATGTGTGGAAAGACCTGATAAAGCCGTTTTAACCGCTGAGGAAGTGGTGTGACGCACGTGTAAGCCTTTTGATGTGTGGGAAAGACCTGATAAAACCGTTTCAACCACAGTAGAGGTCCTGTGAAGCTCCTGCAACCCTGTTTAAGTGTCAGGAAAGATCTAGAAAGCAGTTTTCACCACTGTGTAAGTCCTGTGAAGCTCGTGCAAGCCCGTGTATGTGTGGAAAGACCTGATAAAGCCGTTTTAACCGCTGAGGAAGTGCTGTGACGCACGTGTAAGCCTTTTGATGTGTGGGAAAGACCTGATAAAACCGTTTCAACCACAGTAGAGGTCCTGTGAAGCTACTGCAACCCTGTTTAAGTGTCAGGAAAGATCTAGAAAGCAGTTTTCACCACTGTGTAAGTCCTGTGAAGCTCGTGCAAGCCTGTTTAAGTGTGGGAAAGACCTGATAAAGCCGTATTAACCGCCGATGAGGTGCTGTGAAGCACGTGCAATCCTGTTTAAGTACCAGGAAAGATCGAGAAAGCAGTTTTCACAACTGCGGAGGCACTGTGAAGCTCGTGTAAGCCTGTTTATGTACCTGATAAAGCCTTTTTAACTGCCGAGGAGGTGCTGTGAAGCTCGTGCGCCTCTGTAGCAAAGATTGAGAAAGTAGTTTTCACCACTGTCAAGGTCCTGTGAAACTCGTATAATTTTGTGTATATGCAGGAATGACCTGACAAAGTCATTTTAACTGCCAAGAATGTGCTGTGAAGCCCGTGGAGGCTTGTTGAAGTGTCCGGAAAGATCTAAAAAGCAGTTTTAACCACTGTGGAAGTCCTGTGAAGCTCCTGTGAAGCTCATGCAAGCCTGTGTATGTGAAAGAGCTGATATAGTCCGTTTTACCCGGTGAGGAAGTGCTGTGACGCAAGTGTAAGCCTGTTGATGTGCGGGAGAGACCTGACAAAGCCGTTTCAACCACAGTAGAGGTCCTGTGAAGCTCATGCAACCCTCTTTAAGTGTCAGGTAAGATCTAAAAAGCAGTTTTCACCACTGTGTCAGCCCTGTGAAGCTCGTGCAAGCATGTTTAAGTGCGGGAAAGGTCTGAAAAAGCCGTTTTAACCATGGTGCAGGTGCTGTGAAGCTCGTGCAAGCTTGTTTAAGTGCCAGGAAAGATCGAGAAAGCAGTTTTCACAACTGTGGAGGCACTGTAAAGCTCGTGCAAGCCTGTTTATGTACTGGAAATACCTGATAAAGCCGTTTTAACTGCCGAGGAGGTGCTGTGAAGCACGTGCGCCTCTCTTTAAAACTGCTTTGTCAAGTCTTTCTTGTCCCCGCATATAAACAGGCTTGCACGAGCTTCACAGGACTCCACAGTCGTGAAAACTGCTTTCTTGATCTTTCCTGGCACCAAACAGGCCTGCACGTGCTTCACAGCACCTCCTCGGCGGTTAAAACGGCTTTGTCCGGTCTTTCCCGCATATAAACAGGCTTCCACGAGCTTCACAGGACCTACACTGTGGTGAAAACTGCTTTATAGATCTTTCCTGGTACTTAAGCAGGCTTGCACGTGCTTCACAGCACCTCTTTGGTGGATAAAACTGCTTTGTCAGGTCTTTCCATCATATAAACAGGCTTCAACGAGCTTCACAGGACCTCCACAGCGGCGAAAACTGCTTTCTTGATCTTTCCTGGCACCAAACAGAACTGCACGTGCTTTTTTTTTTGTTTTTGTTTTTTTTGTTTATAAAACTTTATGTCACATAGACAAGGGATACACGTAAATAGCAAGCTGCTAATACAAGACATGACCCCCAAAAATGATAACTACAACAGATAGGTTAAGACAAGACAAACTACAAAGACAATTGTGGTGACTGTGAACTCTAGACTCATTACTTCTGATTATTATTTCTATTTCCTCCTCCTTATGTCAGATTATGTAATCATCTCTATATATTGCAAGCATGTATATTCTATGCTCAGTCTGTACTTGGTGTCCTTTTGAAACTGTGCTGTTCAAGACGCGTGCCCACCTTGTCACAACACCACATTTGGCGACGAGGATAAAACTTTTCGGGGGCTATGGCGATGCACGGAACAATGTCTGAGTTCCAGCCTGGAGGCAAGGAGAGCTGGAGTATTTACACTGAGAGGCTCGGTCACTACTTCGTTGCGAACAAAGTCACGGAAGCTGAACAGAAACGTGCAATACTACTTTCCGTGTGCGGACCTGCGACGTTCAAGCTGATCAAGAGCTTGGCTGACCCAAGCAAGTTCCCTACCATGACCTTCGTTGAGCTGTGTGCTGTGGTCAAGGAGTACCATGAGCCATTGCCCTCGCCGATCGTTCAGCGTTACAAGTTCAACACTCGCAATCGTGCGCCTGGAGAAACCGTAGCTGCTTACGTTGCCGCCCTTCGTGAAATAGCCGAATACTGCAACTATGGTACATCCCTGCCAGAGATGCTTAGAGATAGACTCGTCTGCGGCGTCAATCACGATGGGATCCAGAAGAAGTTACTAGCCGAGAAAGAACTCGACTTTGACAAGGCGTACAGCGTTGCTGTTGCTATCGAAGTTGCCGAACGAGACACCAAGAATTTGAAAGCTGAACGCTCACACTGCAACCCTGTTCTCTACAGTCACAGTAAAGAACGCGGGAAGTCTTCTACGAAGATGTCTCCTAGCAAGAGCAGGGGCGAAATTACGTGCTATAGGTGTGGAGGCAACCACCTTGCAAATGTGTGTCGTCACAAGGACACTGAATGTGGCTTCTGTAGAAAAAAGGTCATTTAGCCCGCGTCTGCAGAGCTAAGAGGAGAGCTCAAGAGACATCCATGCCATCACAAAACACCCGCAAGAACATGTTCGTAACCGAGGAGTTGACACAAGACGAAACGGACCGCACGTACGAAATGTTCACACTGGAGGATCAATCGAATGAGCCGACCCGAATGCAGGTCCTCCTGAACGACGTCCCTGTGGACATGGTGTTAGACACGGGAGCATCTCTCTCGATCATCAGCCAAGCGACGTTCAACCGGCTGAAGCAACATGATGCCACACTCACCCTCCATCCTTCTACTACCCGGCTACTGACATACACAGGTGAACCTATACCGGTTGTCGGGGCAACCAACATGACAGTGCACTATGGTGAGATTGTGGCTACATTATCAGCCCAGGTAGTTGTTGGGGAGGGACCTGACTTAATGGGCAGAGACTGGCTGGGGAGACTTAATGTCAACATAGGTCAGGTGAATCTACTGGAGCATGACAAGATCAAAGAAGCGTTAGATAAGCATGAGGCGGTCTTTGATGGGAGCCTAGGGTGCCTAAATGATGCCAAGGTCACCTTACAGGTGAACGAAGCTGCTAAACCCAAGTTCCTGAAGCCCAGAACTGTCCCTTACCTTCTGAGAGAGAAGGTTGAAAAAGAACTGAGTAGGCTGGAGCAGCTAGGCATTATATCCCCTGTGCAGCATTCCCAGTGGGCAGCCCCCATCGTCCCTGTTCCAAAGAGTGATGGTACCATTAGGATCTGCGGGGATTTCAAGACCACCATTAATCAAGCCTCTGTCACTGAGACCTACCCACTCCCACGAGTGGATGACCTTTTTGCTGATCTTTCTGGAGGCAAGCTTTTCACCAAGTTGGACATGTCCAATGCCTACCTACAGTTGCCACTGTCTGACGAGTCCAAACCATATGTCACTATCAACACCCACAAAGGGCTGTTTCAATTTAATCGTCTCCCGTTTGGCGTGTCATCAGCCCCAGCAATATTTCAAAGGACCATGGAGACATTGCTTAGGGGATTGAGAGGAGTTTCCGTCTACCAAGATGATGTCCTGGTTACCGGGTGTTCCATGGATCAGCACCTACAGAATTTGGACGCGACACTGAGCTGCATTGAAAATGCAGGTTTACGCCTCAACTGCACAAAGTGCTCATTCTTGGGGCATGTCATCGATGAAAATGGACTACACCCAACAGATGGCAAAATTGCTGCTCTCAAAGAAGCCCCTACACCCAAGAACGTCACTCAACTTCGCTCATTCCTCGGTCTCATCAATTACTATTCGAAATTCTTGCCAAATCTTTCCACCAAGCTGAGACCTCTGTACAACCTCCTGCTCAAGAACAAGCGCTGGACCTGGACTGAACAACATGACATGGCTTTCAAACTCGCCAAAGAAGCTCTTCAAGCAGACTCCGTTCTGGTACATTACGACAGTGCCAAACCTCTGCTCCTGGCTTGCGACGCATCAGAGTACGGTATCGGAGCTGTCCTCTCGCATATCCTTGACACCGGTGAAGAGAAGCCCATAGCCTATGCTTCAAGGACCCTCAATTCTGCCGAGCATCACTACTCTCAACTTGAGAGAGAAGGCTTGGCCATTGTCTTCGGCGTGAAAAAGTTCCACAATTACCTCTACGGCAGACACTTCACCATCGAGTCAGACCACCAGCTGCTCTCACATCTCTTCAATGAGACTAAAGGCATACCAGCCATGGCATCGGCGAGAATACAGAGATGGGCACTTACACTGGCAGCCTACCAGTATAATATCAGGTACAAGTCGGGCAAAACCTTGAATAATGCAGATGCTCTAAGCAGACTACCCCGCCCGATCACTACTAACTCAGATTGTGTACCAGATGAGCTGGCCCAACTGGTTCTACATCTCTCTTCAACATCCATCAATGCAGGTGTCATCAGAAGCTGGACTGCCAAAGACCCAGTACTTTCTCGAGTGCTGCGGTATATTCAGACAGGTTGGCTGGATCAGATCACTGACGAGAAGTTCAAGCCCTTCCTCTCCAGGAAGACTGAGATGAGCGCTTGGGATGGTTGCATCCTGTGGGGGTCACGCATGGTGATCCCGCCCCAGGGAAGAGAGCTTGTTTTACAAGAGTTACACGAGACTCATCCCGGCTGCACTAGAATGAAGAGTCTTGCCCGGAACTACATTTGGTGGCCAAAGATGGACTCAGCCATTGAGGACACAGTAAAACAATGTCAGACATGCCAAGAGTCCCGACCTTCTCCTCCTGCCGCTCCCTTGCATCCCTGGGAATGGCCATCTGAGCCATGGAGTCGCATCCACCTGGATTTTGCAGGTCCATACATGGGATCAATGTTCCTTGTACTCGTCGACACTCATTCTAAATGGATGGACGTTCATCTCATGCACTCAATTACGTCAGCAAAAACGATTGAGAAACTGCGTATCATCTTTGCAAACCATGGGATTCCTCGCAAAGTTGTAACAGACAATGGTCCAACGTTTACGAGTTATGAGTTTCAGGAGTTTATGCAGAAGAACGGAATTGTACACGTCAAGTCAGCACCATATCACCCTTCAAGCAATGGCTTAGCAGAGAGAGCAGTGCAAACTCTCAAAAGGGGAATAGCTCGAATTTCTGGCACCACTCTTCAAGAACGTGTTTCCAAATTCCTTTTCAACTACAGGCTAACTCCTCATTCAGTCACAGGAGTAGTGCCATCCGAGCTTCTCATTGGTCGTTGCATCAGGTGCAGACTAGATTTATGGTTTCCGGACACCTCACAGAGAGTCGAGAGTCAACAGAGGAAGCAGAAGCAAACTCATGACTCGGCTGCTCCTTTACGTTCCTTTTGTGTTGGTGATACAGTGTATGCTGAGAACTTCACCGGATCATCACCGAAGTGGTTACCAGGCACTGTTGTCAAGGTTACAGGACCTCTGTCTTACCATGTGGAGTTGGAGTCTGGACACACTGTTCGTAGACATGTGGACTCACTGCGTGTGAGACATGCAAAGGTTCAGCAGAACAAGAGTGACAATGTCGATCCATTGTACTTGCCAGACACATCCTCATCACCTGTACTTCAATCAGTTCCTCCTGTGCTACCATCTCACCCTACCCCGAGACGTTCCTCAAGACCTCGAAGGCCTGTGGAGAGATATGGCCATGGACTGTGATACCACAAGCCTGAGAGGGGGGATGTGTGGTGACTGTGAACTCTAGACGCATTACTTCAGATTATTATTTCTATTTCCTCCTCCTTATGTCAGATTATGTAATCATCTCTATATATTGCACGCATGTATATTCTATGCTCAGTCTGTACTCGGTGTCCTTTTGAAACTGTGCTGTTCAAGACGCGTGCCCACCTTGTCACAACACCACAACAATGAGTAGTTCAAACTGTTTAAACTATTTCTAAAGGTGGCAAGTGAAGGAGCAGTGACAGTTGTAGGGTTTAAACTATTCCATAATGTAATAGTATGTGGAACAAATGAATAAAAATATGAGTTGGTATGTGCAAAAGGGTGAGAATGTTCTAAAAACAAGGGATGAAATCTACGATGGCTACAAAATGTACTCAGAGCAAAAACACTACTATCAAAATAGCACAGGTTGTATATGATTCTGTATAAAAGACAGAGTCTAGCTTCCAATCTTCGGTGTTCTAGGGTGGGAAGGTCAACAAGCTCTAGCAGATCTTGATAACTGATATTCCAACTTCTGGTGGCCATACAGAGAGCAACTTTCTGAACGTTCTCCAGTAGTGTTTTGTCCTTTTTCATGTAAGGAGACCAGATAGATGCAGCATAATCAAGATGGGGCCTAACCAGAGAAAGATACAGCTGAAGCATTGCATTACCGGGTGCATGGTTATAGAATTGCCTGTAGAGGAGCCCTAGAATCTTTTTAGCCTTGGTACACGTAGACTGGACATGTTCACCCCAGGAGAGGTCATGTGACAAAAGAACACCAAGGTATTTGAATGTTTCAACTTTATCCAGGGGGTAGCCATCTAGCATGAGAGATGTTGGAGGAGTAGACACAGCTCTTCCGCGTGAGATGGTCATAAATTTGCATTTTGCTCTGTTAAGGGTGAGAAAGTTAGTACTAGACCAATTCCCTACTTTGTTGATGTCTTCCTGTAGTGTAACAAAGTCTTCAGGAGAACTGATGGTTCGATATAGTAGGACATCATCAGCATATAGAGTTATTTTAGCCCCTTGGCAGAGGTTGATCTCAGAGAGATCATTGATGTAGATTAGAAAGAGTAAGGGCCCAAGAACAGAACCTTGTGGTACTCCAGAGATGACAGGGGCAGGCCGAGAAGATTCGCCATTGACCACCACATTTTGAGAGCGTCCGGTAAGATAATCAGTAACCCATTCTAGGATGGAGCTGTTAAAATGGAGATTTTCCAACTTTTCCAACAGAGGCAGGTGGGGGACGCTATCGAAAGCCCTGCGCAAATTTCTCTGCCACTTTCAAGTTCAGCAAACCAATCATTAGTTACTGACAAAAGTGCACACACGGTTGATCGACCAGAGCGAAAACCCCATTGTGAGTCAGAGAGTTGATTGTTGTTGACTAAATGACCGTACATGATGTTGTACATGTGCTTCTCCAAGAGTTTACAGAGGATACAAGTGAGGGAGATCGGCCTATAGTTCCCAGGATCAGACAGTTTATTACACTTTGGGATCGGAACAACCATAGATTCTTTCCACTGGTCTGGAATCTTACCCGTACGGATAGAAAGATTGAATAACTCGGTAATAGATGGGGCAATACTTGTTGCAGTCATCTTCAGCATACGGCTGGAGATCTTGTCTGGACCACTGGCTTTAGACACCTCAAGATCTTGCAGAAACTGCTCAACTTCAGTTACCGTACAGAACATCTCTGGTAGACGAGGCGTTTCACTGGAGCTGTGAGAATGGCTCTGCGTCAGTGGGGGATGGGAGTTGTTAAAACCGGAGGAAAAAAAGTCATTCAAACACTCAGCTTTTTGCAGGTCAGTATTTGCGGTTAGTCCACCCTGCTCAAGTGTGGGAATTGTACATTGTTGTTTCTTTAAGTACTTCACTGCTTTCCAAAACTGTTTCGAGTCTCTTGGGTTCAGGTTTCTAAAATAGTTAGCCTTGGCTCTACGGAGCATGTTGGTGACTCTGTTGCGTGCAGTCCTGTATTTAGCACAGTAGCCAGTCTTCTTATAAAGAGAATTTCGGTTCCTCATGGCATTCTTTATGTTTTTAGTTAAGGGGGCGGGTAAATAATTT
Source organism: Agelas oroides (assembly GCA_949130485.1). Taxonomy (NCBI): domain Eukaryota; kingdom Metazoa; phylum Porifera; class Demospongiae; order Agelasida; family Agelasidae; genus Agelas; species Agelas oroides. The sequence goes on along the minus strand of OX422197.1, from coordinate 3,953,388 downwards.
CACAATAAATTATCTGCTATATATAAAATGTCTCATCTTACTAGTTGTGCAATCAATTACAGCCAAACTTGATATTCAAGTACTGTATGGCAAGTACTATCTCTGTAACAAATCTTGATACCATGCTACAGAAAACAGCGCGGAGAGCAGTGGTTGAGTTTTACAATTTTTCAGGACGTTTCACTCGCACGGTACGAGAGCCACATACTCCATTCTTGGCGAGTAGAAAGTTCAACAGTCGCTAGAGGGGGCTACGTAGAGTTTTGGTCATAAGCTGTAAAGCTTAACGGATGGCGAGTTGAAACTGTTATTGGAAAGTCACTTTTTGTAGCGTTTCGCGGTACGAACTCTCCCGGGCATTTGTTAGTCACGAATACTTTACGTTACCCCCTCGACTAACCACTGGAGAAGCTGTTTATAGTAAACAGAGTTGCTAAAGTCATTTACCTGATTCACGAAGCGTCCCGAAAAAATGTACCCCTGGCCTTCTCGGTGGGTGTGGCCATTGATGTACGGCGATCGACGACGTAGAAACTTTTCAGGGTTTCCTTCATGCTTTTGTCGCTTGTAGTACGGCTGTACGGCTAGGTAGCTCTTCGATATTAAGCTACTGAAGCAGCTGCTACAGTGATTTGCTTCATTCAAAAAGAAAAACCAGCTGTACAATGGTGGGCGTAAACCGGAAACAATTATTGCGCTTGTGTGGTAGCTTACCCGCCACCTTAACCAGGGTAGATTCTTTCGTGAAGCGAGAGTTTTCTTTGGTATACATTCCTCCATAATACTCATGAAGTTCATATGCCATCGGGACCAGGAGAGGTTGATGTCTTCAACCATCCCAGCATCCCAGTCAAAGGTTTCAATTCTCTCACATGCCCTGTCCCAGTCTGCCTGGGAATAGTGCCAAACAGAACGCCGGGGGGTCGAACTGTCTTGTTAGCATGTTTCGTCTTGATCTCCACCCAGATTCCAAGATGGTCTGAGTTTGACAAAGGAGGAATGGTCTGACAGGAGGAGAGAAAAGACGGGTTAGACAGTAATACAAGATCAATAAGGGAATGACAATTGTCTCGGTAGAGATGAGTGTAGTTATCAACAACCTGTGTTAAACCAAAAGTAGACATGAGATTACAAAGATTACCGAAAGAAGGGTGAGTAGTGTCAAATAAGTTGATATTAAAGTCACCAATGAGTACAAAACTAGAGAACTGAGGAATGTTAATTGACTCAAAATAACTATGAAGACAATACAAAATATCAGCTGGTGAGCTAGGAGGACGATAAAACAATGACAAACAAGATCTATAATTACCACAATGTAAAGTTACAGTAAGCAACTCAAGAGCTGCATGAGAAGGAAGCCGTTTAACAATGTACTTATCCAACACATACATGAGAACACCCCCGCCATGCCTGTTTCTGTCCAGTCTCATTGTCTGGTAGCCAGGAATCGAGATTTCGGAATCCAGAATGTCAGGACATAGCCAAGACTCTGTAATGCAAATTACATCTGGGCGATGGGAATCAGTCAAGAGTAACAACTCGTCAAATTTGGGGAGAAGACTCCTAGCATTAAAATACAGAATTTTTAGATTAGAATTAGACTGAAAGTTAGAGCTATGAGAGCTTACACCCTCCACGGAATGGTTTGGGCTCCCTACTCTCCTTGCAGAGATTCCTCCCGCTGACTCTGTGTCTCCTGATGTTGGAGGTTAAAACGGCTTTACCTGGACTTCCCCGCACATAAACAGGCTTGCACGAGCTTCACAGGACTCCACAGTCGTGAAAACTGCTTTCTTGATCTTTCCTGGCACGAAACAGAACTGCATATGCTTTACAGCACCTCCTCGGCGGATAAAACGGGCTTTGTCAGGTCTTTTCCGCACATAAACAGGCTTGCACGAACTTCACAGGACTTCCGCAGTGGTGAAAACTACTTTGTAGACCTTTCCAGGCTCTTAAACAGGCCCGCACGTGCTTAATAGTACCTCCTCGGAGGTTAAAACAGCTTTGTCAAGTCTTTCCCGCATATAAACAGGGCTGCACGAGCTTCATAGAACCTACACAACGGTGGGCTTTCTCGATCTTTCCAGGCACATAAACAGGCCTGGACGAGCTTCACACCACCTCGGCGGTTGCAACGGCTTTATCAGGACGTTCCCGCACATAAACAGGCTTGCACGAGCTTCACACGACACCACAGTCGCTTTCTTAACGCATAAACAGGCTTGCACGGGCCTCACAGGACCTCAAAAGGGGAGTAAACTGCTTTCTCGAGATTTCCTGGTACTTAAACAGCCTTGCACGTGCTTCACACCACCTCCTTGGAGGTTAAAACGGCTTTACCAGGACGTCCCCGCACATAAACAGGCTTGCACGAGCTTCACAGGACTCCACAGTCGTGAAAACTGCTTTCTTGATCTTTCCTGGCACGAAACAGAACTGCACACGCTTTACAGCACCTCCTCGACGGATAAAACGGCTTTGTCAGGTCTTTTTCGCGCACATAAACAGGCTTGCACGAGCTTCACAGGACCTCCGCAGTAGTGAAAACTACTTTGTAGACCTTTCCAGGCACCAAACTGGCCTGCACGTGCTTCACAGCACCTCCTCGGCGGTTAAAACGGCTTTGTCAGGCCTTTACCGCATACAAACAGGCTTCCACGAGCTTTCACAGGACCTACACAGTGGTGAAAACTGCTTTCTCGATCTTTCCATGCAATTAAACAGGCCAGCACGTGCTTCACACAACCTCCACGGCGGTTAAAACGGCTTTACCATGTCGTCACCGCACATAAACAGGCTTGCACGAGCTTCACAGGACTCCACAGTCGTAAAAACTGCTTTCTAGCTCTTTCCTGACGCATAAATGGGCTTGCACGAGCCTCAGAGGACATCGCCAGTGGAGAAAACTGCTTTCTAGAGTACTTAAACAGGCCTGGACCAGCTTCACACCACCTCCTCGGCGGTTGAAACGGCTTTGTCAGGACGTCCCCGCACATAAACAGGCCTGCACGAGCTTCACAGGACCTCCGCAGTGGTGAAAACTACTTTGTAGACCATTCCAGGCACTTAAACAGGCCCGCACGTGCTTCATAGCACCTCCTCGGTGGTTAAAACGGCTTTACCATGTCGTCACCGCACATAAACAGGCTTTCACGAGCTTCACAGGACTCCACAGTGGTAAAAACTGCTCTTTCCTGACGCATAAAAGTGCTTGCACGAGCCTCAGAGGACATCGCCAGTGGATTCTAGAGTACTTAAACAGGCCTGTACGAGCTTCACACCACCTCCTCGGCGGTTAAAACGGCTTTATCAGGACGTTCCCGCACATAAACAGGCTTGTACGAGCTTCACAGGACTCCACAGTCGTGAAAACTGCTTTCTTGATCTTTCCTGGCACCAAACAGAACTGCACGTGCTTCACAGCACCTCCTTGGCGGATAAAAGGGCTTTGTCAGGTCTTTCACGCACATAAACAGGCTTGCACGAGGTTCACAGGACCTCCGCAGTGGTGAAAACTACTTTGTAGACTATTCCAGGCTCTTAAACAGGCCCGCACGTGCTTCATAGCACCTCCTCGGAGGTTAAAACTGCTTTGTCAAGTCTTTCTCGTCCCCGCATATAAACAGGGTTGCACGAGCTTCATAGAACCTACACAACGGTGGGCTTTCTCGATCTTTCCAGGCACTTAAACAGGCCTCTACGTGCTTCACAGCACCTCCTCTGCGGTTAAAACGGCTTTATCAGGACCTCCCCGCACATAGACAGGCTTGCACGAGCTTCACACGACTCCACAGTCGTGAAAACTGCTTTCAAGCTCTTTCTTAACGCATAACAGGCTTGCACGAGCCTCACAGGACCTCAAAGGTGGAGAAAACTGCTTTCTCGAGATTTCCTGGTACTTAAACAGCCTTGCACGCGCTTCACACCACCTCCTTGGAGGTTAAAACAGCTTTACCAGGACGTCCCCGCACATAAACAGGCTTGCACGAGCTTCACAGGACTCCACATTCGTGAAAACTGCTTTCTTGATCTTTCCTGGCACCAAACAGAACTGCATATGCTTTACAGCACCTCCTCGGCGGATAAAACGGCTTTGTCAGGTCTTTCCCGCACATAAACAGGCTTGCACGAGCTTCACAGGACCTCCGTAGTGGTGAAAACTACTTTGTAGACCTTTCCAGGCACTTAAACAGGCCCGCACGTGCTTCATAGCACCTCCTCGGAGGTTAAAACTGCTTTGTCAAGTCTTTCTCGTCCCCGCATATAAACAGGGTTGCACGAGTTTCATAGAACCTACACAACGGTGGGCTTTCTCGATCTTTCCAGGCACTTAAACAGGCCTCTACGTGCTTCACAGCACCTCCTCTGCGGTTAAAACGGCTTTATCAGGACGTCACCGCATTTAAACAGGCTTGCCGACCTTCACACGACTCCACAGTCGTGAAAACTGCTTTCAAGCTGTCACGTTATATTTGGACCCGCGTAAAATACGTTCCCCCCCCGGAACGAATATTTCAGAACAACCGCGAAATATTTGGACTTACCCTGAAAAAATTGTTCCCCCTTCCATGTGTGCAAGTTTACCACCTTACCAAGCTGGAAAGCCTGCACGTGCTTCACAGCACCTCTTCGGCGGTTAAAACGGCGTTGTCAGGTCTTTCCCGCATACAAACAGGCTTCAACGAGCTTTCACAGGACCTACACAGTGGTGAAAACTGCTTTTTGGATCTTTCCATGCAATTAAACAGGCCTGCACGTGCTTCACAGCACCTCCTCGGCGGTTAAAACGGCTTTACCATGTCGTCACTGCACATAAACAGGCTTGCACGAGCTTCACAGGACTCCACAGTCGAAAAAACTGCTTTCTAGCTCTTTCTTGATGCATAAATTGGCTTGTACGAGCCTCAGAGGACATCGCCAGTGGAGAAAACTGCTTTTTAGAGTACTTAAACAGGCCTGCACGAGCTTCACACCACCTCCTCGTCGGTTGAAACGGCTTTGTCAGACCTTTCCAGGCACTTAAACAGGCCGGCACGTGCTTCATAGCACCTCCTCGGAGGTTAACTCTGCTTTGTTAAGTATTTTCCGAAAATAAACAGGCTTGCACGAGCTTCATGCAACCTACACAATGGTGAAAACTGCTTTCTTGTTCTTTCCAGGCACTTAAACAGGGCGGCACGTGCTTCACAGCACCTCCTCGGCGGTTATGACGTTATCAGTTCTTCCCCGCATGTAAACAGGCTTGCACGAGCTTCAGTGGACTCCACAGTCGTGAAAACTGCTTTCTTGATCTTTCCTGGCACCAAACAGAACTGCACGTACTTCACAGCACCTCCTCGGCGGTTAAAACGGCTTTGTCAGGTCTTTCCCGCATACAAACAAGCTTCCACGAGATTTCACAGGACCTACACAGTGGTGAAAACTGCTTTCTCGATCTTTCCATGCAATTAAACAGGCCAGCACGTGCTTCACAGCACTTTCTCGGCGGTTAAAACGGCTTTACCATGTTGTCACCGCACATAAACAGGCTTGCACGAGCTTCACAGGACCTCCGCAGTGGTGAAAACTGCTTTGTAGACCTTTCCAGGCACTTAAACAGGCCGACACGTGCTTCATAGCACCTCCTCGGAGGATAAAACTGCTTTGTCAAGTCTTTCTCGTCCCCACATATAAACAGGCTTGCTCGAGCTTCACAGGACTCCACAGTCGTGAAAACTGCTTTCTTAATCTTTCCTGGCACCAAACAGGCCTGCACGTGCTTCACAGCACCTCCTCGGCGGTTAAAACGGCTTTGTCAGGCCTTTCCCGCATACAAACAGGCTTCCACGAGCTTTCACAGGACCTACACAGTGGTGAAAACCGCTTTCTCGATTTTTCCATGCAATTAAACAGGCCAGCATGTGCTTCACAGCACTTCCTCGGCGGTTAAAACGGCTTTACCATGTCGTCACCGTACATAAACAGGCTCGCACGAGCTTCACAAGACTCCACAGTCGTTAAAACTGCTTCCTATCTCTTTTCTGACGCACAAATAGGCTTGCACGAGCCTCAGAAGACATCGCCAGTGGAGAAAAATGCTTTCTAGAGTACTTAGACAGGCCTGGACGAGCTTCACAGCACCTCCTCGGCGGTTGAAACGGCTTTGTCAGACCTTTCCAGGCACTTAAACGGGCCGGCACGTGCTTCATAGCACCTCCTCGGAGGTTAACTCTGCTTTGTTAAGTATTTTCCGAAAATAAACAGGCTTGCACGAGCAACCTACACAATGGTGAAAACTGCTTTCTTGTTCTTTCCAGGCACTTAAACAGGCTTGCACGTGCTTCACAGCACCTCCTCGACGGTTATGACGTTATCAGTTTCCCCCGCATATAAACAGGCTTGCACGAGCTTCACAGGACCTCCGCAGTGGTGAAAACTACTTTGTAGACCTTTCCAGGCACTTAAACAGGCCCGCACGTGCTTCATAGCACCTCCTCGGAGGTTAAAACTGCTTTGTCAAGTCTTTCTCGTCCCCGCATATAAACAGGGTTGCACGAGTTTCATAGAACCTACACAACGGTGGGCTTTCTCGATCTTTCCAGGCACTTAAACAGGCCTCTACGTGCTTCACAGCACCTCCTCTGCGGTTAAAACGGCTTTATCAGGACGTCCCCGCATTTAAACAGGCTTGCCGTGCATCACACGACTCCACGGTGGTGAAAACTGCTTTCAAGCTCTTAACGCATAAACAGGCTTGCACGAGCCTCACAGGACCTCTAAAGTTGAGAAAACTGCTTGCTCGAGATTTCCTGGTACTTAAACAGCCTGGAACGCGCTTCACACCTCCTCCTTGGAGGTTAAAACGGCTTTACCAGGACGTCCCCGCACATAAGCAGGCTTGCACGAGCTTCACACGACTCCACAGTCGTGAAAACTGCTTTCTTGATCTTTCCTGGCACCAAACAGAACTGCATATGCTTTACAGCACCTCCTCGGCGGATAAAACGGCTTTGTCAGGTCTTTCCCGCACATAAACAGGCTTGCACGAGCTTCACAGGACCTCCGCAGTGGTGAAAACTACTTTGTAGACCTTTCCAGGCACTTAAACAGGCCCGCACGTGCTTCATAGCACCTCCTCGGAGGTTAAAACTGCTTTGTCAAGTCTTTCTCGTCCCCGCACATAAACAGGGTTGCACGAGCTTCATAGAACCTACACAACGGTGGGCTTTCTCAATCTTTCCAAGCACTTAAACAGGCCTCTACGTGCTTCACAGCACCTCCTCTGCGGTTAAAACAGCTTTATCAGGACCTCCCCGCACATAGACAGGCTTGCACGAGCTTCACACGACTCCACAGTCGTGAAAACTGCTTTGAAGCTCTTTCTTAACGCATAAACAGGCTTGTACGAGCCTCACAGGACCTCAAAGGTGGAGAAAACTGCTTTCTCGAGATTTCCTGGTACTTAAACAGCCTTGCACGCGCTTCACACCACCTCCTTGGAGGTTAAAACGGCTTTACCAGGACGTCCCCGCACATAAACAGGCTTGCACGAGCTTCACAGGACTGTCACGAAGTAACTTGCCCCCCGAAGTAAAGTGTCCGGGGGGCAAGTTACTTCGAAGCAAACTGTCCCCCGGACACTTTACTTCGAAGCAAACTGTCCGCCCCGGACACTTTGCTTCGAAGGAAAGTGACCCCCCTCGAAGTAGATTGTCCCCCTTGTGAGGGGACAGTGTGCTTCGAAGTAAAGTGTCCGGGGGACAATTTACTTCGAAGTAGAGCGTCCTGGGGACAACTTACTTCGAAGTAGAGTGTCCCGGGGGACAACTCACTTCGAAGTAGAGTGTCCGGAGAAAAATCTACAATGAAGCAGATAGTCCAGCACACAAAGTATTTCGATCAAAAGTATGTTTGAAGAAAGTATTCCACCAATCAACAAGTAATTATAACAACAGTTATGTAGTACATAAAACAACAAAACGTAGCCTCTTCGGCCTCTACGCTGCATTCCTCAGTCTCAGCTCCGTGCGCCGCATCGCGCGCAACACCGTGGCCCCCTGGCGCAGTAATCGTTGTTGATACTTCGTCATCCATGACTAAAATGCTTTTGCGCATTATGCATGCATCTTATATGGCACCTCATGACAGCTATTGATCTGATTACATCGCTCTCGCTCCTGGTACACGGTCGATGTCAACTATGCTTTGCGCGAGAGCGATGAAAGCGGAGGGGGGGGGGGGGGGGGGGGGGGGGGCAAATTACTTCAAAGGGGGACGGTTTACTTCGAAGTAACTTGCCCCTGGGGGACACTATACTTCGGGGGGCAAGTTACTTCGTGACAGGACTCCACAGTCGTGAAAACTGCTTTCTTGATCTTTCCTGGCACCAAACAGAACTGCATATGCTTTACAGCACCTCCTCGGCGGATAAAACGGCTTTGTCAGGTCTTTCCCGCACGAGCTTCACAGGACTTCCACTGTGGTGAAAACTTCTTTTTAGGTGTTTCACGACACTTCAACAAGCTTCCATGTGATTCACAGCACCTTCTCTGCGGTTAATACTGCTTCGGCAGGTCATTCCAGCACATACACAGGCTTGCACGAGCTTCACAGGACCTTCACAGTGGTGAAAACTGCTTTCTCAATCTTTCCTGGCACTTAAACAGGCCTGCACGTGCTTCACAGCACCTCCTCGGCGGTTAAAACGGCTTTATCAGGTCTTTACCGCTCATACACATGCTTCCACGAGCTTCACTGGACTCCCACAGTGTTGAAACTCCTTTTTACATCTTTCCTGGCACTTCAACAAGCGCCCACGTGCTTCACAGCACCTTCTCTGCATTTAAAACTGCTTCGACAGGTCATTCCTGCACATAAACAGGCTTGCACGAGCTTCACAGGACCTTCACAGTGGTGAAAACTGCTTTCTCAATCTTTCCTGACACTTCAACAAACCTCCAAGTGCTTCACAGAACCTCATCCGCTGTTAAAACGGCTTTATCAGGTATTTCCCGCACATACACAGGCTTGCTCGAGCTTCACTGGACTCCCACAGTGTTGAAACTCCTTTTTACATCTTTCCTGGCACTTCAACAAGCGCCCACGTGCTTCACAGCACCTTCTCTGTATTTAAAACTGCTTCGGCAGGTCATTCCAGCACATACACAGGATGGCACGAGCTTCACAGGACCTTCACAGTGGTGAAAACTGCTTTCTCAATCTTTCCTGGCACTTAAACAGGCCTGCACGTGCTTCACAGCACCTCATCGGCGATTAAAACGGCTTTATCAGGTCTTTACCGCTCATACACATGCTAGCACGAGCTTCACTGGACTCCCACAGTGTTGAAACTCCTTTTTACATCTTTCCTGACACTTCAACAAGCCCCCACGTGCTTAACAGCACCTCATCGGTGGTAAAACCCGCTTTACCAGGTCATTCCCGCGTAAAGACAGGCTTGCACGAGCTTCACGGGGCCTCCACAGTGGTGAAAAGTGCTCTCTCGATCTTTTCTGGCACTTAAACGGGATTGCATGTGCTTCACAGCACCTTATCGGCGGTTAAAACGGCTTTGTCAGGTCATTCCAGCACATACACAGGCTTGCACGAGCTTCACAGGACTTCCACTGTGGTGAAAACTCCTTTTTAGGTCTTTCCTGACACTTCAATAAGCTTCCACGTGTTTCACAGCACTTTCTCGCGTTTAAAACGGATTTGTCAGGTCATTTAAGCACAGACACAGGCTTGCACGAGCTTCACTGGACTCCCACAGTGGTGAAAACTGCTTTTTAAACTTAAACAGGACTGCACGTGCTTCTCAGCATTTCCTCGACGGCGAATTCGTCTTTATCAGGTCATTCCAGCACATACACAGGCTTGCACGAGCTTCACAGGACCTTCACAGTGGTGAAAACTGCTTTCTCGATCTTTCCTAGCACTTAAACAGGCCTGCACGTGCTTCTCAGCACTTCCACGACGGTGAATTCGGCTTTATCAGGTCAATCCAGCACATACACAGGCTTGCACGAGCTTCATTGGACTCCAACAGTGGCGAAAACTGCTTTTTAGATCTTTCCTGACACTTCAACAAACCTCCAAGTGCTTCACAGCACCTCATCGGCGGTTAAAACGGCTTAGTCAGGTCTTTCCCGCACATACACAGGCTTGCACGAGCTTCACTGGACTCCCACAGTGGTGAAAACTGCTTTTTAGATCTTTCCTGACACTTCAACAAGCGCCCACGCACTTCACAGCACCTTCTCTGCGGTTAAAACTGCTTGGGCAGGTGATTCCAGCACATACACAGGCTTGCACGAGCTTCACATGACCTTCACAGCGGTGAAAACTACATTCTCAATCTTTCCTGACACTTCAACAAACCTCCAAGTGCTTCACAGAACCACATCCGCTGTTAAAATGGCTTTATCAGGTCTTTCCCGCACATACACAGGCTTGCACGAGCTTCACAGGACTTCCACAGTGGTGAAAACTGCTTTTTACTTCTTTCCAGACACTTCAACAAGCCCCCACGCGCTTCACAGCAGGTTAAAACTGCTTCGGCAGGTCATTCCAGCACATACACAGGCTTGCACGAGCTTCACAGGACCTTCACAGTGGTGAAAACTGCTTTCTCAATCTGTCCTGGCACTTGAACAGGCCTGCACGTGCTTCACAGCACCTCATCGGCGGTTAAAACGGCTTTAACAGGTATTTCCCGCACATACATAGGCTTGCACGAGTTTCACAGAACTTTCACAGTGCTGAAAACGCCTTTTTAGATCTTTCTTGGCACTTCAACAAGCCTCCACGTTCTTCACAGCACCTTCTCGGTGATTAAAACGGATTTGTCATGTCATTTCAGCACAGTCACAGGCTTGCATGAGCTTCACAGGACCTTCACAGTGGTGAAAACTGCTTTCTCAATCTTTGCTGGTACTTAAACACGACTACACGTGCTTCACAGCACCTCATCGGAGGTGAAAACGGCTTTATCAGGTCTTTACCGCTCATACACATGCTTGCACGAGCTTCACTGGACTCCCACAGTGGTGAAAACTGCTTTCTCAATCTTTCCTGACACTTCAACAAACCTTCAAGTGCTTCCCAGTACCTCATCGGCGGTTAAAACGGCTTTATCAGGTCTTTCCCGCACATACACAGGCTTGCACGAGCTTCACAATCACAGGACTTCCACAGTGCTGAAAACGGCTTTTTAAATCTTTCCTGGCACTTCAACAAGCCTCCACGTTCTTCACAGCACCTTCTCGGTGGTTAAAACGGATTTGTCAGGTCATTTCAGCACAGCCACAGGCTTGCACGAGCTTCACAGGACCTTCACAGTCTGTGGTGAAAACTGCTTTCTCAATCTTTGTTGGACGTAAACACGGTAACACGTGATTCACGGCACCTCATCGGCGGTTAAAACGGCTTTATCAGGTCTTTACCGCTCATACACATGCTTGCACGAGCTTCACTGGACTCCCACAGTGGTGAAAACTGCTTTCTCAATCTTTTCTGACACTTCAACACACCTCCAAGTTCTTCACGGCACCTCATCGGCGGTTAAAACGGCTTTATCAGGTCTTTCCCGCACATACACAGGCTTGCACGAGCTTCACAGGACTTCCACAGTTCTGAAAACGCCTTTTTAGATCTTTCCTGGCACTTCAACAAGCCTCCACGTTTTTCACAGCACCTTCTCGGTGGATAATACGGATTTGTCAGGTCATTTCAGCACAGACACAGGCTTGCACGAGCTTCACAGGACCTTTACAGTGGTGAAAAGTGTTTCTCAATCTTTGCTGGTACTTAAACACGGCTACACGTACTTCACAGCACCTCATCGGAGGTGAAAACGGCTTTGTCAGGTCTTTACCGCTCATACACATGCTTGCACGAGCTTCACTGGACTCCCACAGTGGTGGAAACTGCTTTCTCAATCTTTCCTGACACTTCAACAAACCTCCAAGTGCTTCACAGCACCTCATCGGCGGTTAAAACGGCTTTATCAGGTCTTTCCCGCATATACACAGGCTTGCACGAGCTTCACAGGACTTCCACAGTGCTGAAAACGGCTTTTTAAATCTTTCCTGGCACTTCAACAAGCCTCCACGTTCTTCACAGCACCTTCTCGGTGGTTAAAACGGATTTGTCAGGTCAGGCATTTCAGCACAGCCACAGGCTTGCACGAGCTTCACAGGACCTTCACAGTCTGTGGTGAAAACTGCTTTCTCAATCTTTGTTGGACGTAAACACGGCAACACGTGATCCACGGCACCTCATCGGCGGTTAAAACGGCTTTATCAGGTCTTTCCCGGACATACCCAGGCTTGCACGAGCTTCACAGGGCCTCCACAGTGGTGAAAACTGTTCTCTCGATCTTTCCTAGCACATAAACAGGCCTGCACGTGATTCTCAGCACTTCCACGACGGTGAATAAGGCTTTATCAGGTCAATCCAGCACATACACAGGCTTGCACAAGCTTCACAGGACCTTCACAGCGGTGAAAACTGCTTTCTCAATCTTTCCTGACACTTCAACAAGCCCCCACGCGCTTCACAGCACCTTAAAACTGCTTCGGCAGGTCATTCCAGCACATACACAGGCTTGCACGAGCTTCACAGGACTTTCACAGTGGTGAAAACTGCTTTCTCAATCTTTCTTGGCACTTAACACGCCTGCACGTGATTCACAGCACCTCATCGGAGGTGAAAACGGCTTTATCAGGTCATTCCAGCACATACACAGGCTTGCACGAGCCTCGCAGGACTTTCACAGTGGTGAAAACTGCTTTCTCAATTTTTCTTGGCACTTAAACACGCCTGCACGTGATTCACAGCACCTCATCGGAGGTGAAAACGGCTTTATCAGGTCTTTCCCGGACATACCCAGGCTTGCACGAGCTTCACAGGGCCTCCACAGTGGTGAAAACTGTTCTCTCGATCTTTCCTAGCACATAAACAGGCCTGCACGTGATTCTCAGCACTTCCACGACGGTGAATAAGGCTTTATCAGGTCAATCCAGCACATACACAGGCTTGCACAAGCTTCACAGGACCTTCACAGCGGTGAAAACTGCTTTCTCAATCTTTCCTGACACTTCAACAAGCCCCCACGCGCTTCACAGCACCTTAAAACTGCTTCGGCAGGTCATTCCAGCACATACACAGGCTTGCACGAGCTTCACAGGACTTTCACAGTGGTGAAAACTGCTTTCTCAATCTTTCTTGGCACTTAACACGCCTGCACGTGATTCACAGCACCTCATCGGAGGTGAAAACGGCTTTATCAGGTCATTCCAGCACATACACAGGCTTGCACGAGTCTCGCAGGACTTTCACAGTGGTGAAAACTGCTTTCTCAATTTTTCTTGGCACTTAAACACGCCTGCACGTGATTCACAGCACCTCATCGGAGGTGAAAACGGCTTTATCAGGTCCTTACCGCTCATACACATGCTTACATGAGCTTCACTGGACTCCCACAGTGGTGAAAACTGCTTTTTAGATCTTTCCTGACACTTCAACAAGCCCCCACGCGCTTCACAGCACCTTCTCTGTGGTTAAAACTGCTTCGGCAGGTCTTTCCCGCACAAAGACAGGCTTGCACGAGCTTCACAGGGCCTCTACAGTGGTGAAAACTGCTTTTTCGATCTTTCCTAGCACTTAAACAGGCCTGCACGTGCTTCTCAGCATTTCCTCGACGGTGAATTTGTCTTTATCAGGTCCATCCAGCACATACACAGGCTTGCACGAGCTTCACAGGACCTTCACAGTGGTGAAAACTGCTTTCTCAATCTTTCCTGCCACTTAAACAGGCCTGCACGTTCTTCACAGCACCTCATCGGCGGTTAAAACGGCTTTATCAGGTCATTCCAGCACATACACAGGCCTGCACGAGCTTCACAGGACTTCCACTGTGGTGAAAACTGCTTTTTTGGTCTTTCCTGACACTTCAACAAGCTTCCACGTGTTTCAAAGCACCTTCTCTCGTTTAAAACGGATTTGTCAGGTCATTTCAGCACAGACACAGGCTTGCATGAGTTTCACAGGACCTTCACAGTGGTGAAAAGTGCTTTCTCAATCTTTGCTGGCACTTAAACAGGCTTACACGTGCTTCAAAGCACCGCATCGGAGGTGAAAACGGCTTTATCAGGTCTTTACCGCTCATACACATGCTTGCACGAGCTTCACTGGACTCCCACAGTGTTGAAAACTGCTTTTTAGATCTTTCCTGACACTTCAACAAGAACCCACATGCTTCTCAGCACCTCATCGGCGGTTAAAACTGCTTCGATAGGTCATTCTAGCACATACACAGGCTTGCACGAGCTTCACAGGACCTTCACAGTCTGTGGTGAAAACTGCTTTCTCAATCTTTGTTGGACGTAAACACGGCAACACGTGATCCACGGCACCTCATCGGCGGTTAAAACGGCTTTATCAGGTCTTTCCCGGACATACCCAGGATTGCACGAGTTTCACAGGGCCTCCACAGTGGTGAAAACTGCTTTCTCGATCTTTCCTGGCACTGAAGCAGGCCTGCACGTGCTTCACGGCACCTCATCGGCGGTTAAAACGGCTTTATCAGGTCTTTCCCGGACATACCCAGGCTTGCACGAGCTTCACAGGGCCTCCACAGTGGTGAAAACTGCTCTCTCGATCTTTCCTAGCACATAAACAGGCCTGCACGTGCTTCTCAGCACTTCCACGACGGTGAATAAGGCTTTATCAGGTCAATCCAGCACATACACAGGCTTGCACAAGCTTCACAGGACCTTCACAGTGGTGAAAACTGCTTTCTCAATCTTTCCTGACACTTCAACAAGCCCCCACGCGCTTCACAGCACCTTAAAACTGCTTCGGCAGGTCATTCCAGCACATACACAGGCTTGCACGAGCTTCGCAGGACTTTCACAGTGGTGAAAACTGCTTTCTCAATCTTTCTTGGCACTTAACACGCCTGCACGTGATTCACAGCACCTCATCGGAGGTGAAAACGGCTTTATCAGGTCATTCCAGCACATACACAGGCTTGCACGAGCTTCGCAGGACTTTCACAGTGGTGAAAACTGCTTTCTCAATTTTTCTTGGCACTTAAACACGCCTGCACGTGATTCACAGCACCTCATCGGAGGTGAAAACGGCTTTATCAGGTCTTTACCGCTCATACACATGCTTGCATGAGCTTCACTGGACTCCCACAGTGGTGAAAACTGCTTTTTAGATCTTTCCTGACACTTCAACAAGCCCCCACGTGCTTCACAGCACCTTCTCTGTGGTTAAAACTGCTTCGGCAGGTCTTTCCCGCACAAAGACAGGCTTGCACGAGCTTCACAGGGCCTCCACAGTGGTGAAAACTGCTTTCTCGATCTTTCCTAGCACTTAAACAGGCCTGCACGTGCTTCTCAGCATTTCCTCGACGGTGAATTCGTCTTTATCAGGTCCATCCAGCACATACACAGACTTGCACGAGCTTCACAGGACCTTCACAGTGGTGAAAACTGCTTTCTCAATCTTTCCTGCCACTTAAACAGGCCTGCACGTT
Source organism: Agelas oroides (assembly GCA_949130485.1). Classification (NCBI taxonomy): domain Eukaryota; kingdom Metazoa; phylum Porifera; class Demospongiae; order Agelasida; family Agelasidae; genus Agelas; species Agelas oroides. The sequence goes on along the minus strand of OX422197.1, from coordinate 3,937,856 downwards.
CTTCACAGCACCTCACCGGCGGTTAAAACGGCTTTATCAGGTCATTCCAGCACATACACAGGCCTGCACGAGCTTCACAGGACTTCCACTGGGGTGAAAACTGCTTTTTTGGTCTTTCCTGACACTTCAACAAGCTTCCACGTGTTTCAAAGCACCTTCTCTCGTTTAAAACGGATTTGTCAGGTCATTTCAGCACAGACACAGGCTTGCATGAGTTTCACAGGACCTTCACAGTGGTGAAAAGTGCTTTCTCAATCTTTGCTGGTACTTAAACAGGCTTACACTTGCTTCAAAGCACCGCATCGGAGGTGAAAACGGCTTTATCAGGTCTTTACCGCTCATACACATGCTTGCACGAGCTTCATTGGACTCCCACAGTGTTGAAAACTGCTTTTTAGATCTTTCCTGACACTTCAACAAGAACCCACATGCTTCTCAGCACCTCATCGGCGGTTAAAACTGCTTCGATAGGTCATTCTAGCACATACACAGGCTTGCACGAGCTTCACAGGACCTTCACAGTGGTGAAAACTGCTTTCTCAATCTTTTCTGGAACTTAAACAGGCCTACATGTGCTTCACAGCATCTAATCGGAGGTGAAAACGGCTTTGTCAGGTCTTTACCGCTCATACATATGCTTGCACGAGCTTCACTGGACTCCCACAGTGGTGAAAACTGCTTTTTAGATCTTTCCTGACACTTCAACAAGCCCCCACACGCTTCACAGCACCTTCTCTGCGGTTAAAACTGCTTGGGCAGGTCATTCCAGCACATACACAGGTTTGCACAAGCTTCACAGGACTTCCACAGTGCTGAAAACGCCTTTTTAGATCTTTCCTGGCACTTCAACAAGCCTCCACGTTCTTCACAGCACCTTCGCGGTGGTTAAAACGGATTTGTCAGGTCATTTCAGCACAGACACAGGCTTGCACGAGCTTCACAGGACCTTCACAGTGGTGAAAAGTGCTTTCTCAATCTTTGCTCCATGGTACTTAAACACGGCTACACGTGCTTCACAGCACCTCATCGGAGGTGAAAACGGCTTTATCAGGTCTTTACCGCTCATACACATGCTTGCACGAGCTTCACTGGACTCCCACAGTGGTGAAAACTGCTTTCTCAATCTTTCCTGACACTTCAACAAACCTCCAAGTTCTTCACGGCACCTCATCGGCGGTTAAAACGGCTTTATCAGGTCTTTCCCGCACATACACAGGCTTGCACGAGCTTCACAGGACTTCCACAGTGCTGAAAACGCCTTTTTAGATCTTTCCTGGCACTTCAACAAGCCTCCTCGTTTTTCATAGCACCTTCTCGGTGGTTAAAACGGATTTGTCAGGTCATTTCAGCACAGACACAGGCTTGCACGAGCTTCACAGGACCTTTACAGTGGTGAAAAGTGTTTCTCAATCTTTGCTGGTACTTAAACACGGCTACACGTACTTCACAGCACCTCATCGGAGGTGAAAACGGCTTTGTCAGGTCTTTACCGCTCATACACATGCTTGCACGAGCTTCACTGGACTCCCACAGTGGTGAAAACTGCTTTCTCAATCTTTCCTGACACTTCAACAAACCTCCAAGTGCTTCACAGCACCTCATCGGCGGTTAAAACGGCTTTATCAGGTCTTTCCCGCACATACACAGGCTTGCACGAGCTTCACAGGACTTCCACAGTGCTGAAAACGGCTTTTTAAATCTTTCCTGGCACTTCAACAAGCCTCCACGTTCTTCACAGCACCTTCTCGGTGGTTAAAACGGATTTGTCAGGTCAGGCATTTCAGCACAGCCACAGGCTTGCACGAGCTTCACAGGACCTTCACAGTCTGTGGTGAAAACTGCTTTCTCAATCTTTGTTGGACGTAAACACGGCAACACGTGATCCACGGCACCTCATCGGCGGTTAAAACGGCTTTATCAGGTCTTTCCCGGACATACCCAGGATTGCACGAGCTTCACAGGGCCTCCACAGTGGTGAAAACTGCTTTCTCGATCTTTCCTGGCACTGAAACAGGCCTGCACGTGCTTCACGGCACCTCATCGGCGGTTAAAACGGCTTTATCAGGTCTTTCCCGGACATACCCAGGCTTGCACGAGCTTCACAGGGCCTCCACAGTGGTGAAAACTGCTCTCTCGATCTTTCCTAGCACATAAACAGGCCTGCACGTGATTCTCAGCACTTCCACGACGGTGAATAAGGCTTTATCAGGTCAATCCAGCACATACACAGGCTTGCACAAGCTTCACAGGACCTTCACAGTGGTGAAAACTGCTTTCTCAATCTTTCCTGACACTTCAACAAGCCCCCACGCGCTTCACAGCACCTTAAAACTGCTTCGGCAGGTCATTCCAGCACATACACAGTCTTGCACGAGCTTCGCAGGACTTTCACAGTGGTGAAAACTGCTTTCTCAATCTTTCTTGGCACTTAACACGCCTGCACGTGATTCACAGCACCTCATCGGAGGTGAAAACGGCTTTATCAGGTCATTCCAGCACATACACAGGCTTGCACGAGCTTCGCAGGACTTTCACAGTGGTGAAAACTGCTTTCTCAAATTTTCTTGGCACTTAAACACGCCTGCACGTGATTCACAGCACCTCATCGGAGGTGAAAACGGCTTTATCAGGTCCTTACCGCTCATACACATGCTTGCATGAGCTTCACTGGACTCCCACAGTGGTGAAAACTGCTTTTTAGATCTTTCCTGACACTTCAACAAGCCCCCACGCGCTTCACAGCACCTTCTCTGTGGTTAAAACTGCTTCGGCAGGTCTTTCCCGCACAAAGACAGGCTTGCACGAGCTTCACAGGGCCTCCACAGTGGTGAAAACTGCTTTCTCGATCTTTCCCAGCACTTAAACAGGCCTGCACGTGCTTCTCAGCATTTCCTCGACGGTGAATTCGTCTTTATCAGGTCCATCCAGCACATACACAGGCTTGCACGAGCTTCACAGGACCTTCACAGTGGTGAAAACTGCTTTCTCAATCTTTTCTGGAACTTAAACAGGCCTACATGTGCTTCACAGCATCTAATCGGAGGTGAAAACGGCTTTGTCAGGTCTTTACCGCTCATAGATATGCTTGCACGAGCTTCACTGGACTACTACAGTGGTGAACACTGCTTTTTAGATCTTTCCTGATACTTCAACAAGCCTCCACACGCTTCACAGCACCTTTTCTGCGGTTAAAACTGCTTGGGCAGGTCATTCCAGCACATACACAGGCTTGCACCACCTTCACAGTGGTGAAAACTGCTTTCTCAATCTTTCCTGGCACTTAAACAGGCCTGCACGTGCTTCACAGCACCTCATCGGCGGTTAAAACGGATTTATCAGGTCTTTCCGCACAAAGACAGGCTTGCACGAGCTTCACAGGTCCTCCACAGTGGTGAAAACTGCTTTCTCGATCTTTCCTGGCACTTAAACAGGCCTGCAAGTTCTTCACAGCACCTCATCGGAGGTTAAAACGGCTTTATCAGGTCATTCCAGCACACACACAGGCTTCACAGGACTTCCACTGTGGTCAAAACTCCTTTTTAGGTCTTTCCTGACACTTCATCAGGTCTTTCCCGCACATAAACAGGCTTGCACGAGCTTCACAGGACCTCCGCAGTGGTGAAAACTACTTTGTAGACCTTTCCAGGCTCTTAAACAGGCCCGCACGTGCTTCATAGCACCTCCTCGGAGGTTAAAACTGCTTTGTCAAGTCTTTCTCGTCCCCGCATATAATCAGGGTTGCTCGAGCTTCATAGAACCTACACAACGGTGGGCTTTCTTGATCTTTCCAGGCACTTAAACAAGCCTCTACGTGCTTCACAGCATCTCCTCTGCTGTTAAAACGGCTTTATCAGGACGTCCCCGCACATAAACAGGCTTGCACGAGCTTCACACGCCTCCACAGTCGTGAAAGCTGCTTTCAAGCTCTTTCTTAACGCAGAAACAGGCTTGCACGAGCCTCACAGGACCTCAAAATTGGAGAAAACCGCTTTCTCGAGATTTCCTGGTACTTAAACAGCCTTGCACGCGCTTCACACCACCTCCTTGGAGGTTAAAACGGCTTTACCTGGACTTCCCCGCACATAAACAGTCTTGCACGAGCTTCACAGGACTCCACAGTCGTGAAAACTGCTTTCTTGATCTTTCCTGGAACGAAACAGAACTGCATATGCTTTACAGCACCTCCTCGGCGGATAAAACGGCTTTGTCAGGTCTTTCCCGCACATAAACAGGCTTGCACGAGCTTCACAGGACCTCCGTAGTGGTGAAAACTACTTTGTAGACCATTCCAGGCTCTTAAACAGGCCCGCACGTGCTTCATAGCACCTCCTCGGAGGTTAAAACTGCTTTGTCAAGTCTTTCTCGTCCCCGCATATTAACAGGCTTGCATGAGATTCACAGGACTCCACAGTCGTAAAAACTGCTTTCTAGCTCTTTCCTGACGCATAAATGGGCTTGCACGAGCCTCAGAGGACATAGCCAGTGGAGAAAACTGCTTTCTAGAGTACTTAAACAGGCCTGGACCAGCTTCACACCACCTCCTCGGCGGTTGAAACTGCTTTGTCAGACCTTTCCAGGCACTTAAACAGGCCGGTACGTGCTTCACAGCACCTCGGAGGTTAACTCTGCTTTGTTAAGTATTTCCCGCATATAAACAGGCTTGCACGAGCTTCATATACCCTACACAATGGTGAAAACTGCTTTCTTGTTCTTTCCAGGCACTTAAACAGGACGGCACGTGCTTCACAGCACCTCCTCTGCGGTTAAAACGGCTTTATCAGGACGTCCCCGCACATAAACAGGCTTGCACGAGCTTCACACGACTCCACAGTCGTGAAAACTGCTTTCAAGCTCTTTCTTAACGCATAAACAGGCTTGCACGAGCCTCACAGGACCTCAAAATTGGAGAAAACCGCTTTCTCGAGATTTCCTGGTACTTAAACAGCCTTGCACGCGCTTCACACAACCTCCTTGGAGGTTAAAACAGCTTTACCAGGACGTCCCCGCACATAAACAGGCTTGCACGAGCTTCACAGGACTCCACAGTCGTGAAAACTGCTTTCTTGATCTTTCCTGGCACGAAACAGAACTGCATATGCTTTACAGCACCTCCTCGGCGGATAAAACGGCTTTGTCAGGTCTTTCCCGCACATAAACAGGCTTGCACGAGCTTCACAGGACCTCCGCAGTGGTGAAAACTACTTTGTAGACCTTTCCAGGCACTTAAACAGGCCCGCACGTGCTTCATAGCACCTCCTCGGAGGTTAAAACTGCTTTGTCAAGTCTTTCTCGTCCCCGCATATAAACAGGCTTGCACGAGCTTCACAGGACCTTTCCTGGCACGAAACAGAACTGCACATGCTTTACAGCACCACCCCGGCGGATAAAACGGCTTTGTCAAGTCTTTCCCGCACATAACAGGCTTGCACGAGTTTCACAGGACCTCCGCAGTGGTGAAAACTACTTTGTAGACCTTTCCAGGCACTTAAACAGGCCCGCACGTGCTTCATAGCACCTCCTCGGTGGTTAAAACGGCTTTACCATGTCGTCACCGCACATAAACAGGCTTGCACGAACTTCACAGGACTCCACAGTCGTAAAAACTGCTTTCTAGCTCTTTCCTGACGCATAAATAGGCTTGCACGAGCCTCAGAGGACATCGCCAGTGGAGAAAACTGCTTTCTAGAGTACTTAAACAGGCCTGGACGAGCTTCACACCATCTCGGGTCCAGCTTCAAGCTTCTGAAATTGGTGAGATTCAAGCGCCCATAGCGCATGAACGCAGGGTGCTATCAAGACCGGACTTGCACCAGATTAAAGATCTGTTTCTGTGCTTTCTGAAAATCCTCACATGATGGGGGTGACATCCCCATTAGCAATAAGCCTGTGAAGTTAACTATGTTTTGTGGTTTTGGTGTGCATGGGTAACTTTGTCCAATCGTATCTCCTGAACCCTACCACCTATGGACATGAGCCTTGAACCGTTGGATGCAGCAAAGATTGATGTTTATAAGGGTATATAAAAGTATTGTGACATCCCCATCAGATATGGAGCTGTGAGCCCGTGAAATAAGCCATTTTTCATGATTTTGATGCACACGGGTAAATGTGTGTGACTGTATCTCTTGAACCCTTCCCTCTACAGACACGAAACTTGTACCATTGTATACAGCAAAGATTGAGGTTTATAAAGACGTGTTCAAGCTTAGTGACCCCCCATCGCAAGTTCCATGTCTTTAAGTTGTAGGGTTCAAGAGATATGCTCACACAAAGTTACCAATGCATACAGAACCATGAAACATGGTTTACTTCAAGGACTTACAGTTCCAATTGCAATGGGGATGTCACTATGCTTGAACACATCTTTATAAACCTCAATCTTTGCTGTATACAATGGTACAAGTTTCGTGTCTGTAGAGGAAAGGGTTCAAGAGATACAGTCACACAAATTTACCCGTGTGCATCAAAATCATGAAAAATGGCTTATTTCACTGGCTCACAGCTCCATATCTGATGGGGATGTCACAATACTTTTACATATCCTGATAAATAAACTTCAATCTTTGCTGCAACCAACGGTTCAAGGCTCATGTCCATAGGTGGTAGGGTTCAGGAGATACGATTGGACAAAGTTACCCATGCAACATGGTAACTTCACAGGCTTATAGCTCCAAATCTAATGGGGATGTTACCCCCATCATGTGAGGATTTTCAGAAAGCACAGAAACAGATCTTTAATCTGGTGCAAGTCCGGTCTTGATAGCACCCTGCGTTCATGCGCTATGGGCGCTTGAATCTCACCAATTTCAGAGGCTTGAAGCTGGACCCGGCTTTTACAGCGTTCTCACATACCGACAGGAGCAGTAGCAGTGGTCTCGACAGCTGTGTGGACCCTTGATCACCTGAAATACACATATCTTGAAGGATAAGTCGTTCGCATGAACACGGCTTGGAACAGATGGTGCCGAAATCTGCCGTCTGGCACCGCTCTTTCGTTGTACGACAACCGCATAACTCCGATTATCATAACGGATATCACCGGAAGATGTATACAAAATCTGTATACTTGCACTACCTCCTCTGGTTTCTGAAAGAAAATTTTTCCAGTTCGCCGTAGTTTGTTTTCGAAGTTACTGGGGTACCTGTTTTTCGAGTATCCAGCAGCCTTTCAGCCACTGCCGCTCTGTTCTGTTCCCAGGTATGAGGCAAAACGCTTCGTGTGGCCTTGCAGTGAGTTGCTCTGGCTCTGTTGAGGTCATAAATAGCACCTAGTTCCTCCTACCGTTGTAGTAAACTGACATAGAAATTTGTACTCGTACTCCACCGAGCAGCCGCCTACTGTCACTTGACTGTGTACTGTAGCAACGTTAGTGTTATCCTGAACTATAGCCGAATGCCCGCTGTAGCAACTGGTTGTTGTAAAAATCCGGTGGCTTTTGGGTAGGAAATGTTATACTTGCAAGTTTGTGGCATACTAATTTTATTCATGAACATGTACCCGTTACCTTAAGATTGTACTGATTTGCTCGTTATGTTTCATTTTAGATTGTTGCTTGGTTAGTTGAAAGTGTTTGTACTGTAAGCTTGGTATTACCTGTAAATGAGGATGAAGTCACACATAACATGTCTTATTTATAGATCATTTGTTCGTTTTTAACAGGGCTGCACAGATGTTGACATGTTGGTGGAAAGCACAGGACAGCGAGAGCAGTACATAGTTGGCTACAGAGACAGACGAGACCATGCCGTACCATGTATACATAAGAATCTGACTGCCTTCTTTCAGCACATAGGGTGATGCTTTAGCGGATCTCATCTGCACTTATTTTGTATTTGACACTGCATATTGTAAATCAGTTTATGCATTGCTTATCTTTTTCAGCATTTTGTCTTGGGACTAAAGGACAATCAAAGTGTCCCACCATCTGTTTATTCTCTTTGTTCTTTGTCTGGCTAACTTTTGTATATCACCTTGTCTCCAGTTTTGTTTTTGCATTACACTTTGTGCACACAGTTCTTTATTTTGTGCATTTAAAAGCTAAACCCTATGAATTAAATGAAACTACTTTACTAGTTACACTAACTCCACATAAGAGTAACTAGTTTACTCCATAACTCCATACAGGAGTAAAAATATTACTCCCTTGGGGGTTAAATTTGCCCGGCTCTCGGAACTCCTTCAAAGGATTACTGTAACCATTACTCCCTTTTTTTACAGTGCAATATTTTGGCAATTGCAAGCCAGGATCTAATGTTTTGGAGAATTCAATCATGAGCAGCTGCCTGTTGTCTCTCATCGCGGGAATGAATTTCAGATAGCTGCTCACCAATATCTCTAGTTGATTGAGGACGTACAGGCTATCATATATACTCTGTATACAGCTTCTTTGTGACAGTCACTACTCTCATGCCTTGACATGCTGATTGTGCCATCCTTCCAGTTTCTAAATCCCCTGTTGATGAAGGCAGCGTCCTTGATGTGGCTCGTTATCAGCTTCTTTTAATTGGTCTGCTGAACACCGACAAACGTGGCAAAAAGCGGCATCATCGTATTGCAGCCATTTGTAGCGGCCGAACAAACTAGGGTTGGCAACGCGAGACTAGGGAAGGTCGCTTTATAACAGTCTTTTTTCCAAACTCTCTTTATATGGAAAATTTAAAAGTCCTGGGTTGATGAGGCTCTCGGCTGAAAATGTACTATCACTACTGCTAGCCATGCAATTTACTGAAAGGTAGCTACGAGCAAATGAACCTCGTGTTTACGCACGTGCATGTCACGCTCGCATGTCAAGTAGTCGCTGGCGAAAAAGGTCCGGGCAAAACCGGAACGGCCGGACCGGTTCCTACGGCCCTGTTCTTGATCTTTCTTGGCACCAAACAGGACTGCACGTACTTCACAGCACATCCACGGTGGTTAAAACGAGTTTGTCAGGTCATTCCCACATATAAACAGGCTTGCACGAGCTTCATAGGACCTACACAGCGGTGAAAACTGCTTTCTCGATTTTTCTAGGCATCTAAACAGGCTAGTGCACGTGCTTCGCAGCACCTCCTCAGCTGTTAAAAAGGGCTTTATCAGGTCTTTCCCGCACATAAACAGGCTTGCACGAGCTTCACAGGACCTCCGCAGGTGAGAAAACTGCTTTCTTGGTCTTTCCAGGCACTCAAGGTGGCACGCTACCCTGTATTTTCACAAACCTGGAATCCAAGCTGATAGAATTCTTTGTCTTTGTAAACTTTTAGCGCACAGTCCGTTTTGGGAGTCTTCAACCGTTCACTGTCCGTAAAACTGGGGATTTTGCCCATTTCCTGTCGGCATTGGCATCCAATAATCAGTTTATAATTAAGTTAGTTACGACGTGGCCTGGCAGAACGGGGTCCGAAACACAGAAAAGCAAGGTGAGGGCGAAATTTGTAAAGCTAGTCTAAAATGCCCCTGCAAAGTGATAGTCTGATAGTTGAGGTAGAAATATGGGATCTGTGCCTGCCAGTGGCACACATGTATGTACAATGATTTATGTAAGTAACAAAGTAACATGTGTGCCACTGGCAGGCTACATACTCTTGATGACACCCCAGCTTGAAGTGCTCAAGCATCTTGGCCATGCAAACTCTGATGACAACAGATCAGCAGAATTGAAGCAATTTTACCATTTATCGCTGTTTGGGATGATGTTCGAATGAAGTATGGCCTTAGTTTAGATCAGAAGAAGCTACATGAAAGCTACCAAATTGTTTATCAGCAGAAAATGGCAACCCCAACAAACTCTGCATTATGCAGAGTTTGTTGGGATTGCCATTTTCTCCCCAAGGAGGTAGAATAACTCCATGGTGGGTGTCATTAACTTTATGCCTTGGCTGATGATCACGTAAGCCAGACCAAACCAACCACAGCACAGATTGTGTTCAGTGTCATGCACAGGGAAGAGTCAGGTGGCTTCTCAGAGGGTTTGTGTGTTTGTGGAATGCACTCAGAGGAAAAGCTGATTGCTAGCTTTTGAAAGAGAATTCAAGTTTAAAATTGGTACCTGCGCACTCTTTAGTTAAACCTAGCCTCGTTCCCAGGCCTCCACCCATTTTTTGTTCTTCGGTTGCGTTCAGTATAATACACGGAAGCGAAAGAGCGATACTGAACGCAAACTGAAGAACAAAATACGGGTGGAGGCCTGGGAACGAGGCTAAGTTAAACCCACCCTCTCACCAAAAAGTGTCTGCTGACACAAGCCAAATACCTAATTGGGCTTACTCCAGATTTATAATCAGTAATGTAATGGAGTCTCGCAGGCCCGACCCACTTCCGCAAAAGAAGGGAAGGGTCTGGTGAACTGCGTATACAAGCCACGTCCCACTGGAATGCAATTAGCTGGATGACGTAACCAGATATCAAATAATGCACTCTTGAATTTACCTGTTGCGGAGTATAGTCGAAGTGTTTTGTACAGCTTCTGCAGTAGCGGAAAAGATGCCCTAGCTCTCTTTCACCATTTTCAAGACTGCTATTGCTACTCAAACAGTCATGTAATGCATCATTTGACAAAATACTGCAATGTGATTGTACCACACTGTACAGTGCAGTGGGACACAGCTTGTATACGCATTTCACCAGACCCTTCCCTTTTGCGGAAGTAGGTCTGGCTTAAATATAATGCAGGAGCAAGTAAAAGTACTTCAATTGTGCTGCTAAAAACTTGCGATTCTTCAACACAAAGCATTTATTTATCCTTCATCTAAAATTACAAAGCTTCAGCACAAGGATTCTGGCTTTTGTCACAAGACCCTTTCTCTGTTGGTTGGGTTTGGGCACAAGACTGGTAGACAACAAAATTAAGTAGCTGAGTGATTTACAGCCATCTGTCTGATTGGCCGCACTCAACACACGAATGCTCATCAAGTCACCAGACCTTTATCTGTGAACAGGAGGGAGACATGACGTCACATCATAGTGGCAATTAATATGCTGTGATGACATTCCAAGAATTGTGAATTAGTGCTACAAACAAGAGTGGTTCTATGAATGAAGTCAGGATGAGTGCATTCAGTTTTCAACTGTGCTGAAGCCATCTGACAGGCTAGACCTGTACATTGCTAGTTTAATGGTCAGTTGTTCATGAGAAGCAATTTTGACTAGCCAGGCGGCTTCAGTTTTGTTGAAAAATCCATGTGCCCACATCGGTTTCGTCCATAGAGCACTAGTTGTAGCTTGTATTCATGGTTGTTGCCCTTGGAATATCGTACAGCACATTGTCAATGCCACATGATCACCATGGGCCAGTGTGGCGGTGCGTATTATGTCATTGGTGAATGCTAGGAATTTCATTCTAATCCATTAATGTGATGTTTACTATTCCCATTGTTCTCTTTAGATGCAAAACACAAAGATCCAAGTTCCGAGACAGTCACAGATCTCTACCAAATTTGCAGACACAGTAGCGCATTGCTTGTGTCACTGTTCTCATCTTCAGATTTCATTTCAGTGAACCTTGTGTATATTTTACTTTATCAGAGAGTTTAGTAGTTTTCTTCTACATTGGCTGTGATTTCCATTTGTTTTAGCTTGCATGAAGACTTCATTCTGCAAAGCCAAACCCTACATATTGGCATGCGTAGCCTGTACACTGCCAGTGCCAGCATACGTTCAGTTCGGCGCGCGAATGCGCGCATCATATTCTGTCACGTGGTAATCATGTGCCTTCTGTCCTCAGAGTCGGTGAACAAAGTGAATCCCTAAAGGAACCTGGTCGGAACTTTGAAGATAAGCTTAAAAAAAAACAAAAAAAAAAACAAGAAGGAGTTTAGTAGAGTGCTGTAGTGTCAGTAGCTGTGAGTAGTGCGTAATGCCTGCTTGTGAAAGCAAGCTTGTGTCTAGAAGCAGCAGAAAGGCCACAGTGGCCAAGAATGTACTCACTGGGTAGGCCCAGGTCTTGCGATCGTATGCCAAGCCTAGTAGGTGACCGTGGCCCAGTGCTCCGAGTGCTGGGCTTGGCTTTAACTAGAATGCGCACTATATCGTTGGTACAACGCTGCCGTATACAAGAAAGCTGAAGAGGGTTTGTGTGTGGAACAGAGCCGTGAGTTGTTTAGCGACATAATGGAGAGAGGTGGGGCTAGTAATGCTTGCTTCCACTCGTGAATGAGCCCCTCCCGTAGACAAGCTGTGAATTTTTTGAAATGTGCATTCATTTTGGTGCAGTCAAAGTTGTCCATTCCAAGAGTAGTGACAAACATGAGTCTAGCCTGACTTTGGGAGTAGCTCTGAGCAAAAGCTAACATAGATTGGTTTGAGATACATTGGTGGTTAGGATGCCCATGTGTGTTTACTAATAAACCACAAGGACCTGTCACGAAGTAACTTGCCCCCCGAAGTATAGTGTCCCCCAGGGGCAAGTTACTTCGAAGTAAACCGTCCCCCTTTGAAGTAATTTGCCCCCCCTCCGCTTTCATCGCTCTCGCGCAAAGCATAGTTGACATCGACCCTGTACCAGGAGCGAGAGCGATGTAATCAGATCAATAGCTGTCATGAGGTGCCATATAAGATGCATGCATAATGCGCAAAAGCATTTTAGTCATGGATGACGAAGTATCAACAACGATTACTGCGCCAGGGGGCCACGGTGTTGCGCGCGATGCGGCGCACGGAGCTGAGACTGAGGAATGCAGCGTAGAGGCCGAAGAGGCTACGTTTTGTTGTTTTATGTACTACATAACTGTTGTTATAATTACTTGTTGATTGGTGGAATACTTTCTTCAAACATACTTTTGATCGAAATACTTTGTGTGCTGGACTATCTGCTTCATTGTAGATTTTTCTCCGGACACTCTACTTCGAAGTGAGTTGTCCCCCGGGACACTCTACTTCGAAGTAAGTTGTCCCCAGGACGCTCTACTTCGAAGTAAATTGTCCCCCGGACACTTTACTTCGAAGCAAACTGTCCCCTCACAAGGGGGACAATCTACTTCGAGGGGGGTCACTTTTCTTCGAAGCAAAGTGTCCGGGGCGGACAGTTTGCTTCGAAGTAAAGTGTCCGGGGGACAGTTTGCTTCGAAGTAACTTGCCCCCCGGACACTTTACTTCGGGGGGCAAGTTACTTCGTGACAGACCAATCAGAGTGGAGAATATAACAGGTAGACATGGATTTATGGTCCATAAACAACCCTTGCCCTTGGGCTGCGCCCTGGGGGTTGGGTGGTTTATGGACCATAAATCCCTGTCTACTGTGGTTTATGTATTACATAAACCTATAGCTAGTAGGCGTTTAGCTCTGCATTTTGTGAAGCCAAGCACAATGACATATCTAACTCTCACAGATTTGTGCAGCCAAATTAAGCTCAAGAGTAGTGCTACTTAATTTCACAGGCCAGACTCTCCAGTGAGTATCCTGCCTGTGAGACCAGCCATTACTCCAGTCATGTCGACTACTCAGACTGAACTCAGTAATTTCTACAACCCCATAACATTCTCTGCAGAGAGGCTCATGCAATAGTGGCCAGGTGCATTTTCAGCCGGGCACAATGGCAGTCATATACCCCAGTTTAGCCCGCTCTTGTATATACTCCCCCGGCACTCTGTTCTTCCCCTCATGCATTCTTGGACGCAAGCAGAATGGCAATCATACATAGCTCTCAACAATACCTATGGACCTCAGTATTTCAAACAAATTTCTATAGTCAAGGACAATGGCAACCATTACTCTAAGCAACTCTATACTACTTAGAATCATACCTGAGCATTAAATTATGCACAACTGCAGTCATAAATCTCTATTCCAATCTACTATTCCCTCAGCATTCTTTGAGCCAATGGCACATCATTAATTCATTAGTTGCCTTCAGCTCTTTCTACTACACCTCAGTGTTTCTTACTACTCTCAGCATTTCTCTGGAGTAGTAGGAACTGCCAAGGGGCAGTATGCTGAGAGATAATTATGGCAGAAGTGAACAGTGGGGAGTAACTTTAAGGTTATAGCTATTGGCTGGAGGTGGCAGAGGACAATTCACTTCTCCTCTCAGCAGTCTCTATTGGGGAACGAGGCTACCATCTCTACTGCCACTCATTTCTCTGCACTTTCTACTGCTCATTGGCTTTTGTTTCAGCAAAGTACATGATGATAGCAATGCCCTCAGAAATCTTTGCTGTGCCTCAGTGATCCTCTCTATACACACATACATCCTTGGCCCATGCATGGCTAAAGTCTTTAGCCCAGGGCCAATTAATAAGGGTGTTTTCTTAGCCAATTAAGTATACATCATCTCTCAACAGTCTGTACATACTGCCTCCCTTGTACCTTTCCCACCTTAGTATTCTCTGCATTCCAGCACAATGGCAGTCATACCTCTCAGCAATCTCTATATATTGACCTCTAATTTCTTCAGCTTACTATATATAGCTGAATGCAAGGATAGCCAATCCTTTCAGCAATTTCTACTTTCACTTAGCATTTATCAACATGCTGTACTGCCCTTCAGCATTTTCTAAAACTATAGGAACAATGGCAGCCACAATCTCATCAGCAATTCTGCATCCCTTACTATCCCTCAGCGTTTTCTACTAGTGCCTGACACGGCAATTTCATCGGATAGGCACAATAGCTAGCCACACCTCATCAGTTTCTAATACCGTATAGCGGGGAAATTTTCGCTGGTGCAAATTTTCGCGGAAAAGCGTCCTGACTCTTCAGAAAAAATTTTCGCGGTTTTTATTTTCGCGGAACGCGAAACGCTCTGACCACACCCCTACCGGTTGATGCGACATCTTCGGACCGTCTCTTACGGTTTCGTTGGTATTTTGTGCAGTAGCAGGCTGATTCTTCTTTACAACAACCATTTAGAGGGCAGACAGACTGTAGAGAACCATCCTGTTCACATGGGTACTCGACATACGCACGTAATGACGTCATCTATTCCACCATAGTTAATTTTTTCGCGGTTTATTTTCGCGGAAGCAGGTCTGTCCGCGAAAATTTGCACCCAGCGAAAATTTCCCGCTATACGGTACTGTTCAGTTTTTCCTGTCACACCTAAGCATTTGGTGCCATGCACCAAGCACATGCAGTGGTAGCCATCCTACTAAGAAATCTCTCAGCATTTCCTCCTCCCTTCAGCATTTTCTACTGTCCTGCTGAGGGGTAGCTAGCAGAAATTGCTGAGATCAATATATAGGTATGCTATATGATATGCTGCCATTGTTGCAGTAGCTAGGGTTGCTATAAGGGTGCGGGCAAATTTATTCATGTCTTTCTGAATGGCAGATGGGTGTGGTATGGGTGGGGTTGGAACAAAACCTAAACCTTTGCCGAGTATCGAAGTCTCCTCTTTGGTAAGGATACAGGAGGACAAATTTACACAGTGGTCATTGTTTTGTACTCTATTTGGTTTTTGTTTATGTTGATTGTTATGATTATACCTTCTGGATCTACGGGATTCCTTACTGTTACTTTTTAAAGGATATTCAGCTTCGTCACTTGAGCGTATATAGCTCAGGGGGGCTGGCTTGGGGGCTAGTTGGTGTTCCTGTAGTGGGGAAAGCTTGAGAGACATTAATGGTGGGGGCTTGGTTAGTGGGAATGGAGGTAGAGGTGGACGAATGAGTGCCGTGAGGGGGGGTGGCACGAGCTTCATAGGGTACTCCTTGAAGCTTTGCTTCTTGTATAAACTCCTGAATGGTCTGGTCTTCATGCCTAACTCTCTTGTTGACTACAGACGTAACCTCCCATATTCTACAAGGTCTCACAGTTACACCCTCCAAGTTCCATTTTCTCTTACCACAAGCTATTTCAACTCTTTCTTTCGTGAAACCCCCTGGCTATGGAATGAACTACCGATTGAGGTTGTCTTATCTACGTCTTTTACCTCCTTTAAGAGAAAATGAGCCCGGTAGGTAGGTAGGTAAAATTTTTATTTTTGCAACCGGAAATGCTGTATCTGCATAAACTGCAGGTTTTCATACAGGTCCTGCAGTGAGGCTAGGATTGACTCCTATGTGAATAGTTACTAGTAAAACTGAACTTACTCTCCACTTCAGGTCACGTGTAAAGTGTGCATCAGAACCAGTGGGGAACTGGTTCTGCCAACTTTGTATGCTTTCAAATCATAAAGAGAGATGGTCACTTTCATGAAATTTCTACAGATAGTATCATCCATGTACCCTACATTCACGGAACTAGAATACTATACTCACCTCATTACATGTACCATCAATTTTCGTCGCGTACGTACTGCAAGCGACGGAAAGCTGGGCGGGGCCTGGGAACGAGGCTAGGCCTCCCCAGGGTCTGCATGTAACGAAAGGTCAAAGTTCACTAATGGGATTTTTGCTCCCGCTAGTGACGTGCCCATGGGAACGACTTGAGATCGTGTTAGAGCAGAGATATATTTATCTCTGGTTAGAGTCTGGAAGAAAACGATTCGAAGTTTAAACTTGTTTCAGCGCTGCAAGTCTTGTGTATTCGTAGGAACCAACCTGTACTGTCGACAGCGGCAGGGCGACGGGCTAGGACATTCAACCATCTGGTGAGCTACAGAGAGTATATATTTGTCAGTAGGCCATGTCTGTATGGTTATGAGTTTCGGTTCTTTCTTGTCTGTGCGCGCGTGCATGTTTGCAACACGGTGTCCCATGGTTTGTGCTGTGCGAGAACACACCAATTTGACAAATTGTGGTAAGGTAAGGGGCCCTAATTCGGGACGGGTCCTAATTCGGGACACTTCCAATTTCTCACCGTTTTTCCAGGCGGCTGTCAGCTGTAGTTGAACAATGTTTAGTACAAGTGTAGAGTATATCCTACAGCAGCTTCGCATCGATTTTCGGAACGCTGGCTCCACCTATTACATAAAAATTACGTAATAATTACCTGTGTTAAACAATTTGGAGGGCTTTTTGCGCAAATATCGCTTATCTAGCCGGTGAAATAGTAACCAAGGCTATCGAGTCAGTACAGGCAAAACAGCGAAGAGCAGCAGTGTCCCAGAAAGCTGTGGAAACCAAGCAGTTGAGCCCTAGGTTGGCAGGAGAGTGGTTTGGCATACCCAATACTACTGTCTATCTGCATGTAGCAAAGAAATATGCAAAATTTGCAGCAGGTAGACTTGCTGTCGGTGCAGTGCTTGGTGAAGGAGTGCAGAAAATCATTGTACGGTGATGTCAGTTGCTTCCTCAGCAGGCTTTGGGGCTTCAACATGCATACTTGTGCATAATTTTAACCGTTCTTACTGGATTCCAATAGAATTTATTTTATACACATTTATATACTTTACTCCTTCGTCAAAACCTTCCATGAGTGCTAGAAAATGTTTTTAAACCCCTCTGGACCTCAGAACAGGCAGTCCTGTGAGGAATCAGTCAATTTACGGAAGTGTCCCGAATTAGGCACCACCCCCCCAAATTTTGCTATGTGAACCACGTGAACAAAGTCGCTCCGTTCTGGGGTATCGTGCGGACTTTGGACATCAAACTTGGAATGCAAAAAGTACGATGCCTAAAGTATACGTACAGTTCTATTGTGCTACTTACCTAGCGACGTGCCGTTAATTGGTAAGCAAAAGCTGAAAAAAGTGTCCCGAATTAGGGCCCCTTACCTTACCATGTTTCCACTAAATTTGTCAGCTTGGGTTTGTCGTTGTGGGTGAGAAACGATGTAGATGGTAAAGTACTGCACCTGCTTTGTGTGTTTATTGTTTAACCTCCCTGTCTTTCACGACCCCAAACTGTTGCATGAAATCAACCATCAGTAGCGAGTCCAAACGCAAAATTGCACAGCGGTCACAGCCACAGTCGAAATTTTGATCAATAGCCTTACAACACACATCAAATTGAAGCACTTTGGTTCCTCTTTCCAGTTCTGCTGGTAAGAACGTGCATTTCAAAAATTCTTGTCTGTAATATCTCTTTAACCGCTTTTTATGTAAAAATGGTACACAGCATTTAACTTTGGGAAGCCATATCTTGAGGTAAAATAAGGGTAACCCAAGCAATATGCATATTTTTCGGTTGCTCCAAGGGTGCTCTTTAAGGTGGCACAGTACCCTGGATTTTTAAGGTCAACAAACCTGGAATCCAAGCTGATAGACTTCTTTGTCTTGTTAAAATTTTAGCGCACAGTCCGTTTTGAGAGTCTCAAACCGTTCACGGTCCGTAAAATTGGGGATTTTCCCCGTTTCCTGTCGGCATTGCCATCCAATAATCAGTTTATAATTAAGTTAGTTAAGATGTGGCCTGGCGGCACCCTTCATGTGGTGGTCGGAACTTTGAAAATAAGCTTAGATCGACTTAAAAAAAAAAGAAAAAAAAAAAAAAAAAAAAAAAGAAGGAGTTTAGTAGAGTGCTGTAGTGTCAGTAGCTGTGAGTAGTGCGTGATGCCTGCTTGTGAAAGCAAGCTTGTGTCTAGAAGCAGCAGAAAGGCCACAGTGGCCAAGACTGTATTTGTTGAGTAGGCCCAGGTCTCGCGGCCGTATGCCTAGTCTAGTTGGTGACCGTGGCCAGGTGCTTCAAGTGCTGGGCTGGGCTTTAACTAGAATACGCAATTTATCGTTTGTGCTACAGTCTGACAGACAAGGGAGCTGAACGGTGGCTGTGTGTGGAACAGAGCCGTGAGTTGTTTAGCGACATAAGGGGGAGAGGTGGGGCTAGTAATGCTTGCTTCCACTCATGAATGAGCCCCTCCCGTAGACAAGCTGTGAATTTTTCGAAATGTGCATTCATTTTGGTGCAGTCAAAGTTGTCCATTCCAAGAGTAGTGACAAACATGAGTCTAGCCTGACTTTGAGAGTAGCTTTGAACAAAAGCTGGCATAGATTGATTTGAGATACATTGGTGGTTGGGACGCTACCTACAGTGAGCGTGTAGATGCGTCCATCGAGTGGCAATTTGGGGTTCATGAATATATTAATGAGCTACTAAAACCCTTTTTAAAATTAGGCAAAGCAAGATTGCCCTAAACCAAACCCTAACCCTGAAACTAGGAGTAACCCTGTGTAACCCAAGTTTATGTTTTCGTTAACCTCCGCCGAGGGACGACCGTGCCACCTTAAGCCAGTAATTCCATATTTTCTGTATTATAATTTCTTTGCTTGGATTCGCTGATAATTGCAAATTTGCATAACCTTTTTTGAGAACGCAACCACAGTCGAAATTTTGATGAATAGCCTCACAACACACATCAAATTGAAGCGTTTTGGTTCCTCTTTCCAATTCTACTGGTAAGAACGTCCCATTTGAAAAATTTTTGCCCGTATTTTTATTTTTAGTCAATGAGTACGACAGCGTTTAACTTCGGAAAGCCATATCTTCAGATAAAATGGAATAATCCAGGCAATATGCACATTTTTCAGATACTCTAAGGCTGCTCTTTAAGCTGGTAATTCTATCTTTTGTGTATAATTTGATTTTATGTTTGGACACGCTACCATCAGTGTCTTCGTTATTGTAATATACACCCTCATGAAATAAACTGTGCTACAAGTCTTCCATTTAGATTGAAGACTAGTATTTTCATCCAAGGTAATTTTGCAGCATTTGGATAACCAAGAAATCAACTTGTGGTGTGTTAAGATTGGATCCAAAATAACTGTACAGTGCTACACAGCAAGAGAGTAGATTTTGAGTATGGTGTACTTTCTGCAACATATACAGGCTAAACTTGCTTGTTCAGAACTCTAATTTGATATTCAGTTATGTAAAGGGGGGGGGACTATATATACCTGAAATTATGGGCTGTAATGATATTTGATGTGGTCTTGCATGCATAAATGCATAAAAATTGTTCCTTCTGGACTTTGCATTCTAGTTAAGAATCATTATTTATGTTTCAGGAATGTACCAACGGACTCTACCTCTGTCAAGTTTGAAGCCTTAACTACTTACAGGGATGGAGATATTAACCAAAATAGGGTGAAAATTAGCATAGTTATGTTGGTGTTGTATAAACTTTGACTTCCTTTTCCGGCAATAGTTATTACAGGACCCACCCACTAATTATATATTTTTGATAAGATTACCGTACGTAATGCGATGTTCGGTAAGTGTTGTATCGATTCGACGCCAAATTGGGGAGTGGCTGGTAAGTGCATGCACCCCCGTCTTCTTGGGCGGTGCATACGGGCGCTATCGGGTTTAACGCGTTTGAAATTTTTGGGCGCATACTGGCGCTATCAGGGGTAAAGGGTTAACGACGTCATGGATGATTGTCAATGTCATCAATACGTCATAAAAACAGCGATCTCTATAGCTCAACAAGTACATTTGTTGCATGATACCTTACAAGTTCAAAGGCACCGCTATGCCAATATTTGATATATGGCACTGCCAATATGATATATTGGCACTGACCACAAATTGACTAATAATTGCACTGGTGTAAAATATTTTTAGTAACAATGAGCAACAAGCCGGACTACAGAGACTAATTCTACCAGTGCTTTCAGATTGAGGAAGACGAATAAACCCCTTAGAAGCCTTGGCAATTTCTTCATCGGTGGAAACTTTTGTCCCAAACTGAATCTTCGAGTGATCGCTCTTCATACGCTTGGACGAAGGTATATTCTCTTTTTCAGCCTGACCGTCTTCTTCTTTCATGTCATCACCTAACAAAAGCATCTCTCTTGGAAAGTTTTTCCAAGTGTGCTTCGAGGGGTCAATCTGTGCCAAACTCCTGGATCAATACAGTCTGTTTCAAGACCATGAAGGGGCAGCTGCGACAGTATTGGATCCAGCAATGCATCCACCACGAAACTAGTTTCAAAGTTATATTGGAAACGAGCGAACTCACTAAGCGGTTTGTGACTACCACTAGCCATTTTCTCGTCGTCCTCAATCTGAAAGCACTGGTAGAATTAGTCCCTGCAGATCTGGTTAGTTAGAGCTTAGCAACCAATGACGCAAATTGGGGTTGCCATGCAACAAGCTGATGTCATCATGCAACAGAATAGTTATTGCATTCGCACGCGGGCTATACGTCATAATATTGGCACTCGCCCTCGGGCCTGCGGCCCTCGGGCTCGATGCCAATATTTGACGTATAGCCCTTGCGCTCATGCAATAACTATTACAAATACAGGCCTTATAAGTCATGGTTCTATGTTAGATAGATGGAATGAACTTTGGATGCAAGTTTAGAAAAAAATCCACTCTCTTGCTGTGTAGCACTGTATAATGAGAGTATGCACAGAATGATAACTACCAGGTATTCTCAAACATGTTTCTAACTACATTTTACTGAGTGCCTGTTTACAATCCCATGATGTCAGATACCAACAGGTCTCTTGTGTAAATGGCATAGGATGTTGGTGAAATCTATCAATTGTTGTGTAATTCCTTCCTTTACCTGTGCTGCTAGATATTTGAAAGTTTGCTGACCTATGAAGTAGTTGGTTGGTGACGGTTAATTGTGTAGTCGTACCGGCAGTTCAGCCAGGAAACAAGGTAAAAATCTAAAACTTGCCACCTTTGTTAGCCATGGATAAAGCTTGAACTTCACAACTCTTAAAGTGTGAAAGCAGGTTTTTTGCTGGAGCAAAGAGCAGTCGGAAAAAATTGTTCCGAATTACCCCACGTTCCGAATTACCCCACATTCCGAATTACCCCGCCCAACCTTACATAAAAAGTGTAGTATTATTTTGAAATACCACTTATCGATCAATCAGATTAGTATTACACTTTATTGACAGTAAAGTATCAAAAAAGTGTAATACTAATCTGATTGGTCAATGCGAAGCGTCGCGTACGTGGTTGCTACAGGAACGCTGCAGGGACGCAGCCATTCATTTTTCAAATTTGGGTGGAGCAGAAGGCGGAGCTCTCTTTCTCGACTACAATACGAATAGCTGCACGCTGTGACAGCGCTTTACTGTTAGCAGAAGAGTAGAATTTTCGAGCGAAGGTTCTTCAGAACTTGTTTCGATGTTGGAGAGTAGAGGCGGTGGCGAAAATGCCCCTGACAAGTGTGTTTGCAAAAACTGTGAAAGCTTGACACGGGTTGGTATGTGCTGTAATGCTGCATTCGACTTGTGCTTGCGTGTTAGCCTCGTATTCAGCTGCACTACTGCTACGAAAGGTTAGTAGGTGCTACAGAGGGCAAACGCTGTGGTGAGAGCCTAGTTACAAGGCTAATAACTTTCGCGTGTCTTGTCACGGAAGCTCAGTAGCAGTGCATGGCTTCTAAGAATCATTTTGATTGCAGCTGAATGTGGATTATAGAGCTATAGGGTAGGTGCTGGTATTATGTGCCTTCGTTTTAACTTCCTGTTTTGTTCAATAATCCCCGTATACTTGTCACTGGCGGAACGACTGGCAAGGAGCTAGCTGCTGGATAGGATACGTGTAGCGAGTCATGATGCATTCGACACCATTGTGTTTGGTAGATCTTTGGTGCTCCGAGTGGGGATGCTGTGAGAGTGATTTTGATAAAGAAGACTTCAAGGAGCCTCTGAAGAAGCAGCCAGCAGAGATAACAGTACTATGAACTTACAGTAGACGGATCTCTCAACACGCAGTGTAAGTACTCTCTCGAGTAAGCTTGCTAACTGGGAGATGCAGTGCTTAAAAGTTCACCATGCGTTGAGCTCATTACTTATTCATACCAGATTTGATGACGTCACGTAGTCACACGGCTGGAATAGATTTCGAGGTCTGAGTGTAGACTGTTACCATAATTGGTTTAGGTGATTGATGATTCTTTCAGTGGCTCTTATGCTTGCTTTATGTACTCTATCCTACTGTTGCCTGTGTAAACTCGGTTGAAATGTTTCAGAAGCTCTCATGCTTGCCAGTGTTCAGCTGTGTTCCTGCCTGTGTATAGTCTGTTGAATATTATGTATTATCAGAGAGTCGGTAGACTCTCTATGTAGGGATGGCGCTGACGCGCAATATATGCAATACTTAAGCATAAGCCGTATAACTTCACCACAAACACGCAAAAAGCTTACCGTAATCACTCTAATAATTCGAACAAAATTAAATAATTTCAATTCTGGTGTTCGAATTCTATGGAATACAATAATTAATGTTTTTTCCTGGAAAGGGGGGGTGTTCGAATAATTGGAGGATTTGTTCGAAACTAAGATCAACAGTAACAAACAAACACGCTATATACATTGGTAGTTAATATAACTAGGCCTGTCGAAGGCTAGTAGAGATTTTCTAACCCCCGTTTGACCTCCGCAGAGACTGTGGAAAGCTATTGCACGTTTGACGACCCCCGTCCGAGCTCCGCAGAGACCGTCGAAGGCTAGTACACGTTTGGCAACCCCAGTTCGAGCTCCGCAGAGACCGTTGAAGGCTAGTACACGTTTGGCAACCCCCCTTCCAGCTCCTCAGAGACCGTCGAAGGCTAGTACATGTTTGGCAACGCCCGTTCGAGTTCCGCAGAGACTGTCGAATTAAGGCTGGTTCATGTTTGGCAACCCCCGTTTGAGCTCCGCAGTGACAGTAGTAGTATAGTAGACGTTCGGTAACCCTCGCTCTAGCTCCGCAGAGACTGTCGAATTAAGGCTGGTTCACGTTTGGCAACCCCCGTTTGAGCTCCGCAGTGACAGTAGTAGTATAGTAGACGTTCGGTAACCCTCGCTCTAGCTCCGCAGAGACTGTCGAAGGCTAGTAGACGTTCGGCGACCCCCGTTCGAGCTCCGGGGGGTGTAGCTATATAGGTGTTCGGATATTGGAATAATAATTTCGAACGTGGGTGTTCGAATGCTTGGAATACAAAAATTAAGCATTTTTCCCGGAAAAGGGGGGGTGTTCGAATAATTGGATGGTTCGAATTATTAGAGTGATTACGGTATTTAAGCATCCAGGCTTCCTCTTTGAGTGCCTTTGTGATCAGCAAGACTCATATAAGTGGCCAAAAGCCACGCGGAAGACAGCTAAACGCAAAAGTGTGTGATAGCAAAAGTGCCATTTTTCGTATTCTTTCTTTCTTCTTGTTAAGACCACGATGTTCAACAACGATATCTGGCAAACAGTTTAAGTACTCACCGTCATTTTAGCACGAAACTGATGCTTATCAGCGCGGAGCTCTACGACCACTCAGCATGTTCATAGCTTCAAATTCACCCTGGTCAATAAAAGTCATTCACAACACTCTGTGGTTGCTGTCCGTTGTGAAGGACGCCATTTTCTAATTTTGTACACATGCGCACACGAATCTCGTTCCCAGGCCAAATTACATGCTCATTGGTCTGGGAACGACACTTGTGCTCAAGCGAAAGCTCGAGCGAAAGTAACTGCATGCGGCTGGCACCATACTGGCACGGTCTCTTCCCGTAGTAGTGGGCAAGGTTTATGAACACTACATAGGTAAAGCGCTGCATTCAGCTGCCAACTTATAGCTACACTAAGTAAAGTAGCTACTCAAAGCTTTAGTGATGCTATGATGGTCAGTTGTCAATTTTCTGTGCTTCAGCTGGTCAGTCATCATGTGGTCGAAATTCAGGAGATTGGTTTTACGGAGCTCCGGAGAGTGGTTGGCCTTCATCAGATTCTAGCTGGCAATGTTATTACATGCTTGGAACCACTACTAAATTGTCGATGCCGTTTCAAGTTCTGGGGTTGTAGAATGAAATACTCTTCGTAGGCTTAAGTCTAACTGTAACTGAGATTAACATCAAAAAAGTACAGAAACAAGACTTAAAAAACATTAAAAATGTAAAAGGATGTTGGGATGGCATGCCAAAAAGTATGCAAACAAGGTAGGAATGATAATAGTGAAGGTAAATTTACAAAGCCCTATCCCTACATCTTTTTACATTACAGTTGCAAACTAATGTGAAAAACAATGCAGGGATGAGGCTTTGTAAATTTACCTTTACTATTATATCATTCCTACCTTGTTTGCATACTTTTTGGCATGCCATCCCTACATCCTTTTACATTTTTAATGTTTTTAAGTCTTGTCAGTGTAGGGATGGCGCCGACGCCGTAATATATGCAATAATAAGTTCACCACAAACACGCTAAAAGCTTATTCAAGCGCCCAGGCTTCCTCTTTGAGTGCCTTTGTGATCAGCAAGACTGATATTTATATAAGTGGCCAAAAGCCACGCGGAAGACAGTTAACCCTTTATACCCGATGCGCATGCACAGAATAAACATGTGATTATGAGAGCAGCAACAGAAAAAATGGTGATTTTGTACTATGTTGATTCATTGTGTTATTTTAGCGAGAACAAATTCAGTAGGACCAATAGCGCGTGGGAAACCAGATGTTTTGTGGCAGTACTAAGTACAACAGAACATGATTTCCGGGGAAAGTTCCTACAGGACCGCACAGCTAATAATGCTTTATTCGACTTCCTGTGGCACATACTAAGTATATACTATGTGGCCGTGGGGTATCCAGCGCTAACCGCTCGATAGTGGCCATGACGACTATAGTCGTCATTCGTAATTAATGTACCTTTATTCATGACAACTGTAGTCGTCATTCGGGTAAAAAGGGTTAAACAAAAAAGAGTGAGGTAGCAAAAGTGCCATTTTTGTTGTTCTTTCTTTCTTTGTTCAGACCATTTTGTCAAACAACGATAACTCAAACGGTTCAAGCACTCACCTTGATTCTAGCACGAAACGGATACTCATCATCAGAACTTCCAGGGAATGAGTACCTCAGTCACTGTGGCTGTAGACGCTGATGACGACGTGTTTCTGAACTCAGTTTTGGCTTCTAGTGATCTCCAGTTGTAGAGTAGGATCTTTTGTGTTGTGTGTTACTTGTGTATTTGTTTCTTGAAGTATTTAAACTTTTTATGTTGCTTGGTAAGGTTTTGGTGCACTTTTTGAAGTGTTTTGGGTGCAGTGTTCTAACTACGTCCCTAATTGATGGTTCTAACTACCACTAATTGGAAGTTAGAACACACCTGGGAGTTAGAACTTGGGTACACTATATAAACTGCAGGCGGTGCCTTTGATTTGTATGGCTGCCATGCTACAAGTACATGTAATAGCATGGTTTGGTGCAGTATTTGGGATTAATAGCACGAGTAATGCGGAAATAATTGTACGAGGCGCAGCCGAGTACAATTTACTGCATTACGGAATGCAATTTGTCACCCTTTAGAATGTAATTGAGGGTGTGGCTTGTGCGCAAACATTTGTCCCACTTAGGAATGCAATTAAACATCCTGTACGTAGGTTTATTGTTCTCAGTGCTGTAATGGTGCTAGCAGTCTCATTGTCTCAACGTCAAAATGGCAGAAATTGTGATGGAAGAGAGGGAGAGCTAGGAACCTTGCACGAAAATGGAAGAGAAGACAGAGTGTAAATGTAGCCACAACACCGTGATGTCCATGTTGAGAACGATGAGTATGAGAGAGAGCAGCAGTGCCTAGCGAAGCTAATAAAGCATGTGGTCGTCTTGATAAACGACCATCTCCTCACGTTCTGTGCGGTCCAAAAACGCGCTCACATTCTCGAACTCAATACGTACGCTTTGCCTTCCTTCTCAAACTTTTTGCATTTCATTGCACATGCTAGCCTCATTCCCAGGCTCGTGCGTGCCCCACCCATGCACGAGCCTGGGAACGAAGCTATGCACATGCATGACCGAAAAGCACATGCCGTGCCTACTAACTAATATCCACACGTGTTGATTCAAAGGTCATGGAGATGTGCGTGAGTCATACAGCACGAATACAAATACCTAGTATTATACACATACTCTTAATTCAAGTTGGAGAAGTGCTGAGTAAGTGGTTCAGGGGGGAACAAGGAGCTGTCAGTTTGTGTTGGTATGTGCTTGTTTCTAGCTTCTCCAACTTGTAGTTGCCAAACTTAGCCTGGCAGAAATTAGATTTGGCAGTGTCAAATGTAGTGTACCACTGATGATTAATTTATACATGGTGGGTGTCTTTTATTTGGAATGCAGGATGGCGAAAAGAGTACTAGAGGAGAAAGACAGAGTAAAAGAGGAGGAGGACAGGTCAGCAGGTAGCCTGCATGGAGAACTCATTCAGCCATGGTTTATACAGAAGGGGCCAAAATAAAGTTTACGTTCCGTTTTCATACTACGGTCGTTCTATGGTACGAACCGTGTTCAAAAAACGGTGTGAAATTTTTACTATGGAAACGTAGTATGCACCATTTCTATGGTTTCCGGACGGGCGAAACACTTACACATTTATAACAGCTGCATCGTGTGTCAAACACTGTTCATTTTGTGATATATTTTAGGCCAACAGTCTCTCTTCCTGACAGTCCTTGTCCCATGTCGATAGCTTCTCGAGAACCGGAGATACTGTTAGCAAACAATCGACCATCACCAAGCCCCGCCCAACAGACTTATAGCACTTGGGACCAACGTATATCTGAAAGGTTTTTCGTGATTGTTGGATGTTTTATCTACAGGTCTTAGCTATAGGCTAGTCTTTATTCCGTGTCAATAGCTTGCTTGCGAGTGAAGATATCCTGTGTCGAAAATTATTTGTTGCGTTCGAAGGCAATAATTGCTGATTCAGCAATCATTCTTACATAAGAAAGGAAGAATCCGTAAGAAACAAATATTCATAAAACATGAAGCCTCTGTCAACCTCAGATAGCCCTGAGACAATCTTATTGATATTTGAAAGCCTCAGGAACTTCACACTGCCAGTTTTCAAGCTCAGAAACACACACCGCCCGTTCACAGCAGTATTGGCATTCCTTCGCCGATCGTTTTCTGGTTCTACAAGGCTTAGTCTCCTGCATAGCGCTTCAACTGCCTAGCCATCCTAGTACATGCGTAGATAAGATGGCACAAAAACCGCTGGCTACAGCAGACTAGCAGGCTCTTCTGCTAAATTGGATTGACTCGAAAATAATTAGTGAAGCTACCTTCCACATAATTGGATTAAAAAAATTTCTTCTGCTAGATTGGATCTACCGTTCTATTTGAATAATGACAGTAAGTCGTGTCTACCCTTGATGTCACGCACGCGATAAAATGTACCAGGCTCTCCCCCTCCTTAGCAGGGAAAGCCGGGGAACGAGGCTAGTAGAAAGGTATGTGAAAATTTCAAGGTGTGAAACAGCAAGGTACATGCGAGTTCCAAGGTGTAAAATGATGAGGTACATGCAAATTCTGTGCTGTAACTTTTGAATGCAAGGTCCAAAACTCGTGCCAACTGAATTGGTAGTTGTCATAGATGATATCAGACAATAAAACCACCTAAATACAATTATTTTTGGTTTGGGCATGCATTACTCTTTTCATGGAGTTTAATCACGTTTTTTTTTTGTTTGTTTGTTTGTTTGTTTTTTTTTTTGTTTTTTTTTTAACATTTTTCAAATGGGATTTTGACTGGTTTCTAATCTCAGCTGTCATACTTGGTACTTGCGTTTCCAGCTGGTTTTCAAGTTATTCAAAGGTAGCACTCCCACCATAAGTGGAAAAACTGGAGGCCGCTTGGTCTCTCTGTTTGAGAGAAAAGTTTGTTTGGAAGCCCTTATTAAAATCCACAACCACTCATGCAATAGTACTGCCCCTTCCTGCCTTTCCCAAGAGTGATGCAAGTGGAAACCCTAACCCTAACCCTCTCCCTCTCCCTCCCCTGTAGGAGGTACTCCAGCACAATCACTAAACAACTTCAAAGACTGGCTTGACTATTTTGCAATGAGGCATTGCGACTCAAGATGTCTTGTAAAAGTGGATGGCCAAAGGGTCCATGGGCTCTTTGACCACATGATGAAAGGAGAGCACCAGGAATTCGAGAGATACCTCTCCTACATGGGGGAATGGGCACACCAGTGCCAGACTGGAAATATCAGTGCCGGACGGTACTTCTCTGTAGTGCCGAGTGGGCGTGGGGAAATGCAGTTCACACACAAAAAGCTGGGGCCATTTCAATAGGGACAGACCCCCCAGGCGCGGATTTTTATTTTTTTAATATTATTGTTGTACTGAGCTCGTAAATTATGATGCGTTTTTCTTTGATCTAAAATCGTGTCCGATTCTGCTGTTAAGACATGGCAGAACACACACACACACACACCACACACTGATATCCAACACCGTGGCTGGCATTCTCCATGCAGGTACTTGTACTCGCCTCAGCCCTCTGGGTGAGCAGCAGCTTTGGAAGACAGCTACCTGGGGAGAGGGTGGAAGGAGAGAGGAAGAACGGGAAGGAGGGTGGGAGGTAGGAAAGAGAGGGGGAAGGGAGAGCAAGTATCCAGTTGGTAACAGCCATTCTCCTGGGGTTGCTGTTGAGTCCCCCTTTAGCTTTCTGTATAGGTACCTGTTTCCAGCATTTCCTCCATCTTCCTATCATAGTCGCATATTAGTCACATCCTTATCACCATGGCTGCATTCACCTTGTCCTTGAGCCCCCTCCCCCCAAGCTCTTTCAGCGCTATCCTCTGGTAATGCTCCTCAATACCTTTGCACACCATCCATCCCCCGCAGGTCATCAGCATCCTTGGCCGTTGTGTTTGTTTGAAAAAAATGTGGAACACTAGTTTTTAGTGATCCTTTCTCTAAAAATTACACTTTGGTTTTGGTAATTAATAATTAACGCCTAAAGCATTCATCACCAGTTTTAGATCATGGTTGTAGTAAATACTTCAATATGATTGGTCAACAGCAGGTGTTCTAAATCCCATAGAATACTTGTAAATTCTCTTCTAGCCCGTTACTATGTGGTTGCTATGTAATAGAGTGCATTATATTTCAGATAAAGCCTTGTAGTTTGTATCCCGCGGGCATCAAGTACAGGTAACTTTATTTGCCTGGATTTACGCAGAATTTTTTATGTGCATTCTCAACCGCTCAGCATTGCGATAACAGAATGGGTCGACTACAGCGATGGCCAGTCCGAGAACAAGCCGCGCGGACAAGCCCCAACGGGCCAAAAGAGACGAAAATCAAACCGGTAACGCTCTGTGCTCACGGTGGCTACGAAGCTAGCTTTGAGGCTTGTTTCGTGGACATAGGATGCCTTCAGAAACATAATTTGTCAACAGCGCTGTTGGAAAACAGCAGAAAGCATCACGGCATAGCCGTCAATTCTCATAAGGCTTCGCCACTCGGGCCCGTTTCCGGACTGGCTGTCGTCGCCCATCGCAGTGTTGAACGGTTTCAAAGTCGCAGCTACGACAAAAATGGTTGTTACTACAAGTAACTGAGTACTACCGTACCTGTAAGCTAGCTAGACTACTAGTGCAACCTTCGAAAAACAGCTGCGTTCACAAATAAACACACCGCTAACATAGCAACACATTGAAGCGCATGCGCAAACGGGCTAGAAGCCAGTTATTAACCGCACCCTCGGGCTTTAGTTGATATATAAGCAACACCGCCCTCGGGCTGCGCCCTCGGGCGGTGTGCTTATATATCTACTAAAGCCCTCGTGAGCGGTTAATAACTATAACATAGAACACCTGTAATTTATTGCTCAGAGCATGAGGCCATTGTTTTGGCCTTACATTGTCAGTAGTATGTACATGGATTATATATAAACAAATATTTTGATGTGTGTAAATACAAGTATATTTTGTGTAAATAAGCGAATTTTTGTTTTCAGTAAATCAAAAAAATTGTTTTTCCATTCGAGCATATGCGGAAGTCCGGTTATTATCCGTACACCACCTCCGTGAGCAGCGCTGTCTTTGAAACTGGCTGTGTTCTTCGAGTGAAGACAACGCTTTGAACAGCCGTTCGTTGTTCTCAGCGTGACCTTTCTTCACCAAGGTATATCGTAACCTGCACCCGTACTTTCAGAACACAGGTGAGTTATAGTTCGGTTGTCGAGGTGTGTTCCGTTCGCTCGGTTCGCTCTGCAGGGTAGCTAGCCCGACGGCTCTTCGTGTCCACAGCTTTCCGTCGCTTGTGATGGTGGTATTTGCTTCGAAAATATGCAGGAGTTTACAACAGTGCTAGCCCTGATCTAAAAAAGTGAGACACTGAGACCAACGGGATCTACGCAATTTATAAACCCTCGGGCCCCCTAGTAGCGCCCTCGCTGCGCTCGGGACGCTACAGCCCGGGGGCCCTCGGGTTTATAAATCGCGTAGATCCCTTGGTCTCAGTGTCTAACTATTATTTAGAGTATAGCTGTATGAAATAGAGTAATCTGATTGGTCAGTAGCAGGTTTCTAAATCTCATAGACACCTGGTGAATCTCATAGACACCTGGTACCAGGGGGCAATTTTATTTGAAAACAACAAGATTACATACAATAATGAAAGTTTACATACAACTGAAAATGATAGATTACATACAACAGTGCAAGAATGCATAAACAATGTCTAGTTGTTGTAGTTGAGGTTAATGGTGACAGAGCCACAGTGGTTGAACTGAAATGTTCCTGGTATGGTGTTGTATTGTGTCTTTGTGAAGGCGGAAGATTGGGTTGTGAGTCCAGAGTGAGGAAACAGTGCTGGATGTTCACTTGATAGTTGAGCAGAGTCCTGTGTTGATGGTACTAGTTGTTGTTGTTCAGACCTTGGCTTTTTGCTCCTGTTTAAAATGTCCGAAATGGCAATCTGTTGCTCTTCAGAAGTACATTTATATGGCTGTACACCATCAGTGCTTCGATGACCAGTTTGCTCCATTATCAGCTGTTCATCAGTGCCTGATGAGTAGAGGCGTGTGGCATTTGTGACCCTTAATGAGTGGTTTGTTTTAAACCCTTTTATTCCAGCTGATTGCAGAGTCTGGAAACAGTGCCTGCCAGCTTGTTGTGTCCTAGTGGCTCTTGAGAGTACCAACAGTGCGGAGTGGGGTTCCTCAGGGGCTGCAAGTAAAATGCGTTCTTTGATGTTTTTGATGGGCACAAGGTGGTATAGCGCTTGAACAGTGTCACGAAACACCTGCTTGGATTTTCGATGTTTGCATAGTGACGAACCACTTTTGGTTTGATTCGTCTCCCTTTCAGGCCACCTGGGTGGTTTTTTTGAGAGGTCTTCTGTGTACAACAGGTAGGGCCGTTCTCCTTCATTGTCGTGAACCTCTATCTGGCATGGTGAAAAGCTAGCCTCGTTCCCAGGCCTCCCCCGTTTTACCTTCCGTTTGCGTTCACAATAATGGGCTATTCCATTTAATAAGCATACACCCCCTGTGGATGAGCTTTAATTATGTCGAGGGGGGTGTATTGTCAGAATTGTGATTAGTGTCAAGGGGGGTAGAAGTGGTTAATCTTAATTACATACAGGGGGGTATTGTCAGAATTGTGATTAGTGTCTGGGGGGCCAGTGTTGTCAGAATTATGGATTTGTGTCAAGGGGGGTAGAAGTGGATGAGCTTTAATTATGTCGAGGGGGTGTATTGTCAGAATTGTGATTAGTGTCAAGGGGGGTAGAAGTGGTTAATCTTAATTACATACAGGGGGGGTATTGTCAGAATTGTGATTAGTGTCTGGGGGGCCAGTGTTGTCAGAATTATGGATTTGTGTCAAGGGGGGTAGAAGTGGATGAGCTTTAATTATGTCGAGGGGGGTGTATTGTCAGAATTGTGATTAGTGTCAAGGGGGGTAGAATTGGTTAATCTTAATTATTATGTATGGGAGGGAGGGTGATATTTGGGTCAAGGGGGTAAACTTTAAGTAGGATTATGTCTGAGAGCCAGTGTTGTCAGAATTATGATTAGTGTCAAGGGGGTACAAGTGATTCAAGCTTAATTATGTACAGGGGGTGTATCATCAGAATTATGATTTGTGTCAAGGGGGGTTGAAGTGGTTCAGGGGTAGCGTCATTCCCAGGCCTCCCCCATTTTTTGTTCTTCAGTTTGCGTTCAGTATAATATATTGAACGCAAACCGAATAACAAAAAACGGGGGAGGCCTGGGAACGAGGCTAGTTCAGGGGGTGTATTGCCAGAATTGTGACTTGTGTCAAGGGGGATAAATTCTTTAAGTATACTTATGTCCATGGGGTTGTAATACAACCCCTCGGACATCCTGCACAGCTAAAGCCTTTCAGCAACTGTTGGTTAACTCTTGTGAGCAGGCGTGGTGGAACTTACATAAATGAAATGAAATCACTCAATTTCATAAAAAAAATAGCTAAATCATACATAACCATGCTAGTTTCTATTTCTGTAAAAAGTGGAAAATAGCTACTTGGTTATACATGATGCCTTAATTCTGTTAATTTTGTCAGGGGGTACTACATCCCACTTGATTTGCTGACCAGGGGGTTGGAAAAGCTGTTAATTATGTCAGGGGGTACTATGATTGGCTATCCAAGGGGGTAGGTATGCCCTTAATTGTATCAGAGGGGCTCTAAGTCCCATTTGATTGGCTGTCCAGGTGGGGGAGGGGGGGTGTGACGAGCACAAAGCGCGAGACACACGCTAACAAGTACAAATCTAATTTAGTAATAGTTCACGGGTTATGTACCTGTAGCACTGTACAAGATTTGACTGATACTTGGCATATCTGCTTGCACAAAAGGGTTGTGTACATGTATATACTCTGGAGTGACTGGTAGCTAGACATACAAAAGCATGCTACAGAGCTGTTACCTGTCATCAAGAATATCTGTTTTATATATCCCACCTACTATACTTCATGCATAGGCCAGAGTGGACTTTAACTGTCATAATTTGTCCCCTCAAGGCTACAAGGGAAATTATGGCTCATAATTCCCTCTCCATGTATTTTTAGTTTACAGTCTACTACATTGTCAGACTATAGTACAGATTTTACATCATTTTTCTGTGACAGTAAATAATATCGAAGTTACTGTAAACACTTGCACATGTACAGATGTGTTTACAATAATAACAACAAAGGACCAATCAGGTGGGATATATAATAATTATAGCACAGGTGGCCAGGGATTTATGGCTGTAGTAAACAAACCTCGTCCTCGGGCTACGCCCTCGGACTCGGTCTGTTTACTGCCATAAATCCCTGGCACCTGTGCTATAACTATTACATAAACACCTAGTGGCTATAAGTGTAGATAATATAGCCCTACTTGCACAAGTCTCTATAGTTACTTGTCTATGCAGTGGGATAATAGAGCAGGGTGGGATTGGCAACGGATCTTTGGTATTATGTTGTTCTTTATGCCATCATTGACCATAGAAACAAGAACATCATTCCTATCCCAGCTCTACTCAGGCTGTTACCCACCTGTTACCATAGAAACAAGAACATCATTCCTATCCTGTTCCCACCTTTTAACCATAGACACAAGAACATCATTTCTATCTTCTATTCAGGCTGTTCCCCACCTGTTACTATAGAAAAAGAAAACATCATTTCGATCCTCTACTCAGGCTGTTCCCTATCTGTTGCTTGGAAACAAGAATAAAGCTGGGAAGATCTTAGCAATGCACTGGTTATTACCAAGGATACAAGGGTTAGTAGGATACACAGTGCACTTACAGCTTGGTAGCCATGAACAATCAACGAACCACATCTCCCTTATAAAACAGGCCTAGATGTTATGCAAAGTCACCCACTGCGCAGGACGCGTTTCGGCCAATACCAGGCCTCATCAGCTGCGCTGGGGTGACCGGGAGATGGGGACTGCTATCTCATGCACAGAATGCAGTCAGGTGGCTGGCCTTATTCAAAAGTCGGTAGAGACTCCTCGAAAGCACCGTCTCTTCGTGCAGCTGTTCTTCGTGCAGCTGTCTTTCGTTCGAAGGTCTTACGTAGCGATTGATCGTCACGTGTTATCGACGCGTGCGTGCGCGCGCGCGCATACAGAGGCACTGGAGGTACCGGAAGTATTGTTAATAAGGCACAAGGCAAACAGTGTAAGGCAAACAGTGCGTGTTTAAAGGCTGTGTGTGCATAAATGTGCCAAGCCAAGTAAACTGCATGTTCAGGCTGCGTTAAACAGTAGCTATGGCAATGCATTCAGTAATAATGTTTTTCAGGCACCTCCCGTACTTCTGTAAAGTCCTGGGGTAGCGATGCACAAAGGTCTTGTAGGTGCTACAGAGTTTTTGGTATACGTATCCCTGTCTAAGTAATCTGGTTGTGAGTAGTTTAGATCTGTAAACAAAATCTTGGTAATTACAACATATCCTCAAATATCGAACTAACTGTGAAATTACTACTCCGTATGCTGGTTTTGAGGGTATGTTGCTATCCATGTGTGGAAAATTGACTATTGAAAAGTTGAAGGCATCCCTCTTATCATACAAGTGTGTGCAAAACTTACCATTCAGGACATTAATGTTAAGATCTAGGTAGGAACAGCTGTCATGGCTCTCTGTAGTTTTCTTAAGCTCTAATTCTGGGGGGTAAATTTGGCCTATGCATGCTTGAAAATCAGGGTTGTTAAGTGTAAGCAAGTCATCAATATATCTGCAAGTATTACTAAATTTAGCTGCTACAGAGAGGTCAGTCCGGATTAGGGATTTCATAAACTCAAATTCATAGGAGAAAAGAAATAGATCCGCAACTAATGGAGCACAATCAGTACCCATAGGGATGCCAATTGTTTGTTGGTAGACAGCTGATCCTATCTGGATGTATATATTATCTATCAAGAAATTGTATCCATGCATGGGATTTGTACGTAGTTTACTATAACCAATCTTTCTTTTTCTCTATGAAAGTTAAAGGGATACAAGATAGCATAGCTAATGAAAAGCACCCCAGTTACAAAGTCATAGACAAACAAGATGACAAAGAAGCTAATATTAAACTTACTAAAGTGTGGACATAAAAGTATTTTTTAAACTAGCAGCATTGCGTACATCACCTATTTGTCCTCCTTGAACTTGGGCAGTTACTGAACACAAATTCAATATTATATACAAAGTTTGTAAACTGTTGTGGCCTAGTTGATGCTAAGGCTTCTGTATATGTTCGGCCTAGGTAATCTTGAGTCACCAGTCCACTAGTGACACTAAATATTTCAGGGATACACAGTGCATTGTTTGTGCATTTGATTGTGTCAAGGGGACATTACATCCCATCTGATCACCTGTCCAGGGGGCAGTTAATTATGTCAGGGGGCACAATATCCCATTTGATTAGCTGTCCAGGGGGGTGGACATACAGTTAATTGGGGACATTACATCCCATCTGATTGGCTGTCCAGGTGGGTGGTCATACAGTTAATTATGTCAGGGGGCACAACATCCCATTTGATTAGCTGTCCAGGGGGGTGGACATGCAGTTAATTGTGTCAGGGGGGCATTACAACCCATTTGATTAGCTGTCCAGGGGGATGGACATGCAGTTAATTGTGTCAGGGGGGCATTACAACCCATTTGATTAGCTGTCCAGGGGGGTGGACATGCAGTTAATTGTGTCAGGGGGGCATTACAACCCATTTGATTAGCTGTCTAGGGGGGGTATTGGCTACTAATTATGTCTAGGGGGCCATATTACCCAAACTGTCCATCCACAGGGGGTGTATGCTTATTAAATGGAATAGCCCAATACACGGGAGCGGAAGGCCGGCGAAAAACGGGGAAGGCCTGGGAGCATTCATCACGTGAGTGACGTCAGGTGGACGCGAGCATAGATAATTGAGGCGAGCCTGAGCGAGCCCCACACTAGGAGTTGGCTGGTGGATTCTCGATATGTATGGTACCATAGATACGATGGTACCATAGATACGATGGTACGTACGTGATTCCGTATATCTCTATGATCTATTTAAGCGGCGCCCTGCCCCAGGTCTGGGCATGAGATCAACTGGCATGGGTAAGAGGTCAAGAGCGTATTTCTTGTTGCACATGGCGCATTAATGAGCTAAACTGTAAAATTATCTGGGTGCGAGGCATGGGTAAGAGGTCAAGAGCATATTTCTTGTTGCACGTGGCGCATTAATGAGTTAAACTGTAAAACTATGGATAAACAAGAGAGATTGAGGCGAAGAAGAGAATATGAGAGAGCTCGACGCTCTGCAGAAACAACACAACAGAAAGAACTTCGCTTGTCAAGGCGCAGGGAAGCTGACAGGGCTAGGCGTGCTGCTACGATGCTGTAGTGCATCGCTTACTCACGCTCGCCCCACAATGTTCTACATTCCCCCTAGTATATAACCTTCGGACCTATGACGCGAGGTGGACGTAAGGGGGGAGGGGCCCAACTGCCAAAACAACGCACAGGACCATCCGTTCGAGCGCTCTACCACGTTTTCGGGCTCCAGACCTTAGCGTGATGGAAACTACTCGTCTTGACCGGTAAGAAACTCACTTTCAAGTTTACTACGTTTATATTTGAATATCGGCCCCTCCCCCCTACGTCCACCTCGCGTCCACTCACGTGATGAATGCTCCCAGGCCTTCCCCGTTTTTCGCCGGCCTTCCGCTCCCGTGTATTATTGTGAACGCAAACGGAAGGTAAAACGAGGGAGGCCTGGGACCGAGGCTAGTGAAAAGCGCAGGTTTCGATGTTCATTGCCACTGCGTAGGGCAAAATATAGCCCATTCATGAACACCATTGTATCGAGCAGTGCTTGAGGGGTGTGGTCACCAAGTAGCCCTTTCTACCATAGTACCTCCTCCTCCTCCTCGGTCAGTGGTTCAGCTTGCCTCTTTTTTGAACCTACTCCTAGGGCCTGCAGACGCTTCATCTCGGCATCTAGTGTGGCACGGAATTCAGTGAAGTCTGAATCCTTGAAGATGTCAATAGATGGGCAGTTGTTTGCCCGCAGAAAACGCACAATCCCACTGCAAAGGTGGTGGAGGGAGTCTGGCGGATACTCAGAACCGTCCTTTTTGCGCACTTCCAGCACGAAGTAGTTTAACCAGTGCTGGAGGTCGGAGGGGATTATATCGCTTAGAGCTGGAATCGTGTCACCACAAGTCTCTCTCCGGTAGCTCCTCCATTCATTCCACACTCGGACACAGTAGCATGTGTCCTGCTGAGTCTTCTTTGGAATTCCCTGGCGCCTCGCTTCTTGAACATCTTTCGCTGTTTTCGGTGGAGCGAATCTGCTTTGGGGGGTGGGGCTGGTAGTTGGGGCGGGATTAGGTGTTTCAGAGGCGGGGCCGGTGTTACAGGAAATTTGATCGCTCGGAAATACTATCGCTGCAGTAATATTTCCTAGGAAATTTTATCGCCGAGCGTAACTTTTTCCTAGGAAATATCATCGCAGCCAGGAAATACGATCGCTCACAAAAACAAAAGCAGCATTGTCATTACATAAAATACGAACAGGGGTACATCACTTTCATGTTGTTATACTATGTTAGTGAAATTTATATATGAGTCCTACACTTTACATGCTGTACTACAGTGCCATGAATCAGTATCTGGAGGTGGAGTTTTCAGTCCAACACAAGCCATGTGGTACCATTCCTCACAACCATCACATTGTATCATGTTGTCGAGGTATTCTGGCATTTCGCAAGTGCAGAACACTTCTATTTCCTGGTATGGAAACCATGGGTACGGTGGAACACGAGCACGCCTTTTTGAGTGTGGAAAAGGAATCAGCTTTTGCTTAGTTAAACATCTAGCTAAGTGCTGCCGCATTTTGTCTTGTTCAAACTCTATATCTTCCAAACTGTCCCCTCTTGCTGCATGGAAAGCGTATGCAATAGCATATACTCCACAGTCTGCAACTCCCTGTTGCATCTCTGATGATACCCACCCAGTAGTATCGTTCCTCAATCTTCTCCACCACTTTGTCCCTTCCAAAGTGTGCTCCAAGCTTGGAGGACTTGCTGTTTCTGCTCAGATTTTATCACCTACATATAACATTGACACAAGGAAATATCTTTTAATATTTGTTGAAGTTTGAGGTTTGCCTACTGAGTCTATACACACACACACACACACACACACAGCACCCACCTGCCTTTCTCCACGCTTCTTGTCACAGTAATATAATAGACCATCTCGAATCGCGAACTTTTTGGCCTTGTTGCGCAAGGCATCTTTCTGGTTCTTGGTGATCCCATCTGGATAGTTCTGGTCTGCCACCACGTTGTAGATCTCGTCATATTCCTTCACTTCCATCACTGCAAAGTCAATACACTGCGGAGACGTGCAATGATCTCCATTTTAAAGCACTATTTCTCGCCTCTACCGGACGGCTGTACCGTGAGCAATCGTATTTCCTGGCTGCGATGATATTTCCTAGGAAAAAGTTACGCTCGGCGATAAAATTTCCTAGGAAATATTATCGCAGCGATAGTATTTCCGAGCGATCAAATTTCCTGTAACACCGGATCCGGATTGAGACTCATATTCGTCCAGCGCGCTTGAAAGCAGCTGGTCTAGGTCGAAACTGTTGTCGCTGTCTTCACTGCTTTCGCAGAACCGAAGTAGGTCGTGTTGCAGTAAGTCGCTTAGCTCCATGGCTTGATGAGTTGATATTAATGGCCGACGCGTGCTCGTTTATAAAGCAAACGGTTGCAAATAAGTTAGACACCTCGACCAACGGGATCTACGCTATTTAAAAACCCGAGGGCCCTTAGTAGCGCCCTCGCTACGCTCGGGTCGCCACAGCCTCGGGCCCTCGGGTTTCTAAATAGCGTAGATCCCTTGGTCTCGGCGTCTAACTACTATTTAATAGTTTAACTTTACAGTTACAATATGTGAAGAAATATTTATAGTTACAACATGTGTGTAACAAGTCGGTGACAGTTTGCTTTCACTCTGATGATGACTACAGCATTCAGTCAAAATGGCAAAATTCTAAAGCTGGTAACAGAACCTTTTCCAGGTTTTCATACATAACCAAATCTTAATTTTCAGTATACATGACCAATCATTCAGTGTGACTGGCCAATCTATAACTATCAGTTAAATACAAGCTAGACAAACAGCCTATTGAGCTAGTTGTGGAGTCTTTGAAGCCTCTGCATCATCATCTCGATCCTATCTCCACACACCGCTTCTTGTGAGGATGGCTCCATACAACCTCTATCCTTTGAAGTCCTTTAAAGTAGAACTAAGTCACCCTGTGTTTGGTAAGTCTTGTCCCTTGAAAGCCCTTCTAACTCATACCTGTATGTAGGCAAAGTGAGAATAAATCCCTTTTCCATTTATGCATCAGGCACAATGCTATACCACTTCAGGGTCAGAGTCTCAGAAAGCAACACTGAATGTGGAAGTGGGTGGGGTCCAGGAAACCTGGGAAGGGAGGAAAGAAGGAAGGAGGAGAAGTGAGAGGAGAAAATGGTGTTATTGCTAAACAAAGCATATCCACCGAGTGTGCAGGTGGAGGCATACACCTCCCTCATCCTCACCTGAACCTGCAGGGCATGTTGCTCATCCCCTCCATGAGTGGTTCTGCTGTCATTTGAGCCATCTCACTCGCTGTGCATATATGAGGTTGAGTGTGTTGGAAGTTAGGAAGAATTTACCCACCCTCTCCCAGTGGCAGAGGTATGATGGCCTCATCCCCAGGCCCCGCCCAAAAATCGGGGAAAGGGGCCTGGTTTCACTTGCAAAGATGGGAGTATGTGCTGTGTCAGTAGTCTTCGTTTGGAGTAGAGGAATCACGTTCGTCCATTGCCAATTATAACATTCTATTGCCAATTACAACATTCCTTAGAGCACTTGCAAGTGACGAACGTAACGAGTCTATGACGTAAGGAATGTGATTATTAGGATGAGTTGCATAATATGCTTACTCGGCACATACGGGAATTTTTGCAAGTGACATCAGGCCCCTTTCCCAATTTTTGGGGGTGGGGCCTGGAGACGAGGCTAGAGGTATGACTGCCTTCCCTCACCTTCCACCATGGACTTTTGGGCACCAGTGGACTGGGAGGGTGCAGTCATCTTCATCTCATTGTAGATGGTCTTCAGGTATATAGTCACTAGGAAGGTCCTTGCTGTTACTGATACCACAGTTTCATGCAAATGTAGTCCTCCTTCGTCAGCTTCTTCTAGCTGAGGACATTGAGGCCATGTGACTCACAACTGTCACATGACTTTCACTGTCACACATAGCACTGCCTCACAACCTCAGGAGCATTAAGGCGTGACTAAATGGTTTTACATAATGCAGAGAAGATTACAGAAGTGTATTATTGATCCGCAGATTGAAACTAGCGATGGATGTAGCTAACTTCAGTGATTGTTTTTGCCATCAAAGTATCAACCATCCAGTGTGTAAGTCGCTAGTTGGCACCTACGATGGAGGGTATTTCAGTGTAGAAAAAAACAAACAGTCTTTGCCTACAATTGAGTTGCAAGCCAGCACTATAAAGCATTAACTTCGGTGCTGCCCTTTGTGAAAGTGACGCTTACCCAGAGCAGTTCCGCACCGAAAAATCCAATTTTACTGCATAGGTTGGTTCCACTGTCGTATGTTCTTACGGAATTACTCCCTTGGGAACACGAAGGATGAAGATTTGAAAGGGCTATGGTGTGATTTGTTGTCGAAAAATTCAAATTTTTTGAA
Source organism: Agelas oroides (assembly GCA_949130485.1). Classification (NCBI taxonomy): domain Eukaryota; kingdom Metazoa; phylum Porifera; class Demospongiae; order Agelasida; family Agelasidae; genus Agelas; species Agelas oroides. Next base: position 3,896,620 of record OX422197.1, on the reverse strand, counting down.
TCAGCAAGACACAAACTTTTGTGTTTTCCCCACAGGTAGAAATTTCTGGATCTGCAGTGGGATCTAGTTACTGCTGTTGTTGCTCTTGGCTGTAGCAAAAGTAAAGAACCCAACACTAGTGGGAACTGCTCTGGGTTTTGCAAACTTTCCGACTACATATTTTCTCTTGACTTAGAAAAAGATGTGGGTGTGGTTAAAAATGATGTCATGATTAGATAGAGTTTAAACTTTAATGGCAAGTAAGCTCTCACCAAGTATCAAGATCATAGTATGAATCCAATGTAATTTACACCGCCTCACAGTTTTAAGGAAAGCAGTCAGTCCTTAACTACGACGAAGTGCAGCCTACCTAGCCAACGGTACCTACCCCGAAGGAGCGACAAAAGCAGGGAAAGGCGTTATTAGGAAAAGGGCAAAGAAGTTCCAACTCGTGGATGGTGTCCTTCACTACAAGGAGACTCTGAAGACTGGACAGCTGAGACTTAGTCTTAGATAGGTAACATAATACCTATATACAGCGCAATATGTGATATTCATCTGCTGTGAACTTCTAGGGTGTCTCTAATCGCTGGAATGGAATATGGAATGGAACAGTGGAATGGAATATGGAATGGACGGTGAATGCACACAGAACAGCTAAATCATGTAACTGACGCACTGCTCAGTCTAGGCTGAGCTATACCTGCTACAGCTTGGGCTCTTACGTCACTGCAGAGGCTTTATGAGCAAGTCGTTGCTGACATATTTTTATTACTGCCTCGTCCGGTACATATGCTTTATAGCTGCTAGTGATATTGTGGTTGGTTATATCTGGCTTGCCAAACTAAACAATGTCATGTAGTTTGCTAACATTAATGTTTGAAATTAACAACTTGATCCAGGGTTGAAGACAAATTTCCTCCAATGTTCACCCTCTCAGTCACAGGCCAGTCTGAGGCTTGTGAACCTGCGACGAACAAACTGCTGTGTGTAACACTAGTTCCCACTCAGCTCCACACAACCATGAAAAGCTTGTTGGGGGCTGGAAACACTCACCAGATGCTTGAACTTGTACTAGACTAGTGGCATGCAGCATTGGGTTTAAGGCTTACTTTTTGTGGTGAGGTAAGGACCCTAGCTATGCCAGCAGAGTACATAAGAATGGCTACCCATTCTTATGCACTCTTGTAACCTAGTAGGTAGCTTATCCCAGGTAGGGCAGGGCTAGCTAGCCTACGAAACGGCATTTTCTAATTTTGATCGTCCATTCCATAGTCCATTCCATTGTTCCATTCCGTATTCCATTCCAGTGATTAGAGACACCCGAACTTCTACGCTACCTTGCAGTCGGTTATCAGAGACAAAACAGTCAAACTGAGAATACTGGAATGGTGAGGAAATGGACTTCTCCACCTTGTTTATAGGTGTACCATATGCACAGCAGCAGAATGGTGTTTCAGACTGTGAACTTTTTGTGATAGCTTTTGCAGTCCATTTAGCCCTTGGTGATGATGGTCGTGGTGACGTTTGCATAAAAGTACCAAAAATTTCCTTGAGTTACTCATGGGAAGGATTTATGCAAGCCTTACCTTGAGTTACTCATGGGAAGGATTTATGCAAGACATGCCACCAGTTACTCTTGGGGAGGAATTATGCAACACGTGTTTTGCATAAATCCTTCATGATATACAATCTGTATACTATCTTCATGGGAAGGATTTATGCAAAAGTTGAAGAGAGTAATGCCTGCTCATTTCCTTGTAATTGGCTATGAATACTATTACTACATACCACACAATATGAAGGGGTAAGTTCCGTATCATTTGTTGCTTTTGCATAAATCCTTCCCTGGTATAGGTCTCAGCTAAGGTTCTCTTCATGGGAAGGATTTATGCAAAAGTCAAAAAGGGTAGAATCGTAGTCACCTTTTTGTTTATGAATATCATCACTACTTGCTTTTAAAACTTTAGGTAGGTCGGGTTAGTTCAAACAAACAATTCAGAGTGGCCTTATAATAAACATGTAAGACCATTTTGATCTGCTTAATGTCCTAATACCAGTCAGGATAATGTTGAATGTGCATTTTCACTGGTCAAACAAACCAATCATTCATAATTGTATGAAGTTGGGGGAAACTTATCACCATTCTAGTATGTGTGTGCCCAGTGTGTGTTGCATGTGCATGTGTGTGTGTGAGTGTGTGAAAGAGAGGAAGGCTCTGCAACTATCAAGTTGTCACCATGGCAGAAAGTTGCTGTGAGCAATGAGATCGTGCTCTTCATAGAGTATATCCACTAATAGCAGTTATATAAGTCACAAAGCATTTAGCAAATGTCAGCAACTTATAATTTGCTGTTCAATAATTGTGTTCCTTGGTCATATCTCAAAGCTGCAGCGTGACCAGACCTTTCCTCTCTCTGTGAAGGGTGTGACTTAAGCCATCAAATTATGAAAGCATGCTATGAGAAGCAGAAAGTGACAGCAGATAATCGATAGGCTAATTCAGTAACTGACAACAATAAGGTGAAGTCATCCGAGCAACAGGAGCCAGAACTCATACATTGGGCTAATCCATTAAATAGGCGTACACCCCCTCGGAAGAGTAATTTTCAGCTCCCCCTAGGACAGCAAATGAGTAGCATAACCCCCCCTTACTTCGACTTTTCTGTACACTGGCAAGTAGTGATGATATTCATAGCCAATGACCAAAAAGGTGACTAGGATTCTACCCTTTTTGACTTTTGCATAAATCCCTCCCATGAAGGAATCTGAGACCTATACCAGGGAAGGATTTATGCAAATGCAACAAGTGATAGGGAACTTACCCCTTCATATTGTGTGGTATGTAGTAATGATATTCATAGCCAATTACAAGGCAATGAGCAGGCATTTACTCTTTTCAATTTTTGCATAAATCCTTCCCATGAAGATAGTATACAGATTGTATATCATGAAGGATTTATGCAAAACACGTGTTGCATAATTCCTCCCCAAGAGTAACTAGTGGCATGTCTTGCATAAATCCTTCCCATGAGTAACTCAAGGAAATTTTGGTACTTTTATGCAAACGTCTATTTGACCAGTGATGATGTAGTGGGACTGAACTTCAACCAGTCCAAGATGAGAAGCAACTGTTGAAATGTAAGGAAAACAATGATGCCTTTTCCACAGACTAAGGCTGGCCCCCGTTCCAGACCTGTTTCCCCCATATGGAGATTGAACTGTTCTGCACTTGTCAGATTCCAGAAACATATGATGATGATGGTCGAGTGTGACACGTGTGGGGACTGGTACCACCTCAAGTGTGTGGGTCTACAGCAATTTCCACAAGAAGGCGAACAATGGGACTGTAATAAATGTTTCAAGTGATTGTTGTATTGTATTGTTACATAAGGGTGCCATAACAGAGGTGATTGATTTGAATGGTGCCATGCATAACAGTTGAATGCTAGGGAATTTTTGCATGGAGAGGCAAATTATCTAGGGAATTTTGCATGGGGAGGTCAAATTCCCTGTCCGATAGGGGATACCAAAAACACTGAGGGGGTTCCAAAATCCCTACGGGATTTGACTCGGGGGTGCCGGATCCCCTATGACACCAGTTGTTTCAGAAACAGTGCGGGGGAGCCTATACGTCGCGGTACACTTATTTCTCCAACTTAGTTGGTAGAACGAGGCTACGCAGCGCTAAGTGACCCCCATCTCGAACTCGAACTCGAACTCGAACTCGAACTCGAACTCGAACTCGAACTCGAACTCGAACTCGAACTCGAACTCGAACTCGAACTCGAACTCGAACTCGAACTCGAACTCGAACTCCAATTTATATTCGTGGACCTCCTCTGCCTCTGGGGGTGAACTTAGTGCTCATGCGCAAAGAGCAGGCCATGTGGAAGAACCTTGCATGATGGCTGCAGTATCTCTGAAGTGGTCTTGTTCCAGCAAGAGGTAGGTTACCTTGGTGCCTGATTAGTGACGGTGCAGTTAGGTTGTCAAATTTTAATGTCCCCTGCAAAAGAGCAGTCACTATTTAAATAGAAGGGGAATCATCCCAATTTCGTTGGAATGTTGGTCTGTTTGTTGATTGAATGATACTGGAGTACACCCTAGCCTCATTCCCAGGTACTCTCCTCAATAAATGGAAAGGAGAGAGGCTAGCAACATGTATGGTCGGAACGAAGCTAGAGTGCACCTCAGATGTTTGTACCTTAGCCAGTTAGCTAGTTGAGATGATCCTGAGGGAACCCCACAATAGCAAAATTGCATTGCACATGTGTTTGTATGCTGCTTGTTTGCATATTTTTCATGAAGATTGGAATGTCCTTGTGCACTTGAGCTCAGTAGATGAAGGGTGATGGAGGGTAGTCTCGCAAGGGGTAGTCACTTATATGTCCCGTGTAGAAGCGTTTGTGACCGGGATCAAAACTGAATCAAGCGATCAAAGCTCTTTTTGGGGTCCGATCAAGGGATCAAGGTGGCCTCTGAACTGCTAAAAATCAACAATCAAGAACGCGCTGCTGCAATCCAACCTTTGACCCTTGAAAATCAAGCGATCAAGAGCCTCAGAAGGGGACGATCAAGCGATCAAGCACACTTTTTGCCGATCAAAAACTTTGATCGCGGTCGCAAACGCTTCTACAGGCGACATATAAGTGACTACCCCTTGTCTCGGAACTGAAAAGGAGAGTCTGGTAAATCAGCTGGGGTGGAAGTGTACACTGTGCCTGGTATGCAGGCGTACTTCCGATTGGCTTTTGATTAGCATTCTGATGTGCGTTTATTAGAAATGCTAACCGCACGAGAGCCGTATTCGCGTTTAGCTTTCTTCAGAAATCTGTAAACACCAAGCGGGAAAGATTAGAACACTTTTTCGAGTGTCTGCTTCAGCAGAAAGCTCTAACTGGCTACGGAAGGTTCAGCAATTAATAAAATTCCTAACATTCCGAAGTGTACACTTCCACCCCGCCCCGTTTACCAGACCCTCCTTTTCGATTTTTCGAGGGTCTGGTTCCGAGACTGGATGGAGGGCTACAGCCAGAGTGCTGTGTTGGTGACCTAGAGTGAAATGACTGAAGCTGAAGCACGCATGGCAGCTTTTTGGTTTGTGTAGCTACAGACCATCAACTCAACAGCAGGCTGTTCATAGACGGTACAAATTATTGCACGGTAGTTAAGTTTGCTTCAGGTCATGAAGTACTATGCATAAATGGCACTCATGAACGCCAGAGCAGCTCATGATTTTAGTGCATAGTTTAGTCCTTGCCTGTGTAACCACAGAAGCTGCCTTGGCTGGAGAAATGGCTGCAATTTGTCGGCATATGTGAACCTAGCTATCTCTGGTGAGAAGTAGGTTACTTATGCCTTACCCATAATGCTCATGTAACTGCAGGCAGTGACAAGTGCAGTTGTTATGCATAGTTTGTGTACCATGATAAAATATGAATCAGTAGCGTGCTGCTCAGTTTGGGTCATCCCACTATGGTGAATCATCTGACTAGTTATTGGTCCAACTTTACTTGGCCATTTCATCCTGATGTACTTGTGGAACTATGTGTTTGTCATTTGTACTGGATTAGTTTGGAAGATGCCAGCGCATTATGTGACAATCCTGACAAGCAACACACAGTTGGCTTCATATTTGGTATGGCATACAGACTGTGTGTGTAGGTTTAGCAACAGAGTTTGTTTGCGTGAAGGGGCAACCTGAAGGCCAATTTGTACTGTAATGTTGCGAAATAGTGCGCATCCCCCTAGCTAGTGCAGTGTGCCTACTAGCTTCACCATGACGAGAGTGACATGGTGCGATTTGAGTGTTGTGTGCTGCCAGGACTTAACTTTGAGAAGCTGATGGCAGCTCCATTGTACGTAATTGTCCAGTTATTTGCTTTGAGGTCACTGAGTTGCTGTAAATGTGACATGGGTGCTCTTTCGTGGTTAAATTCAGAAACACTTAAGAGCGCCCACCCCCCTTGGCAGACTTGTAAGGTGGTCTGGCCATGGGCCCTCTTTCGCGAGTCTACAGTATAAGCAGTTGTTACCAGTGCTAGCTAGGTAGGTGCCCACACATGGGATAAGCTTCATACTAAAATCTACCATCTATGAACAATCTGTAAACAGCCTGCCTTAGTATAGTTCAGATTATGTACAGACACCAGAAGTAAGTCACCATGTGTGCATCGACTTGAGCTGTCTTAGCGCTCCTAGTCCCATTCGTGCTGACGCTGTAGTCTGGCAGTAGCACTTGAAGGGCAGCTGAACTTGCAAATTTATTGCAATGTTTGAAGGCACTCATTCAATATTTTTGGTAGGTAGTCAGCCCAAGTAAGCATGCAAACCTACACATGTGTGCACAATGCAGTTTTGTAAATGTGTTGCTATATGTAAGTCTTACAAGACTTAAAAAACATTAAAAATGTAAAAAGGATGTAGGGGTGGCATGCCAAAAAGTATGCAAACAAGGTAGGGATAATGCATGAAAGCAAAGGTCAGCATATTGGCAAAGCCCCATCCCTACATCTTTTTCACACTGCAGTTAGACAGTGCATGGGGGTCTTCCTAAAACGTACCACAAGTACACCCCAACTTTTCGTGGCTATAGCCTCGTTCTCAGGCCACTTCCTAGCTCCTCCCACATGGACTGGGAGCGAGGCTAGTATGATCCAGCATTATGTCTTGTAGCTGTCGTAGGTACATATCAGATAGCTACTAAGTAGCTTTACTGCCATCATACTACTTGTAGTGATAGTGGCACCCTTTCTGATACAACCTAGACACTGAGCTTGAGTGGGCTGCAGACTAGTCATAGTAATCAGTGTGTAAACTCAGGTACTCATGCTAACTGCATGGATGGGTACAGATTCAGCTCTCGAGCACGCTGTCTAACTGCAGTGTGAAAAAGATGTAGGGATGGGGCTTTGCCTATATGATGACCTTTGCTTTCATGCATTATCCCTACCTTGTTTGCATACTTTTTGGCATGCCATCCCTACATCTTTTTACATTTTTTTAAAGTATTGTTTCTGTACTTTTTTGATGTTAATCTCAGTTACAGTTAGACCTAAGCCTAAGAAGAATATTTCAAGTGTAACCACAACACCAGAACTTGAAACGGCGTTGACAGTTTAGTAGTAGTTCCAGGCATGTAATAATAATGTGTAATATAGCCAGCTAGAACCTGATGAAGGGCCAACCGCTCTCCCTACCAAACTTTGTGAAACCAATTTCATGATTCAGTTGTCATGACGACTGACCAACTGCAGCACCGAAAACTATCATACTGACAACTGACCATCCTAGCTTCACTAAAGCGTTGAGTAGGCTATTTTTAGTGTAGCTACAAGTAGGTAGCGCCTTACCTAAGTGGTGTTCATAAGCCTTGCCCAATGCTGCGGGGGGAAATGTCCGTACTAGCCATGCGTACTGCCCGCTGGCCATTTCGCCTGTGTACTAGTCTCGCTTCCAGACCAATGACCGTGGTCTTTGGTCTGGGAACGAGACTTCGTGTGTGCATGCGTGCAAAATTATAAAATGGCGTCCTAAGCAACGGACAGCAGCCTCAGAGTGTTGTGAATGGCCTTTGTTGACCAGGGTGAATTTGAAGCTATGAAGACGCTGAGTGGTTGGGAAGCTGCGCGCTGTGATGAGCATCCGTTTCGTGCTAAAATCAAGGTGAGTACTTGAGCCGTTTTCGAGTTATCGTAATTTACAAAGTGAAAGAAAGAAAGAAAGAAAGAAAGAAAGAAAGAAAGAAAGAAAGAAAGAAAGAAAGAAAGAAAGAAAGAAAGAAAGAAAGAAAGAAAGAAAGAAAGAAAGAAAGAAAGAAAGAAAGAATAACAAAAATGGCACTTTTTGCTACCACACACTTTTACGTTGAGCTGTCTTCCGCGTGACTTTTGACCACTTATATGAGTCTTGCTGATCACAAAGGCACTCAAAGAGGAAGCCTGGGTGCTTAAATAAGCTTTTAGCGTGTTTGTGGTGAAGTTATATGGCTTTTGCTTAAGTATTGCATATATTGAGCGTCGGCGCCATCCCTACATAGAGAGTCTACCGACTCTCTGATAGGAGACCTGGTATTGTTATTTTTGCATCCAAAATAAACTGCTTATTCCGTTTTGTTCTATTGTGCTGGAATGCTGAATCTATGATCTCATGATGTCGTGAGATGAAGACATTGTGTGCCAACAATCCTCTAGCAACATGGACAGCACCTTGTGTAGCAGGGCCGTAGCAAGCACCTGGAAACTGGTTCGGCCAGGGATGTTGTTAAGCCACACCCTAATTAATTAAACTAGGCTGATGTAGAACATTGTGGGACAAGTGTGAACAAGCAATACGCTGCGGTATTGAACTGTTATACAGCTATATAAGGCTTTACCAGTGAAGCATCACAGTGCACAGGCTGTGGCATGTAGTTACGTAAACAAAGTTTGTCACTCTATTGAAAATTGGAAGATTGAACAGGATACATACTGTGGCTGTGGGGTATAATGGGTTTCACATGCGCTTTTCGAAATTACCAAGGGAAAATTTCAACTGTGATTGCAATGTTCAACTTTCAACTGCGATTCAACTTTCCAACAGCGATTCGTTATTTCTGCTTCCAAAACTCAATTGCCATTTTCAACGCTCATCTGCGATTCTAATTTCAACCGCGATTCGACTTTTCAACGCTCAACTGCGATTCCAACTTCCAACCACGATTTGCATTTTTCAGTGACCAACTGTAAATTCCAACTGCAGTTTATAAATACAGTTTGTTAAAATTATTTATTACATAATTACTGAACAGTTTAACTTCGCCACGTGCCATTTTGAGAGATGGCTGGAAGAACACAGAATGATAAGCTAACTACCATAAGTGGCTCACATGTGTTTTAGGTAGTCTTCCAACCATCTCTCCCATGGCCCAGGCCACGTGTGTAAGGATAAAGTCCAGTAATTCTAACAAATAATTTTAATAACTTGCAATTACTGCAGTTGGAATCACGGACGCTGAAAATGCAAATCGCTTGATAGTTGGAATTGCAGCTAAATCGAATCGCGGTTGAAAATTGGAATCGCAGTTGAGCATTGAAAAACCGATTCACGGTTGACATTAGAATCGTAGTTGAAATTAGAATCGCAGTTGAGAGTTGTAATCGCAATTGAAAGTTGCAATCGCAGTTGAATCGCGGTTGAAAGTTTACGAGCATTAAAAAACTGAATCGCCAGTTGGAAGTTGAAATCGAAGTTGGACGTTGAAAATAGCAATTGCGTGTTGGAACCTGAAATAATGAATCGCTGTTGAAAAGTTGAATCGCAGTTGAAAGTTGAACGTTGCAATTGCAGTCGAAAATTACCCTGTAAATTTTGAAAAGTGCACTCGAAACCCGTTATACTCCTCGTCCTGGCTTATTATGCATGGTCCTTACTTGAGGCATCTTAGAGAGAAATAGCAGATGGCAGTCACCATGCATCAGGCATGAAGCAGAACCATTGCTGCCTTTGGCTTTCAGCCTGTCTACACAACCGTTAGCCCTTGTATGCATGCAGTAGATACTCGTGCTCCAGCTGCCTATCCCGAATGTTGCCGCCAACACAACTGCTATTTCTTGTACAGTAGGTGTGCATGCTCTGTCCTTTCTGGCTTTCTTTCATAAGTGTTGTCCTAGATCTTTTAAGCTCACCTTTGAGGTGGCTGGCTGCCAAGTTGTACCATGGATGTATGAAAATCTTGCTTACGATCCGCATGTGATCTACATGCGGTCCATGGTTATCGTGTTATTAAATTACAGTGTCAAAAACATACAGAATGACATATGACAGATAATTGGGGCAATCATGAGTGAGCCCCACACTAGGGGAATGCAGTACATTGTGGGCCGAGTGTGAGTGAGTTGAATCATCATTGTTGAGCATATTCAGGCTAGAGTCAGGGTTCTCTCAGCTATGGAGTCTGGGCTAAGCCTTTCCTTTGATGTAGACTGGAAAACTGAAGTTGTAGTGTGGAGTTTCAGAGATTCTTCTCTGTTGGTCAGCAAAGTTTATTTGCTTGAGTCAGGCCTCTCTCCGGTTCGGAGTCTCACAAGCTAATCAACACTCCTGTTGACGGCAGACCACCGAAACATGTTGAGTTCAATCTGTTTATAATTCTCAATCTTGCTAATTAGTACCTTTTTAGTCTTGAGCAAAGGTAGCTAGCCTGACCGAACATGCAATGTAGAAATATTGCAATGCATACAGATAGGATGGATTGTATATACAGAGTACGCATGTACCGTATACATATATGTATACATACAGCATGTACCGTATACATATATGTATACATACAGCATGTACCATATACATGCAGCCAATTTTCTGTTTGTACCAGGGGTGGGGTTTGCTCACACTCGCCCCAACTAGTGAGTTGAATTACAATATGTCATATGTACTGTATGTCTCATTTGTCGTAAAGTATGTTTTTTGATGCTGTAATTTAACTCAATGGCTATCCATTGCATGTGATGCCAGAGGCACTGCCAGGGTCAGAGGTACTATATCCTAATACGGCTTTTGTAACATTGAGATGCAGCACCTTGAAAGTTAAGCCATATCTGAACCTACCCTTGCTTGCTTTGAAGGATGAAATAGCCTAGTCTGTACACGGCTGTAGCAAGCGATCCGGCTGGTCCGGTTTTGGCCGGACCAGTTTTTCACAGTTACTTTCAGAAATGTGCATGCGCAGACTATTGAATACCACACCCTATAAAAGGTTTTTGCTACGTCATGTCATGCATGCACACGTACGTAACAATTAAAGCATTTATCAATGAAGAGGCATTGTGGCCTAGTCAGCTACTTAAGTCCATGCCAGCTAGCAAGCAAATTCAAGATGAGCGCATATCTCTGTCTTTAGATTTGGACAGTGAAACATTTGGCCAAATGAAGGAGGCTGATAGATACCCGAGTCCAATCGACGCCCCAAGCTATCAGCACGGTAGGAAGTAGTGCTGTGAAGATGCTCTCGTCAAACTAGTAGCAAGTTTTGGTCAATAAATGGCCTCAGAAGCAATTTCACAGCTTCTAATTCTGAAAAAATTTCTAGGGGTGGGGGTGGGGCATGTTCCCATACCACTCCCAGCGGCTGCGTGCTTTAATATGCATATATTCATGTATCCCCCCCCAATCTCAAGTGTCTTCCACTGCCTATGTTCAAGCTTACTGCTCATTGGCTGTATTAAAGTCGTACGATAATATTACATATTGTCTGCACAGGGCCAGACAGTGAAAGCTAGCTGAATTTTTTAACCCAGGATAGTGCTACATTGTATCTGTACATCAAGAACAGTCACCTAGTCTGGTATCATGCCTGTGCCTCACCTGTGAATCCTGGAATGTGTAACAACTGGTTATTGGGGTGAGGGTGAGCGAACCCCACACTAGTGAGTTCTATCGTGATTTTTCATATATATATATTATTATTTTCTGTCGTACGTTGTTCCGTATATGCTTGACATTGTAATTTAACGCAATAGCTGCGGGCCGCATGTGGAGTGTAAGTAAGATTTTCGTACAACTTGATGCTCTGGGAGCAAGCTTGGGTGAGCTTGAATGACGACAGCCATGAAAGATAGCCAGGAATGTATGAGAGATAGCAGTTGTGTTATGCAACGACATTCGGGATAGGCAGCTGGAGGTAGCATCTACTCAGTAAGTGTACAAGGATAGCATCTACTCAGTAAGTGTACAAGGGCTAACAGTTGTGTAGAAAGGCTCATGCAGCTTACCGAATGCAGTAGGCGGCAGAGATTTTGCTCCATAGCTGATGTGTGGTGACTTCCCTATACTATTTCTCAAAGATGCCTCAAGTCTTGAAGGACTGTGCATGCCAGACTGTGTTCTGACTTAGCCTATAACTGCAACAATTAGAGTAGCTGCGTGCTGGTAGGACCAATGGCTCTGTTGTGTGGTACTACCCCATGAAAAGCTCTTCTCTGCAACCATGACAATTTTTCTAAGCTATTGAGCACTTCTGTAGACAATAGAGTTACAAACCTTGTTTTAGCTACATGGCATGCATGAATGGCCTGTGTGCTGTGATTTGCTACGTACTTCACTGGTAAAGCCTTAGCCACATAACAGTCAATGCTGTAATGCATTGCTTGCTCACGCTCGCCCCACAATGTTCTACATTCCCCTAGTTATAAACTTGTTCATGATCTGTGTGCATGTAAACTGTTGTGCAGTAAATATAAAGGCAGTGAACTCTCAGAACTGAGCTTACTGAACACAAGGGAATTGAAGCTAGGCAGAGACACTTCCCTTAGCATGTGGGAAGAACAATGATGACGTCACATTCTTGCAGGAAGGTAGTTTTACTATCTTCAGCTGTTTTTCTTTCAAACTAGCGTGCCTAAATCACTAGTTGCATGCTTTGTGCTTCCATTTATAGCTGTAATGTATTTGACTATACCTACCTTTGTTATTTGTTCTTGTTATCTGAGTGGAGCTGCATAATTTTTGCAGTGGGGACAGGTCAGGTATAGGCATGATACCAGACCCTCGGGGAGTCGCGCTGTGCATTCAGGTCTGGCTTCACCAGACTACAAGTCACCAAAAACTACCACATGTTGTTTGAGGCTCTGAATGGTTTTGTTTTGAACATGGTACAAAGTTGTATTATTTGCCCACTCGGACAATATGTCAGATAGTCCTTTTGTGACACGACTTAAAAAACATTAAAATGTAAAAAGATGTAGGGATAGGGCTTTGTAAATTTACCTTCACTATTATATCATCCCTACTTTGTTTGCATACTTTTTGGCATGCCATCCCTACATCTTTTTACATTTTAACGTTTTTAAGTCTTGTTTCTGTACTTTTTTGACGTTAATCTCAGTTACAGTTAGACCTAAGCCTAAGAAGAATATTTCTTTCAAGTGTAACCACAACCCCAGAACCTGAAATGGCATTGACAATTTAGTAGTGGTTCCAAGCATGCAATAACATTGCCAGCTAGAATCTGATGAAGGCCAACCGCTCTCCGGAGCTCTGTACCAAACCTTTGAAACCAATCTCCTGAATTTTCGATCACATGACGACTGACCAGCTGCAGCACAGAAAACTATACTGACAACTGACCATCATAGCATCACAGTTTACCAAGCTGTGAGTAGCTACTTTATTTAGTATAGCTATAAGTTGGCAGCTGAATGCAGCGCCTTACCTATGTGGTGTTCATAAACCTTGCCCACTACTACGGGAAGAGACCGTGCCAGCCGTGCGCGTGGTCAACTCGTGATTTTGCTTGTGCACTAGTCTCGTTCCCAGACCAATGATCGTGGTATTTGGCCTGGAAACGAGACTTACATGTACGCATGCGTACAAAATTAGAAAATGGTGTCCTTCGCAACGGACAGCAACCACAGAGTGTTGTGAATGGCTTTTATTGACCAGGGTGAATTTGAAGCTATGAGGACGCTCATAGGCGGTCATAGAACTCCGCGCTGTGATAAGCATCAGTTTCGTGCTAAAATGACGATGAGTACTTAAACCATTTGCGAGATATCGTTGTTGAACATAGTGGTCGTAACAAGAAAGAAGAATAACCAAAGTGGCACTTTCGCTACTGCATACTTTTGCGTTTAGCTGTCTTCCGCATGGCTTTTGGCCACTTATATGAGTCTTGCTGAGCACAAAGGCACTCAAAGAGGAAGCCTGGGCGCTTAAATAAGCTTTTAGCGTGTTTGTGGTGAAGTTATACGGCTTTTGCTTAAGTATTGCATATATTGCGCGTCGGCGCCATCCCTACATAGAGAGTCTACCGACTCTCTGATAACAAAGCCGCCTAGTGTTGAAGGACTGAGAACGAGGCTAGAATATCATTAGAAAAGGCATTATTTGCAGTCTAAAGTTGGGCACTTGGAAAAAATTTGCTGCTGCGCTATGTGCGGCAAAATGAGACATTCTCAAAATTTTCTGCCTTGCTTTGTGCGGTAAGGCATGGCCTTTACACTTCCAATTTGCTTCCTATGCCCTGGAAATAAGGTCTGCTGAAAATTTTTCTTGAGAAACTCGACAAATGCTCCATGTTGATTGTGTTTTCTGCAAGCTTTTGTAACAAGTGGACAGTATGCAGACAAAGATTATACATACATTTGATAATCATATTTGCTCTAATTTATGGAGCGTTCTAATTATTGGAATTCAATTTCTCCTTCGTGATTTAGAAAATGCCAGAGTAAGCGGCTGAATTCTCTAGGTAGATGGCCAACAGTGATATTGTTATCAATGCTGCGAACGGTCACGGCAAATCTGTTGGTTGACCAGCACCACGGTTCACAGCTGGTGACGATCTTTTTGATGACGGCGAAGGGTGGTGAGCCAAAGCATCCCTAGGAGTTTCCACAGCGTGAGATTTCTGTATTTTCCGAGGTGTTGATATCGTCCATCTCGCTTTTTTCAGTAGCGGTTTAACTGCTTTTGACTTGTACAAAACCACTCTAATTTATTCGAACATGAAATGAAATGATTTTTTAGCACATTGGAATGGCCACCAATGCAATTATTTTGGCCGTTCAATAAATTAGAATGAATACGGTAGACTGTCTGTCCCTGTAACTTATTCTTGTAACTTCACTTACCGGTTCTTGTAACAGCCCTTACCATTCTTACCTTATGAGCCTATATAAGTGTCTTCTCTAAGACAGTCAAGCGGGCATGATGATGTCATCTTTTATTGCAGAGGGAAGAGGAAGAGCATGTAACTGGCAAAAGTTTGAAACAGGCAGAATCTCTCGCATGTACTAAAAATGGAACACACCTTCACACAAGTTCGCAGTTCCATGATCTACAACCTCACAACGCAGTGTTACCCTTGTAGTCAACAAGATGTGAATGCTCCAAGCTTACCTGGCAAGTTCTAGCTACACAGGAACAGTTGTCAGCCCTTCCTAACGTGAGGAACTTTGTGTTATGATGCTATCCACGCCTGACAGTCGAAGAGGACTGCGTAGCCTTTCAGTCAAACTCTTGAGCTTCTCCTTGGGTAATGCACAGTCCTTATCCAACCGATAAGCCTCTAACTCGATTGTTTTGCAGCTACTTTTACTCATGCTTCACCCGCACACTAGCTATAACTTGACCGGATGTGCTATTTATAGTACACGCGAAAGATTCTGCTTTCACCACGGCCAGAATAGGAAGTTACACGCTCTTCCTCCTCTCTCCGCAATAAAAAATGACATCATTATGCACTCTTGGACAGTATACATTATTCTGTGAAGTTCATTGCTAACTTATTGACCCACTTTTTGACTTGTATACCTGACCACATTTATATCCAGCCAACCAGCTTATATTTGAGTTGAATGGTATACAAATAGGTCAAGAGTTTGAAAGTGGGCTGTAATATTTTATGTGGAAAGCTCCTAGGCCTGAAGTTGGTCATGGACAGAACTACTGAGTGCTGTTAACAGACTGTTCTGCATTCATTTTTCTGCTGCAGATCTGGTGACGCATCAAAGAGTGATTCATGCAGAAGATCTATATGTGAATTTGTTGGTCAATACATGGGAAAACTGGATACAGGTTAGGGTTGAAGTCTAACCCCTACGTGGTTTGTGCAAGTGTGCACTGGGTTAACTGTAAATTAAAAATGATTTAACTAGGAAATTAAATAATTAATTACCATCCTTGTAATGGAAGCACATTCTTCAAGAAGGAGGCACTAGCCAGGTATAGATGTCAGCTTTCGTTGCTACAACTTCCTGCAATACTAAAGGTTTTCCGAGAAGTGTGTAGGTGCAGAGAACTTGATCCTCTGATCATCTCTTGGTCTGCCAGCCACTTGTCCTTACTTGTTTGATGAAAGTTAGTCTGAATGCACTACAGGGTGGTCTACCAGTGTGGTTTTGATAAGAACCTTCCTGGTACACTTAAACAGCTTTGTTTTTGCCTGTGACTTTGCTTTTCTGTTTTGCTAAGAATAAAGTAGGTTAGCAATCATCGGACGACAGGTATAATCGGACACTCAAATGCGGAAAGAAGACTGCGTAAACACTTGGTGATACCCCAGATCGTAGCAGAGGTACGCGTGGTACCTGGTGCATCAAAATGACACTCACACATTGTTTCCTGTTAACACTAGAAGTGATAAAATGACCGTCCGAAAAACATCAATAATCGGATTAGTGTATCTATTTTCAGACACCTTTGTAAGTGCCTTCTCTGAAGCTGCTTTTGGAGAGATTTTAGCATCAATACGATGCCCCAAGACCTCCCCAATTCGCCATCAGATTTTGTTGCGGTAGCTGCTTTGAGCACTTGGGGGCACAGCTGAGCATGGACCAGTCCGATTCGATCAATAATTGGACGGTGAAATTTGTCATTTCTTGCTGTGTTGTCTCCAAACAAGTTGAAGTCTCCACAATATTGGTATCAGTAGAATCTACAGGCTCTTGGCTACATGGGAGCTGCTATCTCAAACACCAAATACTGTCAGGTAACTGGCCTTATCCATTCTGTAGATAGAAGCTTCTCAAAAGTAATGTCTCTTTGTGCAACTTTCCTTTGAAGGATGTTGATATGAGTGATCATAATTGTCACGTGTTGTCGATGCACATACCAATAGTAGTCGCATGAGCTAGGCATTATATGAATATGACATCAAAGGCATGTATGCGTAACAAATACGTATAAGGCAGATAGTAGTGTGTGACTGTGTATTCATAATGACGAGTTAAGTGTGGCATGAACAACTCATGAACGGCAGAGATTCAGCTCATCATTTGAGTATAAGATGATCCATGTGTTGGTAGCCTGGTCCATAGTAGCTGTCCCGATTACACTGCATTGTGCATACACAGAGCTTGAAATCAGGTTGAACAAATGACATGGCAAAGTGTCCGAACACCTTCAATTTTGGTCTGCCACACTAAAAGGCATGTGATTAACTGCTTTCATTACATCCAGTTAAATGTTAATTTTGCTCAGGTACAGTCAAGAAATGGTCGAAAATGTCCATTACTTCAAACTCTTTATACATGATTACCAAGTACGTACCTCTTGTGAGGACTTACGTACATGTTATAATGTTTGGCATAAGTTGGCCTATCACACTTACGTAACAACTAACAGTGACAAATCCTATGCATGGTTTAGTGTGCAAGAAAATTGAAGTTGAGGAGTGGCATGGACACATTTGTGTAACCAGCTAGACTTGTAAATGTGCCAAAATGCATTGTTGAAGAGTTAAGTACAAAACTGTATTGTTGCAAGAGTGGAATGTTCAACAGCCGAGTATAATGGGTCATATACCTCTGTTATGTAATTGCCTAGAGTATGGAGGAATCTATGTGATTGGGACAGCAGGTTCTGTACCTTCCACAGGATCCATCCAAGTGAAAGATGCTGTCTTTAGAACTGACTCCAACTAAGAGCAAATTGCAAGAGCTGTTGCAGTGATTGCATTTGAGCTGTTGCATCCAATGCATAGCTTTGCACGCTATCCAGAACATTCCACGACAGCTGAAGCACCTAGAAACTGTACAGGAAATAGAGTATTTTACTGTGGTTAATGCATACTAAAGGTGGTAACAGCTACTGTTGATTACGACTTACAAAGGTGTTTATCAGGAGGAATACATTTCCCCATGCGTTATCTGTGGCCCTCGTACTTGATGTCGTTGTATGGAAGTTGTACTACAGCTCACCAAGGGTGCATCGAGCCACAGGGCATGTAACTTTCTGTAGTCTATGTATAGACGGCATAGTGCTGAGTGTTACTAAAAGTAACAGTTCCGGTTAAGCACGTCAAAAATCGTGTATGGTAAGGTTACTGACGTTCAACAGAAAGCTTTCCTACAACAAGACAACGATATCGGTAGTGCTTAGGAAGCGCCATCCAAGTGGAGGGAGACAGGCTCTTCCAGCCAGGGTAACTCACTAATTGGGGTAGTGAGCCAGATTCAGCACAAGTATCATTGAATGCAGCTTAAACATTTGCCGCTCTCAATAAAAGCTCAACGTATGCCACCCTACGGCACCTTCTGTATCCAAGAAATCTTTGGTTTCCAGTTTGCACGCTAAGTCTTCGCCCAAAGATGAGCGCTGCAGACGGGATCTCTGCCATTCTGGTGGAAAACGTGATAGAGGAAATTCATGTACCGGAGATACATTTGAAAGCTATATTTAGTAACGCTCAGCATTTTGCTGTCTATGTACGTTGCATACTCTCTAGCCGCCTTCGGCGGCTCGATACACCCTTGAGCTTACTTATTAGTTCTACAGTTCTACTTTAGCAAAAGTGTTTTTTTCTTAACATTTATAGAGTCTGAATGGCAGCTGCTACTCTCTTTCATAATGGAAACAGTGAGTATTTGTCCACAAGCATTTGTTTCCAGTGCTCACCATTCATCTGCTGTTCCCAACAGAGACCATGGTGAGCTTAATACAATACTATGTGCATGTTTTCTGTATGGATTTGTGACAAGATGTTGAATTGAGATAGAGATGTTTCAGTTATTGTCATGGTGTGTCACATACCGTAGTCTTGCAAAAGAGCTCCCATGGGCAAAGCACCTTATGAGCTTGCTAGTGAGGGGGTTGGGTGCTCTTTCAAGTGTTTCTGCATTTCACTATGACGGAGCGCCCATGGGTGCTTACAGTGACTAAGTGCACTTGAATTCCTATGCTGCCCATACAATAGGTTCCCAAAGCAGGTAAATCAAGCAGTAGAGAAGAACTGGTATAAAAATTGCCAATGAAAAGACAGTGACCTTTCCCTTGTAATTGTTCCATGAGTTTCATGACAACTTTGTGACCAAGTGAAACTTGTTTGTCTGTCTTACACCAGTGTGTACCTGGAGATCTAGAAGATAATGCGGCATTTAGTTCCCAAATGCTACTTAACAGGCTGTACTCGTAGACTGCAAATGGGGACGGGTTGGGTAGCTGCCTACCCAACCCTGCACAGGTGTATACTTGGTTATTGTATAATAATAACCATCAAAGGTACCAGCACACGATGGGTCACGTGGTATATATGCCCGCCATGTGGTGGATCATGAGATCCTCCTCGTTGTGGAAGTAATCAGCGCGCCAGCCATAGTGAACTGCAGAGCGAGTTGAGCAGTGCAAGCATGGCCCTGAAGCCGAACAAGAGGCCTTCTGAAGCACCTTTGAAGCCGTCTATGAGGAAGCGGCCCCCTGACAACAGCAACTGATCAGCAACCCACCCGACGTTAGCATTCTCACCTTGCCTCAGCTAAAAGCCCTCCCAGCCGAGGTCCTCAGACTCCACCTAAACAGCCACAACCCTGTCACGACAGGTAGCTTTGCAGCAATGGTGTTGTGGTTACATTCCACACTCCACCAACAACCTGGCTTGTCACCCACCACCAGTGTCACTTCCCTAACTGTGGCACCGCCGCTTGCACAAATTGCAGCAACCCGTCCAAGACTTGGTGGACAAAAGCTTACAAGGGCTCCAAGGTAGACTCCTTGAACTTATTCTGACCATGTTGGAAATCCCATCAGGCACACCCGCATACCCAACCCCTATGCCACCAAGCCCAGACGCCCCTTGAACTAGACACAGAGAATAGTGACACAAGCCAACAAGATAACATTTCGCTGCCATCAGTCAACCCTAGCCCCATGGACCCCCAACCTGGGGACTCAGTGGTGGTTTCTGGTACTGAAAACACCTGCCCTGTTTCCTTGCCAGCAGTACCAACCAAACACATGCAGCGCATCATCAAGGGTGAGTATGTTGAGTTTGATCAGTTACTACCGGAGTCCATGTTTCTCACCCGCTATAACACAACATCCCTCCATCATTCACATTAGATCAAGGCTCAGACCCTTCACTTTAGTTTGCAGGTGGCAGCTAGACATGCGCACATTATGCCAGCATAATTTAAGGCAGCTATTAGCATAAGCACAATCTCGAGCATAATAGGTAAGTGCAACCCGCTTATGTAATTATTTAACCTTTGAACCTAGTAAGAAATACTAAACATTGCCCACGTGTAAAGTAACTGTAGTATACGTATATACCGCTCACGCTAGGTACTACTAGCATGAGGATCGCAATGTCTGACTCTTGCAACAGCTCATATCAGAGCTTGGGTAGTATGCCCAAGGAGGCGGAGTCCACATCTTCCGAGTCGACGCTGGACCGACTCAAGGCTCCTACGCGATCAGAACTGTCTCGTAAACGCTGTGTACACATTAGGCATAATGGGGAATTTAACTGAGCATAATTATCAGGAATAAAGGAATAGCATAACAGGATAGCAATGAAGCATAATGAGCGGAAGGCAAGTGGCAGCATCCTAATCTCACAACCTTGAGTGGCTAACAAACGCACTGTGGCAGACCTTTCCTCCTGGTTGGAAGCGTGGAGTGTCTATGCAGCCATCATTGTAGCCCATTACCCCACCAGAGCCTTCACTCTGTTTACCTACCAGCGAATATTTTGCGACGCTAGCTCCAAATTTTCACCACAGGCCTGGCTAAAGTATGACTCCCGTTTTTGCTCGTTATCAGCTGCAGACAGATTCCTAAGATGGGATCAGACAGTTAACCTGTGGCTCGAATGTTTCACGCTTACCACCACCACCAATGTCTAGCGTTACCTCAGCAAATGTAACCTGAACTCCACCCAACACAACCAAGCCCACACTACAGACGCATTGTCCATGCACATATTGTGGCTCCCTAAATCATTTCCCAGACAACTCCCCCTGAACCCTTTTCGTGGCTCGCAACACCCTTCACCTTCTATACCCACCGGAGGTAAGCCAAATTCACACAACCCTCAGTCCCCATTGCTCATTGATTGCAAACCCCGATCAGAATGCACATGCCTTCCATTCCTCTACAGGTAGGTACTTCAACAATGGTTCACACTCACGAGCACAATCACACCGATTCTGTCATGTATGCTCCATCTTCTGTGGGGACAATGCCCATTCCAATAGGAATGTCCCCGCTGCAGCTTCTATTGAGTTGCACAACCCTTCAACATTACTGTGACCACTTAAACTCAAGCGGGAGTTGACAAAGGCTTTGTAAGGCATCGTATTCAGAACCTTGTACACTGGTGTCATATTGGCTACCACAGTCTTCATTTTACCCAAATTACACCTCATGTACCCTCCGCATTCACCCACTCTAATGTAGTTGACAACGCCCTTGCAATAGCAATGTCAAGCAGGCCACATGCCTGATCCTTTATACGTGAGATTAAATGGAATGCAATTAACCTCAAACGTGGAAATAGATTAGCTTCACGTGATGTCAATTTTTACAAAGCTTTTTTCTAAGGATTTAAACCGTCAGGGAAGTCGAATGAAGCTCTACACAGTGAAAAAAGGACGGAGAAAGGCTTTCCAGGGTCATTCTGAACCTAGGTATGTTTTCTGAAGTCATATGTAACCGGTTTACGGAGGACGCTTACCTACTGCGTGTTGTGTGTACCGTCTTTGGCTTCGCTCGTTGATTAGCAAGGCACAGCTCGAGATCTGTCTAGATATTTATGAAGCCCAAGAGATGCTGTACCTCCGTAGTTAGCGCTGTGCCTCTGCTTATTGGCGTTGAGAAGAAAACGTGGCTGATAACTGGTTTTCTCGATCGAGGAGATTGACAACTGCCCGGGCTGTTATCACTCACTATGCTCCACCCCTTGAGAACCCACTTGTAGTAGTAAGGGAAGCCCCAAGCTTATCACAGACCGGATACAAAGCTTATAGCTATTCGCCCTGCGCCGTGATAATGCTTAGCCGTATCCGTGACGCCAATTGGCGTCTATTGCGTTTCGTGACTTATGTGCGTAGGACGCCAATTGGCGTCTACCGCGTATAATCGGTTAAACTCGCCCCCTTTATCCCATTCTTCGCTGCTCAGGGGTGGGTATTGTGCCTAAAAAGGATGGTGGTTGGAGGTTAATTTACCATTTATCGGCCCCTTCAAGTCTCTTTCGTGAAGTCCATTGGACCACAGCTTATGACACGGTCCTCTATACAGATGCGTCTGACAAGGGATTTGGAGCATACTGGGCAGGAAAGTGGTTTAACTCCACCTGCATAACATGGCAAACTTAACATGGAGAGATGTTTGTGATAGTATCAGTATGCAAGTTTCTATGTTGAACTTATAGCTGACCAACTTCTATATCAACAATTATGGACCTGTAATTGGTCTTTTATGAGATTGTTATGAACTGCTTTATTGAATCAACTCCTCTAGCCAATGCAGAACCAGTGCATAGATAATTCCAGGAATAATTGTAAAATGAGGTTATTAGCCTCATTCCCAGGACACTCAAGCAGCATGGGTATGAGACTATAGACATCCAATTTGGGTAACCAGCAAAATGTCATGAATTTAACCATAATGTTTTACAGGTAACATAACAAAGATGCCTTGTTCAATACATGTTATAGTTAGAGCATGCCTACCAGGGCTTTATCCGAAATACACTCAGTAATATTCAATAAACCCGAGGGCGTAGCCGAGGGTTTATTGAATATTACTGAGTGTATTTCCGGGTAAAGCCCGTGTGTAGGCGTGCTCTAACTAGCTTGTATCCTGGCAACAGTACTATTGCTAAGCAACATCTATGACGTTGTTTGTGTTTCTAAGCAATGCCTAGCAACGATTGACGTCATTCAAATGAAATTTGGATTTTGTAGGGCGAGTTGTAGTGAGCCTTGTGGTGTTTTAGCCTGTATAAGTCGTTGGCTGACTCCAGTTTCATTGGGATTTGTGTGATAGCGTGCTCTATGGAGAATGAAGACCCTGATTTTCAAATACCTCGTTCAAAAAAGCCAAAAAAGAACACGGCCGTGGCTACTAAAAAGCGCTTTGGCAGCCCAGCCCTCTGAAAGACAATGACATGAAGACAGTGATGAAAGGACATGTGCCGCCAAATACACAAAAGAATACTCTTTGGGCTTTGAACTGTTTTTGCGAGTGGATGTTAACCAGAAATGAACGTGCACAAAGAGATGGAAACGAGGATCGCTGTCCTGAGGATCTATTCGATAACCCTGATACACAAAATCTGAATAAGTGGATACCTCGTTTTGTAACTGAAGTCACAAATAAGAAAGGGGAGCCATATCCACCAAGGAGCATCCATTTGCTTTTGGCAGGCCTGCAGAGGTATATGCTCGATAAAAATCCTGGGAGTCCCAAGTTTGTCAACAGAAGTGAATCTGCATTTCGTGATATTCATGGGACTTGTGACTCAGTTTACAGAGACTTGCACTCAAAGGGAATAGGGACGGAAGTTAAGCATGCCAGTCTTATAACTCCAGAGGAAGAAGAGAAACTGTGGACAACTGAGATCCTTTCAGTTAAGACACCCAAAGGGCTGTGTTCTACTACATAGGGAAACGCTTTTGCATTCGGGGAGGTCAGGAGCAGAGGAATCTAGGACCATCCAATTTCAAGTGGCATTCAAAACCTGGTGATGATCCTGATTGTGTCACTTATACAGAGCACGGATCAAAGAATAGATCGGGGGGGATTGATCATCTTCGACTTGAGAACAAGGAAGTGCCATGTTATGCTGTATATGACCAAGTCCCCAAATGCTTAGTGTTTCTCCTCAACTTGTATATGAAGAAATTGCCCAAGTATGCTTTCGATAACGACATTCTTTACCTTCGACCCAAGGCAACGGCTCCTAGTGATCCTGAAGCACCATGGTATGACGAAGCTCCAGTTGGCAAAAACACGCTTGCAACAATGGTGAAAGAGATGTGCACGGACGCAGGTTTCGACAACAAAACTAATCATAGTTTACGTGCAACAGGGACCAGTGCGATGTTTAGAGCTAATGTCTCTGAGAAGATCATACAAAAGACCACTGGTCACCGATCAATAGAGGCACTGCGATCCTATGAGCGTATTTCTGAAGAACAGCACAGGGCTGTATCGAAGGTGATGATGACGAACACTGAATATGAGGGTGCACATAGTGGATTGCGTACTGAAATTTAGTGTCAAGAGAATCGGTCGGTACAGTACAATGCCGGTACAACTGAAAGCCTGGGTAGATTGTTCGATGACCTAACCAACTGCACTATTGGAAGTCTCACTGTAAATGTCAGACCAATATTTAATGTTCAATCTGCTGAAAAAGTTGACAAGGAGTTTGATGAACTAGTTCAATATGCAGATTTTGACTATTGACTGTTGTATGGAGTACAATTATTGCATAGAATGTTTGTTTTACTACAATTTCTGTGACTGGGAATTATATATATTTCCCTCCTAATTGATTTATTTCCCTCCTAATTGCAGTGGGTAGGGAATCTATGCAAGTTAATGTATGAGTGGTGCCTTTCATCTTATGGCTTCCCAGGATACAACTGCAAATGTAATTAAAGTGCAGATGTTGGTCAGTTCAATTCACACAAGCAATTGCCAAAACAGAAAAGAATTCGAGCACAAAAGAAAACTTGGTTGGACTCCTGACACAAGTTTGAAACAAAGTCACAGGCAAATGAAAGAATTAACACAAAAGACAACTTGGTTGGACACCCAACACAAGTTTAAAACAAGTCATAGGCACACGAAAGGATTAGAGCACAAAAGACAGCTTGTTTGGACTCTCAACACAAGCTTAAAACAAGAGAAACCAAGTCACCAACACAGTAAGATGAGTTACAAGTTTCCAGCAAGTTTTTGTCTTCGTAAATTCTTACAACCACTTGCTGTAGAAGTAACACACATGTCCCATATTGCCTCAAATTCATCGTCACTCAGGGTTGGGAAGATGTTCTGTATGTTAGTCTTCAGTTGCTCCAATTTACTAGGGTCAAGAGCAGTGGTGTCTCCCCTGCCTGTGATGTTGGACTAGCTGCACCAAAATGGGTATACTTAGCAAGAACTATGGCCAGCCGTCCTATGTCTCTTTAATTTTTGTATCGAGTGTACTTAGCCATTACTTGGTCAGCTGAACGGTATCGTCTGGGTGAGATGCTGCTGAAAGTTAGCTGGCCCGGAAAACTTTGGACTGACGAATACATCTTTGTCTGGAGATAGTTGTTGCAGCAGACCACTAAGGTGGCTATCACCACTGCATGATTGGTTTATCTTTAAGATTGGTAAGTGGTTGGTGGCTAGTTTTATATCTTACGGAACACTCTGTGATTTCTTGTAACGTTTGTACATTTGGGTCAACATACAGTGTCAACTCCCAGCAGTCTGCCTCTGAACACAACCCTTCCAGATATCTGGGGGGGGCACTACAAGCTCGTACACGAGACGGATTCATGGTAGGAGAGAGGAATGGTGGGCTAAATATTGTGGAGAATAGGGATGGTGACGGATTTGTAGACCTTCCACCTCTAGCTATGCTTTGAGGTGTTTTGGAGCAAAGTGATGACAGTAAGATCGTCAGTATTACTAGCAGCTTGGAAAGATGGTGGGGCTGTACTAGACTCAAACATCTTTACCAATCTTGCAAGTGTCTCTTGTATTTTATCTCAAGTTGTGCGTAACGGCATTCTAAGATTAGATGTGTGCGAGTAATATTGTGCATGTTAACCTGTATACAAATACTGTATTCAGAAATGTGTAGTTTGTGATGTATTCAGAAACTCTTTCCCAACTCATTGTAGATTATATACTCAAACCATAGTACTTTGTACAGTGCATAGCGGTGTACTGCAAGAATGTACATATGTTTATGTTACGGAATAATCAGAGTCATAGCAAGCCATCTGAAGGTACATACCTCGCTGTTTTTTTTTTTTTGGTTTTGATCTGAACGCTTCGCTTGGTGACTGTCTTTGCGGATGGCAGTGATTCTGACTTTTCTTGGTCTTGGTAACGAACTGTTGGAATTGTAGGACACTGAGAAGTTCCCCTGCCATCAGCAACACTGAGTAGTCTCTCTCTGTGTCTCCCGCGTTCCACCAACATTGCCTCCATTCTCAATAACTACAGCTTTCCAAATGGTTGAATCATCGGGCAAGGTCAATTCTATAACATCACCCATTAGGAGTTTGCTGACGTTTGTAGCAGCAGTCCTCTTCTTTCAGTTTGTTGACACTATGCTTTCAGCCGAAACCTTCACACCATGGCCGTCGATAGTGCGAGAATTATTTCTGAACCCCAACATACTAACACTGTTGCGTTGACCATCTTTTGCTCACTTGGTGTCTTTGCAAGGAGCTGCCGACGGCCTCGTGCTTGTCACAGCCATAATTCTTCCGTAATTTTCCCAAATTGATACCACGATTCTTTCGCCATTTCAGTGACTATTTCCACAATTGCGTTTTTTTACCGACTTTGCATGGGCCGTTTATGCAATTACAGATCATTTTCTTTTTCGCCTACCTACGTTTCTACTAAGTTTAGTAGGAATAAACTACATATAGTGCCATTCATCATTTCGTGACGTTATGTGATGGTAATATTTTGCAAAAATGACTGCCAGGTGGTCAATAAGGTGGCGAACCTTGTAAAGAATGTCGTACCCTTCTTCTCCTTTTTTCTTTTGCTTAACTGAATCAACCAAATGTGAATATCGTCATTATTCTAATAGAACGGCTTCCGCTAGATTAGATTCACAAGAAAAGCACTAGCCACACAGGAGGCCTCTTTGCCTAAACAGACTCGTTCTGCTGGTGACTTCTCCATTTTAGAATGCTTTGTGGTGTCTACTACTACCGGCTCTTCGCTAAATTGGATTCACTTGAAAGTAATTAGTGTAGGTACCTTCTGCATAATTGGATTGACAAAAATCGCAAGAATTGAATTTCTTCCACTAGATTGGATCTACCAAGTAATGACGGTAGCAGATAATCTTGAAGAAGCGATCCCTACTCATGATTGAAGAGAATTACAGAGTGGCCAACATTTCACTTGTTGACCAGTGATCTTGTACTTGTGGGAGATGCAACAATCCCATTGCAATAGTGAGGCCAATGAAGCTTGCAATTCTCTCTGTGTAGAATGCAGATTCACTCCTTTTTGACTTGCAAATAGCTTAGTCTGCTGGATAATTACCTTGACAATGAAAGGCACTGAAGTGCCAAACCCTCGGCGCAGCAGACTCTCTCATGCTTGCCATACGCATTCTGTTTTGTTCCTGCCTATGCACAGTTTGCTCAAAGGTTTCAGACTCTCTCATGCTTGCTTTGTGCATTCTGTTTTGTTCCTGCCTATACAAAGTTCGCTCGCGAGTTTCTGACGCTCTTTCACAGACCTTGTGCAACTTATCTTTAGCTTTCCTAGCTGATTTCACACTATCTGATTCTACTGATCTCATACATTTCATAGCTTTCTCTCGCAAATTACACTCTGCTTTTCGTTTGGATCGAAAGACATGATCACAGCGTTCACATGTCTTCCGTCTTGCCAATGGCCAATAATCGAACTCGCAAAGAACGTCTCTCCCAAGAACAAAATCGCCGCTAGCCACGTGGTCCAGATTCATACGCATGCGCGTTTTCCGCGGAGTAAAAAATGGCCGACTTATCATGTAGGCCTAGCCGTACCAACAGGAAACGCTCTAGCTTCGCAACGAAGCATTTTCAGAGAAAATCGCTTAAATTTTTCGACCTTCATCCGCCGCTGAGAAGGTTAGTATCGTTTGTGGCACGAATAATCACGTATAAAGTGAGATGTTGAGTAACAGACACACAGACACACAGACACACAGACCAAGTACCGTAACCCTCGCTGCGCATGCGCGCCGAGGGTTAATCATAGTAGTAAACAAAAGCTGAAACACTTGGAGAGGAGTTTTGGCGTCCTTAGTGCATGAAATTGGGCCGCATGGATAGTTCTCGGTGGAGGTATGTTGCCAACTGACCAGTCTAATGTATTCTGTTCATTATTGCTGTCCCTGCATGTACAACAAAGAAAATTGTTTGTTGCCGTAAACATAAAGGTTTGTATCATTGTTGCTTATGTACATCTAATTGGAAGTAAGGGGTAATTACTATGATTGTTTCTTTGGGGTAAGTAGTCAAAGAGTCAGGTGTGTGGAATGCTACGGAACTCAATTTGGTTGATATAAAACATAAGCTACATGTTACTGCAAGTTCCTGTGGCATAGTTATATAATTGCATCATCACTTTAATTAACAGGTACTTCAAACACACCCAGTGGACTTCGGACAATCGCTTCCACCTTGCTGATTTCGTCCATGTCCATACCCACGCCCATAAATGCCTTTACTTCCTGCCATGTGTTGTGTGTACCTTTGCTTGTTGATCAACAAGGCACAGGTTGAGATCTGTCTTGACATTTATGAAGCCCAAGAGACACTGTACCTCCGTAGTTAGTGCTGTGCCTCTGCTTATTGGCATTTATAAGATGTGGCTTATGAGTCATTTTCTCGATCGAGGAGATTGACAACCACCCGCTCACTATGCTTCGCCCCTTGAGGGCTTCTGGACCAACCCACTTGTAATGATAGGGGAAGCCCCAAGCTTATCACAGACCGGATACAAAGTTTATAGCTATTCGCCCTGGGCCGTGATAATGCTTAGCCTTACTCGCGCCAATTGGCATCTTTCGCGTTTGTGACTTATGTGTGTATGACGCCAATTGGCATCTACTGCGTATATTACTCTATACTCCACTCATGTCCAGAGACGCCAACAGCATTCCCATTCCCTATAGGACTATCCCAAGTCCCACTGAATGGTGAGGGAGTCCCTGGGACATCCTACAAACTCCTACGTTTTGGGAGTTGGTCTAGTGTCCTGTCTGTTCCACAGTCTCACCGGGAGTCCCCAGGACATCCCAAGGACTCCCACCCTTGGGAGTTGTCCCAGTGTCCTGTCTGTACCACAGTCCCATTGGGAGTCCCCAGGACATCCCAAGGACTCCCGCCCTTGGGAGTTGTCCTGTCTGTACCACATCCTACTGGGAGTTTCTGGGACACATAATGGGCCAATGTCTTAACATTCCTGCATCTCAAGCATGATAGACTGAAACTTGAAGTCACACTACATGTTCAATACAACAAAATCATGAGCTAACACAGTACATGGATGAACGCAATCACTGAAGTGTGTATAGTACTACCGTATAGTGGGAAATTTTCGCGAGGTCCAAATTTTCGCGATTTTCGCAACCCACGACCGAAACGCGAAAATAAAAACCGCGAAAATTTGAACACCTGAAATTTTGTACTCGTGAAAATTTTTCACACGTGCATTTTGTGCACTAGTCTTGCTGCTTGACCATGGCACTGTATCGCTATTTCAAACCTCCTTCGAAAATCAACACGCATGGGATTTCGAGTCCGCCCTGTATTAGGTCTTCAGAGTAGCGTCTTGATCCCGTTACACGACATATAATCGATCCGCCTCGACGTAGGTACAAAGAGCAAACGGAGGAGATCTTCTTCGGAACGTGGCCTACAACTGTCCCATCCTTCATTACGGCCACAGCGAAAGCATCGACCCGGTTGCCAGCTTCCCTCTCGCACGGCAATTCTTCGCCATAGACAGCGGCCCAGATGTGCTTGTAGGCATGGTAGCCTCTCACCACCGCCTCAACCGAAAAACTCACTCGACCATCAGCCATATTTGACACGTGTCTCAAGTGTGAGCTCAATGGAGGCGTGGCAACATGACGCACACGTTAAGGGGCGTGGTCAATAGCTCGTGTTCTACAGCTAAACGTGAAAATTAAAACCGCGAAAATTTCTTCTGGAGGGGAAACGGGATTTTCGCGAAAATTTGGACCTGCAAAAATTTCCCGCTATACGGTATCATGAAGAAATGTATCCGATCGTCCAACCTTGGTGATTGTGGTAGGTGTTGGTATCTACCGCTTCCACTTCTTTGGGGTAGCTGTTGGGCTCTTGGAATTAGAGTCATGCTTCCTTGGTGATTTTTTCACTGTGTCATCATGATCATCAGCAGCCCTTTTTTCTTATTAGTGGGCTCTCTGTGGTATGTAATATTATCACTCATTAGCACGGATAGGCCAAACCATATGAGGCTAGCAACTTACCCTTTGTCTGGGTTGTTTCTAGGGTATTCCCAGAAGGGAAACACCCTATTTCATGGGCCTGCTAGCAAATTCATTGCATTCATCTGGGGATTCTGGAATGCTAGCTATCCATGTCTGTATATGGGTGCAAAAAGGTAGGATTAGATAAAAGTATTGGTGTCACGTTGAATCTAAAGTGTAGTTTACACTAGGCGTTTAATCCAGATCAGAATCCAGAGTAAACTAAACTGGTTCATGTAAATTTTGTAATCCTGTACAGTAGCATAGGAACCGTAGTGGCC
Source organism: Agelas oroides (assembly GCA_949130485.1). Classification (NCBI taxonomy): domain Eukaryota; kingdom Metazoa; phylum Porifera; class Demospongiae; order Agelasida; family Agelasidae; genus Agelas; species Agelas oroides. Next base: position 3,866,395 of record OX422197.1, on the reverse strand, counting down.
GTAGCGGCTTTGGCCGCTACACTTTTTAGGCCACGGAACGACGCCAAGCTTATACAGCCTCTTCGTTGCATCAGTCTCATATGCAGTTACATGCGTACGTTTCTGCTTAAAGTACACTAATAAGCGATTGAAATCTTGGCAGTGAGATGGCTTGGTACGAGGCTAATGCACATTTCCAGGAGACTACAACAAGCGGCGAAAGCTGGGTGGTCTCCCGAGAACGAGGACAAAGTCAGTGTAATGCTACTGTTTACCACATAAATTGAATATTTTACTGCAGGTTTGAGAACGAGGCTAGAATATCATATACCCTTGAAAAAAGGCAGTCTATAGGCGGACACTGTGAAAATATTCCCTGCTGCGCTATATGCAGCAAAATTATTTTACGTTTTCACCGCTGCGCTTCGCACGCCTCTCCACTTCAAATTTGCTTTCTACACCTATGCTGTATGGAAACTCGTTTACGTAACCTACCTTCAGGATGTGGGTTGAACCCTGAATGAACCGAATTAGCTGTGAACTGCATGTGTAGTACCATGTACAGCAGATTTCAAGTTCTGTGTCATAGTGCAAGGTTTAAAAGTGGTAACATACACTACAGTGGACTTGTTTCTGAGTACTCCTCGTCTTTCTCAACCTCCCTACTGGCATAAGTACCCTTGGAAGCAGCTTTGATTTCTAGCGTTCAGCGCAGCTGCACATGTAAGTACTTATTCTAATCGCATTTAAAGTATATCTAAGTTCTGTAAACCCGGATAGTATGTGTAAAGGGCTTAAGTACACAGGCTGGTACGAGCATCCTACCCGAAATATTCGCCATACGGTGTTGTCTATATGTACCATTACAGATCTCTTAGTTTGCTTTTCTTCAAGTTTCCCTAGCTCATCCTCTACCAGAATCCTCATTGCTTGCAAGGCACCCGTCCTTGTTCCCTTGTCCTCTGAACTTCTTGTCTTTCAGATGTGCTGAGAGATCAAGCTGGTTTCCAGGGAGGGTCAAGCACATAGCTTCATTGGATTAACCTCCTGATGGCATTTGAACTTTCGACACTTCAGTTGGTCCTAGGGTACAACGCATGCACATAAACATACTTTGGTCCACCCCCTTTCTACGCTACTTTGAATCTCAAGGTGAGTAGGGGAGCATTCACTTGAATATTTATCAACTACACACTCCCTGGTTCAACAGGAGGTTGAAAATATTCATGACAACTTCACAAAAAAAAAACCCTGTGACGCTTGCAAATTCAGAGATGTAGAGATGAGGTATGTTCCTAATTTGTGATTGTGATCGAACAACATCAACATCTACGTACGTATCTAGTAGCCCTTGTTGCTAATGTAGCCACATGGTATCTGTTCCACAGGTGGACACAGAGGCATGTGAGCAGCTCTTTACATGGCTGTCATGCTATGGAAAAATGAATCTAAAAATGAATCATCACACCTACATGTTCTTCGTCGTCTATCTGTGTGATCTTCACAATAAAAGAGAATTACAAAAGCTGCTGTGAGCTAATTGCTTAGTCTTCACTGGTTTTGCTTACACATATTAACCTGAGATTCACAACTGCTCGCTTAGTTGTGAGACAAGATTCCTAAGGACTTCCCTTGGGATTTTGGGATGGGAACTGTGATGTCTCAGGTGGGAGCTAACAAATATTATGCGCCTAATAGCAAGATGTTTTGAGTAGGGCATTTTTATGCAAGTAACTTGAGTTAGTCCTTGTCTTTTCTTCCTGGATTGTGGCATGGAAGGTTGTGAGTTTGAATTATGAATTTGTAACTTTCTCTTCTTATTTTCAGCCTTTTTACTGTGGATAGTGAGCTCCCTTTTGCGGGTGCTACCTCTTTTGGAACAGAAGAGTCTACATGTGGAAATTAATGGATGTGTGGGAAGCATATTTCAAGTATGTTTTCCTTTTTTTGCCATTTACTTGTTGCTACTTCCTACAATTGTGTCTCTACATAAACGGTTATCCTATGGGAGTCCTCTGTAGTGTGTTCTAGTTGAATAAGTTGTCCGTTTAAGCACTGAGGACTTCTCTTTCATTACAACACTTTTTGCAATGCAATCTTGTGATTTGGCAAATGGTCTGCCATGCTCTAGGCAAGTGAGCTACAAAATCATTTAGCAACTCAGTGGCTGAGTTTGAGTCTTTTCGTGAGTCATTGTCAGCCTTTATCTGACTGGTATACCTGACTGGTATAGCCTGATAAAGGCTGTTGATTGATTCTGGAGAAGCTCATTGGACATGTCACTTAGCATAACTTGGATGGAGTGGCCATCTGTTACATGTGGAGTACTATGTGCCAGTATAACATGTTGTGGGTGTAAACTTCAGGTATTTCTGCCAGCATTGACACAGTTTCGTATCAACTTCTTTCTTTGTTTTTCTATTTCCTAGCTCACCAGGCAAAGAGACCACCCTGCTTTTTGCTATCTTCTGCAGGAAACCATTAGTCTCTCCTCAGGTTGGTAAAAAGGTGATGTCGTTGCATGCTAAACTGGAATATGATTTGCCACCCTATAAGAGCTATTCAAAGTTGTGGCAGCTAAAAGAGTTAATCCTTTCTGGCTGTGGCCATGATCAAATGAGAGGCTGTTGTAGGCCTTGTTCCGAAGATTTATTTGTGCTAAAAACCCTTGATCATTTGGAATGGCATCCATAGGTTGTAAATATTAACACATGACTGAATTTCACAGTTACAAATGTGTGCATATTAGAACCACCAGTTGGAGGTTATTTGTAGTGTAAATTTTTGCATCTTGAAGCTCTGGCAAAATACCATCAACTCGGCAGCATAAGTACTGGTACCCTCTGTTTCAAAATTGTTCGTTGTTGCAGTACTGATCACTTAGGGTAATTAAAATCATGGAGTATCATACCACTGGGCTATACATACAGCAGTGCAAAGGGAGCTGTTGTGATGCTGGGATAGTGACGATGTAGCACTAGAGTGCATTGCTTGACTAGTCTGCACTTACGAATAGACCTACTGCCATCTGCTGTCAATCTTCCACGGCATCGCTGTTGACCAAAAATGGCCACGTGACCAACTGCCCGAAGAGCTATATGCAGCTTGTTGCATGACATTGTTGCCATCAGGGCATTTTCCCTGATTGTAGCTAACTGCCGTGAAGTAGTATCTCTGTTGAACTATGCTGTTAGTGTTTTCTGGCCATGTTTCCAGGTCTTTGCATTGTCCGGTGTAGGAGGTGCTGTTAGTGTTTTCTGGCCATGTTTCCAGGTCTTTGCATTGTCTGGTGTAGAAGGTGTTGTTAGTGTTTTCTGGCCATGTTTCCAGGTCTTTGCATTGTCTGGTATAGGAGGTGCTGTTAGTGTTTTCTGGCCATGTTTCCAGGTCTTTGCATTGTCTGGTGTAGGAGGTGCTGTTAGTGTTTTCTGGCCATGTTTCCAGGTCTTTGCATTGTCTGGTGTAGGAGGTGCTGTTAGTGTTTTCTGGCCATGTTTCCAGGTCTTTGCATTGTCTGGTGTAGAAGGTGCTGTTAGTGTTTTCTGGCCATGTTTCCAGGTCTTTGCATTGTCTGGTGTAGGAGGTGCTGTTAGTGTTTTCTGGCCATGTTTCCAGGTCTTTGCATTGTCTGGTGTAGGAGGTGCTGTTAGTGTTTTCTGGCCATGTTTCCAGGTCTTTGCATTGTCTGGTGTAGGAGGTGCTGTTAGTGTTTTCTGGCCATGTTTCCAGGTCTTTGCATTGTCTGGTGTAGGAGGTGCTGTTAGTGTTTTCTGGCCATGTTTCCAGGTCTTTGCATTGTCTGGTGTAGGAGGTGCTGTTAGTGTTTTCTGGCCATGTTTCCAGGTCTTTGCATTGTCTGGTGTAGGAGGTGCTGTTAGTGTTTTCTGGCCATGTTTCCAGGTCTTTGCATTGTCTGGTGTAGGAGGTGCTGTTAGTGTTTTCTGGCCATGTTTCCAGGTCTTTGCATTGTCTGGTGTAGGAGGTGCTGTTAGTGTTTTCTGGCCATGTTTCCAGGTCTTTGCATTGTCTGGTGTAGAAGGTGCTGTTAGTGTTTTCTGGCCATGTTTCCAGGTCTTTGCATTGTCTGGTGTAGAAGGTGCTGTTAGTGTTTTCTGGCCATGTTTCCAGGTCTTTGCATTGTCTGGTGTAGGAGGTGCTGTTAGTGTTTTCTGGCCATGTTTCCAGGTCTTTGCATTGTCTGGTGTAGGAGGTGCTGTTAGTGTTTTCTGGCCATGTTTCCAGGTCTTTGCATTGTCTGGTGTAGGAGGTGCTGTTAGTGTTTTCTGGCCATGTTTCCAGGTCTTTGCATTGTCTGGTGTAGGAGGTGCTGTTAGTGTTTTCTGGCCCTGTTTCCAGGTCTTTGCATTGTCTGGTGTAGGAGGTGCTGTTAGTGTTTTCTGGCCATGTTTCCAGGTCTTTGCATTGTATGGTGTAGGAGGTGCTGTTAGTGTTTTCTGGCCATGTTTCCAGGTCTTTGCATTGTCTGGTGTAGGAGGTGCTGTTAGTGTTTTCTGGCCATGTTTCCAGGTCTTTGCATTGTCTGGTGTAGGAGGTGCTGTTAGTGTTTTCTGGCCATGTTTCCAGGTCTTTGCATTGTCTGGTGTAGGAGGTGCTGTTAGTGTTTTCTGGCCATGTTTCCAGGTCTTTGCATTGTCTGGTGTAGGAGGTGCTGTTAGTGTTTTCTGGCCATGTTTCCAGGTCTTTGCATTGTCTGGTGTAGGAGGTGCTGTTAGTGTTTTCTGGCCATGTTTCCAGGTCTTTGCATTGTCTGGTGTAGGAGATTATATCATGTGTTAATGTGCATCTAGGTAGTGGTCCTGATCTTTGGTAACACATTTTACGAATGCATTCTTAATTGTCCAAGAAATAGAATTCTGGACACTGTGAAAGCAGAAAATTTACTGCTCATTGTTCAGGATGAAGAATGCGTACATGAAGTGTTTTCTCTTGGTAGGGATATCTCTACCTACCGTATAATTTCTAATAATTCGTACAAAAATCAATTTTAGCTGTACAATTTGATTGCAGTATGAAAATTACCGAATATTCTGAGAAACGGGGGGTGTACGAATAAATAGAGTATTTGTACGAAGTGAATAGAAGAAAAATGCGTGCAAGTTTTCGACACTAAGGAAACCGATCTGCAGGTACCTTCAGTTAGCTGCCATTATGCATAACAATTAACTAGTAACAAGTAACTTTGGCTTTGCTCTATGTGCATACATATATATAATATATTATAGGCGAGCAACTTGAAGTTTACGAGGCTCCACAACTTACACTTCACATAAACATATCAGTCACACTAAACACTAGTACATTTGAAAATTTCCCTGAAGTTATTGGGGCAAGCCTGAGCGAGCCCCACACTAACGTGACTGCATTGCGCATGTGCGTGTGTATGCTTGCTTACTTGGACCGACCACTTACCGTAAATTTCAAATGAGCGCATTTAAATATTTCACGGAAAAATACTTCAGCCATATAGATAGTAGAGTACTATCTATGCTTCAGCTTAGCCGAGTGAAGGGCTACTGCCAGACTGTTGCTTCGGTGTGAAAGAGACCAGGTGCGAAACTACTCAAGTTGAATGCGTTTGCAGCACGCATGGCAACTTACATCCTGATAAATCGCTATGAATCTGACAGCCATGCGACGAGGCAGGCTGCGAGTCACAGACAGCTGAAATTATGTACAGTGGCACGAGGGTTGCTTCAGGTAAACGCCGTGCATGAGCGACTGAGGCTTGAACGCTCATACATAGCAGGGATTCCTCCTGCTATAGCTCACGGCTTGAGTTTGAAGCTTAGCCCACGCCTGTGTAGCCTTAGTAGCCTCTTCACTGCTGGGCAAATAACTGCATTGTCAGCATGTGTGAAGGAGGTATGTTATCTATGCCTACTTGTGTACATGGCCATTCTACTGGTATTTTACTACTCATTCTACTGTATTGCCGATTCTACTGCCATTGTATTGCTGATTCTACTGCCACTGTACAGCAATTTTATAGTGCTGATCCCATTCTACTGGCATTTTACTGAGTGCACTCACTGTATTTAAAGTGCACTACCAGTCATCTCACTGCCATTCTAGCTCCAGCAGTAGAAACCTTGGCGGTGATTAGCCAACAAGGCTATGGTCATTTTGTGTGTTCATGTATACGAACACAATCGACGACGGAGCTAAACCAAAAGGTATGCCCAGAAGGTGCTTGCTAGTGGGCGTTTACATGAGGAAAAGAATACCTATGCAAGAAATTGAGGGTTAAAGAGGGGGGAGAGCGTTTGCTTGAAGGGGGCATACTTTCGGGAGCTTATGGTACATGTAGTGGGATTGACCATCTTCTCAGGTGCTGAAAGCACTAATAAGCTTCCTTTGAGTAGACACTCTCTCCGCTCCAACAGCCGCTTATGATTTGTTGTGGTGCATGCTCAGCAATGTTGTCTTTTCTTGTGATGTATAGCAAAGATCATCCTGAACTGACCTCATTTGGAAACAGGGTGTGTACATATAGACTACTTTTCCCTCCAAACTAAGTAGAAAAAAGGGAGTGTACATGATGCTCATACACATGTAAAATTTCAGTACCTCTCATGCAGCTGTTTTTGTCTTCTCTGGGCAGCTGCAAAAGTATGGTTACTACGTTTTCTACATACGAGCTACGCAGGTCTTTCTTCTGGCTGGCCTCTACTTGCTGTGAGCACAAACTAGCTGTTGTTACTTGAAGGAGCTTAGAGAAAGTAGACATGCATAGATACACGAAATATGTAGCCATTCTGCATTAGCCTCATTTTATGCCCTTGCACAGCTTTGTTGCTTGTAGTGCAAACAAACAAGAGAGAGCTTGGTAGCTTTCTTACGTGAGTGATGTTAGGATAGAAAAGAGAGTTTAATTGTGTGTGGGTGCAGTGGAAGCAGGAAAAACAAAGGTACGTATCATCATACCTAGCTTAGGGATGGACACATCTGTGATGGATAAGGCCAGGCACCTGACTGCATTTTGTGCATGAAATAAGAGTCCCCATCCCCCAATCACTCAGGCACAGCTGATGAGGCCTGGTGTTGGCTGAAACATGCCCTGTGCCATGGGTGACTTCGGGTAACTTATAGGCCTTGCCTTTTTGATCAGGAAGATTCGATTGACTGATTGTTCATACACACAGAGCATTGAATATGTGGTTAGTTTAACATTTCTCGAAATGCTTAATTTTCCTGTCTGTGCCATGTTCATTTGATTCAGTACACTGGGTGACATCACATGAAGACAGTGATTACTGATTATGTATACTTGGCTGCATGTGTATTGATGCATGGTTTTTTGGAGGTGAACACCGATTCTGCAAGTTTTGATTTTTTGTGCGCAGTTGCCAGGCCATAGCCTGACCTACTTAACTGCTTGCCACGGCCATTGCCCATAGTTATATAATAAATGTGTGGTTGAATGCTGTTATTCTCATAGTGTTTATCTGAAGTTCACAAAGTAAATGTGCAATTTTGCATAACAAGCTGTGCTCAATGAAGATCTCTTACCATTATGCTGCACCTTTGTGATTATGAAAATTTGTGTGTGTTAACTGTTTTTCTAGTATGTTACATATAACAAGTATCCAAACTACTGGCTAACTGCATGTAGCAAATTGTGTTAATGTATGTCGGTGTGTTTTAGCGTGCAGTAATTCTTTTCCTATGCAGACTTGGCAGAACTGGTACATGATTGTGCTGTGTCATCATCTGTGGACTTTCCAGTTTACCTCTCACATTTCCAATACTCATGGAATAGATCGTCTGGTGAAGATGAAAGGCAGGTAATGATAAAGCAGGTACATGTTGTATGTATAGTCAAATGCTTGGCACATTGTGTTAAGATATGGTGCATGATTGTTTCTGTTCTGCCACTCTAGAAGACTTACAATTAACCTTAGTCGTGGGCAAGCCCCACATTAATGAGTTTAGTGGCGGAATTTCTCTGATATATATACGCATAGGTAAACTAATAAAGTACCTATCAAAGCCGTTACTATCAATTTCCTAAATGAAAGTACCCAAACAAACACGAGTAGCCAATGAATATTAGTAGCCATCAGCCTGTAACCAGTCTGTGGGCAGAGTGTTATCGAAGAGGAAATGCAGATAACAGTAACTACGTAACTTTAGCTGTCCCAGGAGCAGCAATACTGGAGCTCGGGCAACAATGGCAAGATGCTACTTCACGAAAGCTGGCTACAAATGGGATGCCGACGACATTGTGTGATGAGCTGCATGTAGCGGTTGGTCGATTGGTCACGTATGTGGCGCCATCTGTAATTAAAAAGTCACAAAAAAGTTTTCTCAATGAAAACAAGCACATGTAGGGATGGAACCCTCAAAAACCAACCAAACAAGATAGGAACAACACCACAATACTTTTATACCATCCCTACATCTTGTGCCATTTTGCCGACTATGCATTGTGTTTGTTACTTGTGTGCACAGAAGGGTTGTCTTGGGCATGGAAGCCTGTGGAACGAGCAGTACTGGGTGTGTAGTGCACGTTGTTGTGTAGGGAGAGTGCGTTGTGTTGTGGGTGGCTGTAACTTTGTTACGGTTGAGTGTGGCAGGCATGGTTAGCTAGTTTAATATGTACAAGCTGTGGGGTGCAAGATCAGTGCTGAGTCGTGTGTGGCATGTTGGAGTGGGTTGCGTATGTTGTGGGCTTTTGTAGCTGCAGGGCATGGCAGGTAAGGGTTGTCTTGTAAGTGAAGGCTGTGGTGTGAGCAGTACTGGGTCGGTCCGTAGTTAACGACATGGTGGTGTGTTTGAAGGGTTTGTGGGGTAGGTAGCTAGTTGTAGGGAGAAAGGTTGTTTGTTGGTTTGTGGGTGTAGCTGGTGTGCAGTGTTGTTTTAGTTAACTATAACTTTAACTAAATATATTTTAGTATGGCCTTTTTAAAATTTAGTTAACCAAAAGTGCAACTTAAATTTCTTGCTAACTTGGGGGCTGTAACTAAAACGTCCAAGGACGTACAAGAAGAAACCGTAACTGTACTAAAACAGAATACAGCCTGTTTTCAACAATAAGTGTAACTAAATACCTTTTAGTAAGGGGTTTTAGAGTTTCAGTGGTTGAAACTATAACTAACTAAAAATTTTGTAAAACCGGGAAACTAGAACTAAACTAAACCAAAAGTATTTTCTAAATAAAAACTAACTATAACTAAACTAAAAGCACAAACCCTAAAAACTTAAATTTGAAGGGTATTGTGGTGTACGTGGTTGGCAAAATGGCACAAGATGTAGGGATGGTGTAAAAGTATTGTGGTGTTGTTCCTATCTTGTTTGGTTGGTTTTTGAGGGTTCCATCCCTACATGTGCTTGTTTTCATTGAGAAAACTTTTTTGTGACTTGTTTGCTTTGTTTTTTTTTTTGGTTTAGGAATGGTAAGAGAGAAGTGACATGGGAGGGTAGGCCGAGGGGAAGATGCATGGTGTGTACAGTATGATAGTAGAAAGAGCTAAGAATTGTCATAAATTCAAACGCTTTGAAGTGAAATCGTCAATCCAAACATCAAACTTCGGGGGGTTTAGAAGTACAGTCCAAGCAAAGCCTCATAAAAACCAAGTGAAAAGCAGATGAGTTTAATAAGGCTTTGCATGCAAGCTTATAAATCCTGTGCTCATTTCACGTGGACTACTAATGGTTCACCGAAAAACTCTCCATAGACTGTCACCAGAGTATTGAGTCGTAAGACCCCATTACAGAACTGTTTGATGGTGAGTAGCTATAGTCTAAATGGGTTTGAAACGAACGCATAGGGGTCTGTGGAGCTGAACAACCGCCAGTTCTGTGGCCACCTCTAGTGCAGAAGTTTGGAATGAAGCCATGCACTGTTGACTCGGTGCTACTAGAGTTTGAGTATACCAAGCTACCAATAGGCTGCCACTTGCTTCGTTGGAGGAATATGAAGACTCAGGCACAACACAAAAGGAGGATGTTAAGAAGACACCAGCCAAAGTGCTACCATCAACTCGCAGTAAACATTGTATGTGTACTATATGCATGTAAATGACTATAACAAGCAAATTTGAAATGTGAAAGTTGACAATAAAACTTGAAATCGAATATCAGTGGCTAGTGTTCTAAGTCATATGAAGTACTTGATGGTTAAAACACTAGCTGGCATAGTACCGTCTATACCACTTGAGCTTGGCTTTTGCAGCCTTCAAATTAGTCATACGAGCTGCTGCCCTATTTTTGTCAGGGTTCCTCCAGTAACTACTATGGGAGGATACGCGGGAAGCTGCCCTTCCTTTCTCAGGGTCCTCCCAATAGCGGGTATGGGAGGATACGCGGGAAGCTGCCCTTCCTTTCTCAGGGTCCTCCCAATAACGGGTATGGGAGGATGCCCTGGAAGATGCCCTTTTGGTCTCAGGGTCCTCCCAATAACGGGTATGGGAGGACGCCCTTTTCGTCTCAGGGTCCTTCCAATAACAGGCATGGGAGGACACCCTTTTCGTCTCAGGGTCCTTCCAATAACAGGCATGGGAGGACGCCCTTTTCGTCTCAGGGTCCTTCCAATAACAGGCATGGGAGGACGCCCTTTTCGTCTCAGGGTCCTTCCAATAACAGGCATGGGAGGACGCCCGGGAAGATGCCCTGTGTTTCTCCGGGTCTTTCCAGTAATTATTACGGGACGCTTGCCTTTTTTTCCCCTTTGTTTCGCAGGTAGTTCTGCTTGTACTTCGCTCGTTTCTTGTGGACATTATGCATATTGCGTTCGATGTAAAGTGCAGCACAACTACGTCAACTGATCCACGAAATCAGATTTGCAAACTGCAACGCTCAATTCTCACCTTCTCTACGAAGTACTGAACCACGTGCTCAGTTGAACCCTGGTGACGTAATTATGAGTAATATTTAATTCGAGCAAAATGGCGTGTAGCAGCTAGCTTAAGTGTGAGATTACCTGAGAATCGCCGACAAGTTTGAGTTCTTTCTTTTAGACCGATAAGTGGCAGGTGCAATACCTAGTGATTTATCCTGTTGTTTTGCGTTTGAATCGTTGTAAAAGCTCCAGCCGTTATCGTGCTATCGCGGTGAGAGACAGAAGAAGAAGAAGAAGAAGAAGAAGAAGAAGAAGAAGAAGAAGAAGAAGAAGAAGAAGAAGAAGAAGAAGAAGAAGAAGAAGAAGAAGAAGAAGAAGAAGAAGAAGAAGAAGAAGAAGAAGAAGAAGAAGAAGAAGAAGAAGAAGAAGAAGAAGAAGAAGAAGAAGAAGAAGAAGAAGAAGAAGAAGAAGAAGAAGAAGAAGAAGAAGAAGAAGAAGAAGAAGAAGAAGAAGAAGAAGAAGAAGAAGAAGAAGAAGAAGAAGAAGAAGAAGAAGAAGAAGAAGAAGAAGAAGAAGAAGAAGAAGAAGAAGAAGAAGAAGAAGAAGAAGAAGAAGAAGAAGAAGAAGAAGAAGAAGAAGAAGAAGAAGAAGAAGAAGAAGAAGAAGAAGAAGAAGAAGAAGAAGAAGAAGAAGAAGAAGAAGAAGAAGAAGAAGAAGAAGAAGAAGAAGAAGAAGAAGAAGAAGAAGAAGAAGAAGAAGAAGAAGAAGAAGAAGAAGAAGAAGAAGAAGAAGAAGAAGAAGAAGAAGAAGAAGAAGAAGAAGAAGAAGAAGAAGAAGAAGAAGAAGATTTGTCCGTTTTGGCGACTTGCTGGTCTGGTGCTTAGCGATACTTTCCAGCAAACTTAACAGTCTCTTTGCTCATGAAAACACTCGATAATGCCTGATATGGCTCATACAGGCCTTTGATTAATCTAACGAAGATATTTCGAGCGTGTTATTTGTGCACTTTTAATGTGGCGGCCATTTTTTTTCGGGGTCATCCCTACATATGGCGTACTACCGTACGCCATGATTGTGTTTTCAAGGCTACTTTATAAACTATGAGGTTACCTTATAAACTATGATGCTACTGTATATAAAGTATGAGCATACTTTATATACAGTAGCATCATACTTTGTAAAGTAGTAGCATAGCCTTGAAAACACATTATAGTTACAGACGGTGCCCCATAGTCACGTGGCCGTTTTCGGTCAACGGCGATGCTGAAGGCGAAGATTGACAGTAGATAGCAGTAGGTCCGTTTGTAAGTGCAGGCTAGTCAAGCAGTCTACTCTGGTAGTAGCTTTGTCAGTACCACGGCATCGCTACGGCTGCATTACTACTGCAGTATATTTAGCCTCGTGGTATGATACCCCATGATTATAAGTACCCTACGTGATTGGCACCGTGAAAGTGCACAATTTTGAGAAAGAAATACCGGTACTTATGCTCCCAAGTTACGTATATATGTATTGTACGTTGTATGTTGTATGTCCAGTGCACATGTGTGTGTGCTGCGTACAGGCACTATGTATGTGCCGCAGCACGCACACATTTGCACGTAGACGCTTTAATACTTAGTTAAAGGTCCTGTTCAGGGATTCTTCAGTTTGAAGATGTTTTACTACTTGTAAGGAACGTGGATGCTCCGAATAATTGTGCATATCTACATTGCAAACATGCAGTACATACATGACTACCAGGCTGTCTAGTGTAACACCAAACAGTTGAATCGCCAGCGTGCGTAAAACAAGGACTTTAATTGCAATGACATAATCCAAGAGGCACTATTTGGAGCGGGAAATACAGGAGCGGTTCAGCTGTGTTTGGAAGGCTGGCGTTGGAAATGTATGCAGAAATCCTGACTAGAGGTAAGCTCAACTGCTAGTGCTAAGATAATAGAATGTAGGAATGAGTACTGAAAGCAAGTTGAAAGTTAAACAGGGTCCAGGAAACTGTGGTGATTGTGGGGCATGTGGTCACGGGTAGGAACATTTTGTGCTCGCTTTCCATGCGCTACTAAGAACTACAGCGACTGTAGGTAACACACATTAATTTTGGATGTTGTAGGTGCTGGCTACAGCAAATGTGACACTGAAATATGATCTAACCATTTGATTATGTGGGGGTCTTCACTCCATCATTCATTGCTGGAGCCTATCTACTTGATATTTTGGGGATATTTTACTTCCGTTTGCCCCAGACTACTCAACGAGTACAAGACTTGTGTCCCAGTGTTTCCACAGAAAGACAAGAACACAAGTTATAACTATTACCAAGAGCACATTAGATTTTGATGCAATCCAGCCATTGCTGAAGAGCATTCAATCACTGTGTAGCATTCTGTATACTAGGTGTTTCAGGACACTGCGGGGTTTGTAGATGCATTAGTAGCATGCGCTGTGCAGGCCATCATTGATTCAGCCATAAATCTGGTAATGATAATTACTTCCTGTTCTCCAGCAGAGTGTGCCTGAAAGACCAGTTGAGTATATTCACCATGCAGGCCATGTTGGAGTTGCCAAAAGTTGCCAGAAGTTCCCATGGTAACTCTCTTATCCCTGGACTGAGCCCTCTAGCTGGAATTCTGCTCAGTCATTATTGTCGTCTCACTGCAACCTGTGTTCACCTGTTTACTGTTGAATTACATGTAAAGCTGATATATCAACCGAAATGAGTTGTGTGTGAACTTGACAGATCGAACAATGTATGCACGTACACCATAAAAGCATTATTTGATACCTTTGTTTTTGGAACATGCACTGAACTGTTATGCCACAGTGGACACTGATTTTTATGGTCTAGTTTTATGAAATATACCCAGTCAGATTACAGCACACCTTTGGAATAGTGCCAGCAGGTAGGTACGTGTTCCAGCTTTGTTTGCGCAGACCTGGAACATCAGTCTGCAGCTCCAGCATCTTTGCTCCTAAAGCTGAAATAAGTCCTGAACTTGCTACACATGAAGGCCTACTTATGCATTGCATGTCCTTCTATTTTCATGCTATTTCTGTATTGGCTTTGTGAGTTACAGCGGTTAAAATTTTCATGCAGCTTCCGTGCATTTTCGCGCACCTCCGTATATTATTGCGCACATATGCACGTTGCGCTGCAAATGAATTTGTATGGGCAAGTATTGACATTACGTACGCTGGCGATTCAACTGCAAAGTTCCAAGCAATATTGTTTCTGACTTCAAAACCGCCCGTTTGTGTCTCACAAGGAGTATAACCCTGCAGTGGCCTTTCAGCATGCAGGTAATCAGAAATTGATTTAGTGTAGCAGAGTAGTATGCAGGTTACCAAGGGAACTTGACATGCATGCAATCAGTAGCCTCGTTCCCAGGCCTTCCCCAGCTCCAGTTTTTGATCGCTTGCAGTATGCAAAATGCATACTGCAAGCGATCAAAAACTGGAGCCTAAATGCATACTGCAAGCGATCAAAAACTGGAGCCTGGGAACGAGGCTATGCAATCAGTGTGTACCAGGCTCTTTTTCCTCCTCCCCTGCACAAGAGCCTAGGAATGAGGCTACTACATGCTGTACCTCAGCACTACCATCTGATGCAGCAGCTAAGCCTCCATTCCACAAAACATATTGTCTCTGGTTTACCTTTTAGGCAATAACTTAGTGGAAATGTAGAATACCGTAAAATCGGGATAGTATTAGCAGACCGAATAGGTGGTTATAATCATGGAGTACTTATATTTGTTACAGCCGGATTTCAAACCTTTGACCGGTTTTTAAACTGGCCGGATTTAAAACCGGTCCGGTTTATATATACACGAAGTCAAAAAGTGGGTCAATAAGCCGGCGTGCGCGGTCCAAAATCCGGCTCGCGCATGCGCTTGACGGCTTACCACCTCGTGCGCGTGGTCAACACGTGTATCGATCGGTAAAAGCTACTGGAAAGAAGCTGTGAAACACAATCTGGGAACAAGGCTAGTCAGTTCTTTTTCATTTTTGTCTTAGTTTTACTTGTTGGTCTGGCAAGTGAGACCCAACCAACCCAGGGCGTCAGTATCCGATCCGTGCTGGCGTTGGTTGGGTCTCACTTGCGAGACTACCTTGCTTGTATGCCTCAGTAAATTGTTAGGCCAGCTTTCATTCCGTTCGGGCTGCTTGTAAACCATTCAGCCAGCTTCCAAGCTGTTCGGCCAGCTTTCAAAACCGTTTGGCCCGGTTTCTAAACGGAACCACTTCGTTTTGTACAGTTGAAAGCGGGCCAATCAGTTTAAAAACTGGATGATCGGTTTATAAATCGGTGGCCCGTTTACAAACTGGTCAAGTTTGCAATCGGTTCGCAACATATATACGGGATGCTAATAAACGCAAGTAATGCTATGACAAGATGCAGTAACTGTTGTAGGGGAACGTACCAGCTGAGATACATATGTTACAGCTGGATTTCAAAACCTTTGACCGGTTTTTAAACCGTTCAACCGGATTATAAGCTGGTCGGCCGGATTTAGAACCGGTCCGGTTTCCACGATGTCAAAAAGTGGGTCAGTAAGCCGGGATGTGCAGTCAAAAAGGGGGCCTGTGCATGCGCTTGATGGCTTACCACTTTACTTTGTGTGCGTGGTCAACAATCTTTCACGTGTGCCGATAAAAGCTACTGGAAAGAAGCTGAGAAACGCAATCTGGGAACGAGGCTAGTCAGTTCTTTTTCATGTTAGTCTTAGCTTTTCTTGTTAGTCTCACAGGCGAGACCCAACCAATGCCAGCGTGGATCACTTTCAGTATCCGATCCGTGCTGGCATTGGTTGGGTCTTACTAGCGAGACTACTTTGCTTGTATGCTTCAGTAAATCGTTAGGCCAGCTTTCATGCTGTTTGGGCCACGGGCTGTTTGTTTGGCAAGTTTGTATTTTGCTTTCATGCCATTCGGGCTGCTTGTAAAACATTCAGCCAGCTTCTAAGCCGTTTGGCCAGTTTCCAAGCTTCCTTTCAAACCATTTGGCCTGGTTTCTAAACGGGACCACTTCGCTTTGTATAATTGAAATCAAGCCAACCCGTTTAAAAACTGCATGACTGGTTCATAAACCGGTGGCCTGTTTACAAACTGGTCAAGTTTGCAATCAGTTCACAACATATCGAGCAAAGTAACCGCACCCCAAGATGCTCATAAGAGGTTTCATTCCTGGGGTAGGTGCACCATGGCACTAACCAATATGCACTCAGATTTGAGATTCAATCCTTCCTCTGGCCTGGCATTTTTTCATGTACTTGTATGGCTGTTAAGTTCTTCCCTATTCCCACTATTTATTTCGCATCTTGGGGTGTAAATATATACCGTAAACTCTTGTTAATAAGCGCATGCGCTTATAAGTGTAAGTGGTAAGCAAATATGCGCCTAATAGAGGATATGCGCTAAAACAAGGGATGCAATGAAAGCCACGCCCTACAGGCGGGCATGCGTGTGCAGTATATCTTTAGACGCGTTCACCTGGCAAGTATTGACCGAAGGCTCCATCCTCCTCAAAGAGACCGTGACTTACAGCCATTGTATACTCAAGGAGATATGCGGGGCTCTACACGTCGACTAGGTCTAGTAGTCCAGTTGTAAGCCGCGAAGGATGTAGCTTGTGACTTTGTGTTAGCCAGAAGCGGGAAAAGCCTGTGTAGCTTTTCTTTGTTTGACTTCAGGATTACCATCAAGTGTACTGCGTGCTCTTGGTACCATGGTTTTCACTCGATCTCTCGCCGCCATTGTGTACTCTATTTAATGCACATGTGCTTAATAAAGGATGCCGTGTAACAGGAAGGAAGCATGTGCCTAATAAATAATATGCGCCTAACAGCAAGGTGTGCCTAATAGCCAGACTTTACATATATAATGCTCTTTTGGTCATTGGGGCGAGCCTGAGCGAGCCCCACACTAGCGGGACTGCATTGCGGAAGTGTGTGTGTATCTATGCTTGCTTGTGGCCATATACCGTAAATTTTAAATGCGCATTTAAATATCTCCCGAAATTTGAACGTCCTCGTGCACTTAGTTGGCAGCCTCAATAGGTGAAAGACAATGCTGGGCTACTACCAGAGTGCAGCGTCGGCAACCGTAGCGGAGACGGCTCAAGTTGAAGCACGCATGGCACCTTACTTCTTGTTTGTCACAACAGCTACTGACCGACCTGGTGTCACGATAAAATGCCCCCCCCCCCCCCCCCCCCGGCCCCATTTTACCAGTAGAATGGCCCCCCTCTGATATCAAACTGCCTACGTACTACTGGTGAGATAGGCTGCTACTAGATTGAACTCCATGTAATAGGGGCCCTTACCATAGTAGAGAGACCGAGGATAGAGGCTGAGTGACCGAGGAGAGGCGAAGTGACCAAGGATCGAGTCGGCCATAGATAATATATAACCTTTGGTCTGAAAGTTATATATTATCTATGAGTCGGCTTACTAAGTTCTGTGTTCCATTTTTGTTCACACAATGTCGATAACTAAGCATCTACATGTAGCTAGCTAAAAATACTACTGGTAGTCTAAGATGGGCAACATAAGCGCCACAGTTAGGTACTTGATGTTAAACCGCTATCATGCATGCTTGGTGGACGGGGTATTACTGCCCATGGTAAGGTAGGTATGTAAATGTAAATTTTACAGTAGAATTACAAGAACACGAAATTTTTATAACTGAACAGCTAGGCATTGACACGTCCTGATGGTGCGTAAAGCAAACGCTGAAAGGGGGGCCCCAGGTTCATGGTGGGGGCCCCATGTTACCGGGAGATTTGGGCTGGGGGGGCCCTAATCTCACGGGGGCCCCAAAATAATTTTATGACACCGGGCATCAACTGCAGGCTGCTCACAGACTGTACAAAATAAGACACCGGGTTGAGATCGCTTCAGGTTAAAGGGTCGTGCATAAACGGCACTCATAAACACTAGCGATTCAGCTCATGATTTCAGCGTAAAGCTTTAGTTTATTCATGTGTGGCCATAGTAGCTGCTTGCTCAGGCTCACCCCACAATGTTCTACATTTTCTAGCAATAGCTCTAGCCAGTTAAATTCCACACTATGCTGTCACATTAGCTTTTTTGCATTTGCCTGCCTGTACACTCACCAACTAGTTTCTTAGCT
The DNA here is from genome assembly GCA_949130485.1 of Agelas oroides. Taxonomy (NCBI): domain Eukaryota; kingdom Metazoa; phylum Porifera; class Demospongiae; order Agelasida; family Agelasidae; genus Agelas; species Agelas oroides. The sequence continues at coordinate 3,848,487 of OX422197.1, read as the reverse complement.
CTAGTATCTTAGTTGACTCGATGGCGTTTTCCCAGTAATACTCGAAATTTGCGCACTACATGAAATTTTGAGTAGCATTCTTCATAAACCAGGACTAACAAAGCCTCATTTTACAGTTTCTCCTTGAGTTTAACTGAACAAGTCGACCGTGAAAATTTAGTAAGGAAGGTCATAAAACTGTGATTTTTTTACAGCCAAGAAAAGTACTTCGCTAAAATTGAAGCAAAGTTAGTAATGGTATTGGAACAACTAGCATGGAATATGAATATCAAACAGCACGCGTAACTTGTTCAATGTAACCTTAAATAAGTTATTAGTGCTATTTAATAGGCAAGTTTATTAAAAGACATTGTTCACAACTGTGATATTATGCAAGTTTATCAAAAGACATTGTTCACAACTGTAGTATTGCCCAAATTATTATATACTTAAGATTTTTAAACTTCTTCCTCTTTCCTGTCTATGAACTGTAACTTTGCCCAGTAAGTATGTAGTTGTTTTTTTTTGCTTATAAACGTTTTCTACTTCCTGTCTAGGAACAGTATGAGGCTCCTTCTTCAGATCCCCTGTGCCCATGGATCATAGAAATCCGCAACTCAACACATATCACATTTCTCCTACAAACCTCACTGTAAGCTTTTGTGTTTCAAATTTTATTGCAATTGTATTTGTAGTTGTGTGTCGTGTGGGTAATGCTAATGGAAATGCATAAGTCTGGATTTGTACCCATTGAGTAGTATAAAGTCAGACTGTGTCACATTGACACCTGACCAACGGCAGGAGAAATTGATAGTCACTGAAAAGTGAGATTGGAGTGTGTAGACAATGCTCTATATAGTATAGTAGGTAACTACTTAGCCACTCTAAAATAGTATGGACAGTTTGGAGAAGTATACTGAGGGCACTAGAGAAAATGTTCTGTTATGCGCAGTAGTGCTGAAACGAATAGTACAATATTCGAATATTCGATCGTTACAGCACCATTCGAATGTCACAGCACGTATACGAATATCCGTGTAATTACATAATCGGCCCTCACGTGATGTTCCACGTGTCTCGATCGTATAGTATGGCGAGCTCAAGTAAATCTAGGCCTTTGAGGAGTCCTGTATGGGATTACTTCGAGATTGTTGGCGAAAAGAAGGTTCGCTGCAAGTTGCGCATGCCACCTGCCACTACTACTTTAGCTTATCATGGTGGAACCACATCTATGCAAAGCCACTTGTCGAGCCACCACCCTGACAGGTACGGTGAGAGTAGCAAGGAAAGCCGGTGTCAACGCAAGCTGGATTCATTCGTGCATGCGAAGAAGTGTTTAGCCGAGCGTGCAGAGGAGATCACTAGGAGAATAGCGGAGATGGTAGCCAGGGATTTGCGACCTATCAGCATCGTCGAAGGAGCGGGTTTCAAGCATCTTTTGAGCTACTTAGAGCCCAGGTATCGCGTTCCTTCGCATACACACATAGCCACAGTATGTCGTCGCCTCTACAACGCACAGAAGGAGAGGCTCAAGAAAGAAATTACTGGTTGTGGACATCTAGCCCTGACAACTGACATTTGGACCAGTAGCGCTGTTAGTAGATAGCTACCTAACAGTGACTGTCCACTTTATTGACAAGTTGTGGCAGATGTATACTCGTGTGCTGCTTACCACGGAAATGCCAGAGCGCCACACAGGAATAAACATTGCTGACAGGCTGACTAAGATGGCTAAAGAATGGGACATTCCACACAGACGGATCAGTGCTATTGTCCATGATAATGCGGCCAATGCTGTTCTTGGAGCTGAGCTGACAGATTGGCCACACTTTGGTTGTGTGGCTCACACTCTGCAACTTTGTGTCAAGTCTGGCCTTATCCTTCCAGTGATAGATCGCCTGACAGCTGCCTCAAGAAAGCTTGTAGGTCATTTCAAGCATAGTGTGGTAGCGACGACAGCACTCAGAGAGAAGCAAAGTCAGCTAGGAATTCCCTCACATTGCCTCATTCAAGATGTGACAACACGTTGGAATTCAACATTCTTCATGCTTGAGCGCCTTACTGAGCAGCGGGTAGCCGTCTATGCTGTTATGCATGATGCTACAGTTACCAAAGCAGAGCACAAGCACCTTGATCTCAAGGAAGATCAGTGGGAGTTAGTGTCCCAGATGGTCACTGCTCTCAAGCCTCTACAGATGGCCACAACTGTCTTCAGCTTAGAGCAGAATGCATCTTGCTCCATTGTCTATCCTGTGATCAATGGACTCCTCTTCAACCATTTAGTTGGTGCAGAGGGTGATCTGGCAGCTGTCCAAAGATTCAAACGAACTGTTGCTTGAGAGTTAGAGCAATGCTTTGCCCCCTCTTTGTCTTGATACAGCAAAGAGCTTACCTGTTCTTTGTTCTGCTGTTGATCCCCGATATGCTCATTTAAAATTCCTCAGTACAGAACAGAGAGAGATAGCACATGAGGAGCTCATTTGCCAAATGGAATCTCTTGAGATCGATGGAGACAAGGAAGGTAATGACTCAACAGAGTGTACAGAGGCTGATGGACCACCAACTAAGAGGAGTAAGAGCTCTAAGAAAGACAGCGCTATGCACTTTCTCTTGGGCACTCTCTCAGAGAAAGAATCTATTAATACAAGCAGTGATGAGCTGGATCACTTCCTGAAAATGCCTGCTCTTGATCCTGACTCCAATGCCCTGGAATGGTGGAAAACAAATGCAGAGAGACTTCCCACTCTGTCCAGAGTAGCGAGACAGCTGTTGTGCATTCCTGCTACATCTGTGCCTTCTGAAAGGATATTTCCACTTCAGGAAATATTGTCACAAAGAAGAGAGCTAGTCTCAAACCAGACAATGTGGACATGTTAGTGTTTCTAAACAAGAATCTCCCACCCATTTAAGTGCCATGCATGTTTTTTTTTTTAAATGTCAACTCTCAAATATGATACATAAATATATATTATTTGATGGGTGAGAGGGCAATATGGCTGGATATTGCATGAGTGTGCGGTCGTATTTTCACGAGCCGCAGGCGAGTGAAAATACAGCACAAGAGTGCAATATCCAGCCATATTGCCCTCTCACACATCAAATAATAGATTTATTATATACTACTGTGATTTAGCAGCACCTAGAAGATAGACAGCTACTGCGCATGCGCAGTACAAAGGTCGCTGCTGCGTGCATATTTAATGAGCTTCAGGCTGCTGGCCTGTTTCTAGCTTTGGACGCCACCAGCACGCGTACCGATCCCTCTACCAGTGGAAGAAAGTACCGTAAGTCAGTAAATAATTCCGTTTTCATCCGTAATGAAAGCTTATTCGTTGTTTCAGCAGCGGCTACGAGTGCATTCCAATTAAAGCACACGCCGCGGTTGCTACGCAGCATATGCCCTGGATGTTGCATGTGTATTTTATATAGTGAACAGTATTAGCCTATAGTTTAGCATACTATCTCTTTCTGTATTTTTTTTATCAGCATTTACGTAGAAGAATTTAAAATACCCACCTACCACTGAGAGTATGAATCGTGTACTGTTCCTTCTTCCCAGTGAAATTCTCAGTACGTTTGAAGATGACATATGCCAGTTTTGTCCCAATGAGATGCCTGTGCTGTTTCAAGCTCTCAGTTCTTCACTGGAATATGGCTCATTGGACGTCAAAGTGGTATGTGCAACAAAAAGGACAGCAAAAAGTGCTTGTAACTTTTGTGATCAATAGAATTAACTGTTTGTATGCAGTAATGTGTACGTAGTGGTAGCGTGTCAGATGGTTGAGCATTAGCACTGGCCGACACATTGTTTCTGTAGATGGGGGAATTTCTGTGCACAAATTATGTTCAAAGGAGATGCTGAAAAACCCTATATAGAATGCTCAGGAGTGGAACACAGCAGTATGGACATGTATACCGGATACACGGGTTAATAAGCGCAACTCGCTATGAAGCACAATTCTAATTAAATGACAGTAGTGTCCCTGTAAATTTTCTACTAGGATTAACTTTGCCCTTGATTGGGCAGGCTAGTTTCTATGAACAGGTCGGGCATAGCAAGTTATTGACTATAAAATAGCGGTTCCAAGATGTCAACTTTTCACCCAGCGGCTTCATCGCTAGCGAATTTCAACGATACAATATCAATGATCTCCACAAGCAACTCTTCTCCTGTTCTTGGCATCTAAACTTCCTTGTAAATTATGTGATGTCCATGGACCACACTCTCAAATAAACACAGAGCCCTTCTCAAGTCATTGCGTTTGTCCAGCTTTCGGGTTCTTTTTACCTGCCAAGTACACTACTCATTTGCTGTCATGTACACGTGCTACCAAAGAGGTGTCACAGTTTTGGGGGTGTGGTCAATTTTTGCCTTCATTATTAAACGCATATTGGGTATTAAGCACATATTTCCTTGCAGTTTTGGAAATAAGCGTATGTGCTTATTAACCTGTGTATACAGTATACTGGATACAATACTGTAACAATGGTCACTCATCAATGTATGGAAAGACTTATTTTGTGTTCAATACCTACCATGAAGCATGAGGCCGTTTACAATTACTTGACTAGACTAGCTGGTGGACTGACACTAAAAATCATTGTAATGAGATTCACTCACCTGTAGAGTTACATGATGCATCTTATTAACCCCAAAACAGGCTTCTTCTTGCACAGACTGATTTGGCTAATACTGTATAATTATCCGTACACCCTATTAATTCGTACACCCCCCTTTTCCGGGAAAAAAAGGGTAATTTATGTACTCTAATTTATTCGTACACGTAAAAATGAAATTATTATTCTATTGTTTGTACAGCGGAAGCGCGTTTGAGCACAAGCACTGTGAGTTGATGCAAATATACAATGTATTGAGAGCGTTTCCAATGTCCACAAATGCGAATGAACACGTTCTTTTGGCTCTTGATTCTGATCGTACGGGCAGGGACGATGTCGAAATAGGCTGGGGTGGGGGTCAGTCCGCGTGTTCCTGCAGGTTTATTCGTGTGAAGCACGTCCAGCGAATGTTGTACAGCATGCTATAAGTTCATTCTTGGATGTCGGCTAAGGGTCTTAAAATGCGACTGACATGTTTTATGTGAAGTGTAAGTTGTGGAGCCTCGTAAACTTCAAGTTGCTCGCCTATAGTATATTATATATATGTATGCACGTAGATCGAAGCCAAAGTTGCTTGTTACTACATAATGGCAGCTAACTGAAGCTAGAAAAGTACCTGCTGATTGGTTTCCTTAGTGTCGAAAACTTGCACGCGTTTTTCTTCTATTCACTTCGTACAAATACTCGTACACCCCCCGTTTCTCGAAATATTTGGTAATTTTCGTACTCTATTCAAATCGTACAGCTAAAATTGATTTTGTACGAATTATTACAAAAATTATACGGTCTTTTTTTTTTGATGACAATAGCCAATGTAACCAGGGCTTCATTTCTAGAAATTGTCAGTGTAGGGGAAGAAGCAAAAGTTGTGTGTTAAAGATTTGAGGGAGTAATACCCTCTGTTGTTGAACTTTATCTCCCAAGAAACTTTTTAACACTGAGATTGGCAGTGTAGGGAAGGCTTGTAAGGAGAAAGGAACAAGTATCTTACTGGGTGTTTGATCAGAGATTGCTCACTAATATACACTTGAGTGTTACAGTGTAATAACGTGTAATGACAACTGGACAGTTTACCAGACAAGCCCCGTTTGTAGTCATGGGAACTTCACTGAAGTCAGGTTGTCTACAGTATAACATATGGGCGAAGAAAGCCATTACATACTGGGTACAAAGACCGTCACTAATACTGTAGGCCTAGTGAGTTATTTGCTCTAGGACCATGTAGCTTGAGAGGAGGCTGCAGTGCTTCCACGCAACTCCACAGGTGAGTGAGTCTCATTAGAAGGCATAAAAATAATTTTTAGTGTCAGTCCACCAGTCCAGTCCACTATTCCAGTCCAGCGATTGTAGATGGCTCGAGCATGAGCAGAAAGCACACTATGTGAAATGTTTTAGCTAGGTTCATGTTCTACCTCTGGCATCACTGACCATCTGTCTACTTCTCACAAACAGAAGGTCAAAGATGCCAGACTACTACTGTTCAGTATGGGCTTGGTCTTGAGGAATATACATATCTGTGGCTCACCATGCATGTACATACAACAGGAGGAGGCTGATTTTGAGTTCCCACCATGAAATTGTGAAAGAAGGCATGAGACAACCGTGTCAATATTTAAGCTAGGAACAATTACCCATTGGATGTATTATTTATGGCTCAGTTTACAAGTACCTGGGATAAGGTTTTGTATACTTGACTTGGTTTTCTGTGGGTGCTTTATCTTGAATTCATGGTCTGACTGTACATAATCCGAGACCATACTCCTCCTGTTGTTGTACTTGTAATAGCCCTCCGAACATTCGAATACAATCTAGGTTTTTGAACGATGTCTAGAACTGACTGGTACCAGATACAACAATTATATATAGTAATCCATCACATGACAAAAACCAATTACAGCACAATAATGAATACATTCAGCACTCAGTCAAAGTCTGATCGTTAACTTAATCGTACATACTATCGCTTAATTTACTATGTACCTGTAAGCTAGTATACCCCATGACTGAGTACATACTGGCTATGTTCAAGCTCAGATTTTTGATATGCTTGATGTGGTTCTCTGGTGAGTGTCTTGTCTTCGTGACTAGCACATAACGTGAGATCAGAGTCCTCTCTACATTGATAAACAAAACATAATTGGGGCGAGCCTGAGCGAGTCCCACACTAGTGAGTCGAACGGTGGAATTTTTATTTATATATATATATTATTATTAGATATCTGTCGTACGTATTCCGTATGTTTGCTTAGACTGTATTTTAATGCAACCTCACGCCGCATGCGGTATATAAGTAACATTTTCACTCTGACTTTCCAATGGGCGAAGAGGGCGAAGAGAGATGCTTGGGAAGAGTAGTAGCTGGAGCGTGAAAGTTTACTGTACGAGGGCTGGAGGAGTAGCTGGAGCGTGAAAGTTTACTGTACGAGGGCTGGAGGAGTAGCTGGGGTGTGAAAGTTTACTGTACGAGGGCTGGAGGAGTAGCTGGGGTGTGAAAGTTTACTGTACGAGGGCTGGAGGAGTAGCTGGAGCGTGAAAGTTTACTGTACGAGGGCTGGAGGAGTAGCTGGAGCGTGAAAGTTTACTGTACGAGGGCTGGAGGAGTAGCTGGAGCGTGAAAGTTTACTGTACGAGGGCTGGAGGAGTAGCTGGAGCGTGAAAGTTTACTGTACGAGGGCTGGAGGAGTAGCTGGAGCGTGAAAGTCTACTGTACGAGGGCTGGAGGAGGAGTAGCTGGAGCGTGAAAGTTTACTGTACGAGGGCTGGAGGAGGAGTAGCTGGAGCGTGAAAGTTTACTGTACGAGGACTGGAGGAGTAGCTGGAGCGTGAAAGTTTACTGTACGAGGACTGGAGGAGTAGCTGGAGCGTGAAAGTTTACTGTACGAGGACTGGAGGAGTAGCTGGAGCGTGAAAGTTTACTGTACGAGGGCTGGAGGAGTAGCTGGAGCGTGAAAGTTTACTGTACGAGGGCTGGAGGAGGAGTAGCTGGAGCGTGAAAGTTTACTGTACGAGGGCTGGAGGAGTAGCTGGAGCGTGAAAGTTTACTGTACGAGGGCTGGAGGAGTAGCTGGAGCGTGAAAGTTTACTGTACGAGGGCTGGAGGAGTAGCTGGAGCGTGAAAGTTTACTGTACGAGGGCTGGAGGAGTAGCTGGAGCGTGAAAGTTTACTGTACGAGGGCTGGAGGAGGAGTAGCTGGAGCGTGAAAGTTTACTGTACGAGGGCTGGAGGAGGAGTAGCTGGAGCGTGAAAGTTTACTGTACGAGGGCTGGAGGAGGAGTAGCTGGAGCGTGAAAGTTTACTGTACGAGGGCTGGAGGAGTAGCTGGAGCGTGAAAGTTTACTGTACGAGGACTGGAGGAGTAGCTGGAGCGTGAAAGTTTACTGTACGAGGGCTGGAGGAGTAGCTGGAGCGTGAAAGTTTACTGTACGAGGGCTGGAGGAGTAGCTGGAGCGTGAAAGTTTACTGTACGAGGGCTGGAGGAGTAGCTGGAGCGTGAAAGTTTACTGTACGAGGGCTGGAGGAGGAGTAGCTGGAGCGTGAAAGTTTACTGTACGAGGGCTGGAGGAGGAGTAGCTGGAGCGTGAAAGTTTACTGTACGAGGGCTGGAGGAGGAGTAGCTGGAGCGTGAAAGTTTACTGTACGAGGGCTGGGGGAGTAGCTGGAGCGTGAAAGTTTACTGTACGAGGGCTGGAGGAGTAGCTGGAGCGTGAAAGTTTACTGTACGAGGGCTGGAGGAGTAGCTGGAGCGTGAAAGTTTACTGTACGAGGGCTGGAGGAGTAGCTGGAGCGTGAAAGTCTACTGTACGAGGGCTGGAGGAGTAGCTGGAGCGTGAAAGTCTACTGTACGAGGGCTGCAAGTTGTGAAGACAAACATGGCTACTTACAGAACGCAGATGGTGGCTGACAGTTAAATAGCGGACGGTGTATTGATCATCCGTATACGTAGTGACTTTTTGACGCCTCTCCTATTTGTGTAAGAACTATGCATGACAGTGTGTTCGGAGTCAATAATAATAATAATAATAATATTGTACAAACTTGCCTAAGGAGTTTGCGACTGCTGTGTTTCTGGATGTTAACATATGAACAAATTTGTCTCTAGTGGAGAGATACATGAAGCTTGGGTGGAATTTATCAATGACGATGTACAGTTCATCCCTCAGGTCATTATATACAGGACAAACATAAGAAATGGACTTGTCCTTGATACAGTTGCATAATTTGCAAAGTTTCTAGAGGTCAGCAGGAGCCGCAGATGGCGGCTGAGATTCTTTGACAGTTGAATAGCTGACTGTGTATTGATCATCCGTAGCGACTTTTCGAGGCCTCTCCTATTTGTGTAAGAACTATGCATGACAGTGTGTTCGGAGTCAGTAGAGGTCAGCAGTAGTCTAGACTTAACCCCTGTTAGATGCAGACATGCATGACCTGTATGCTGTAACCTGGTAATAAGACTCAGGTGACTTTCGGTTAGCCAAAGAAAGCTGCTCTGCTTTGCTCGCTCAGGCTCGCCCCACAATGTTCTACATTTACACTAGTTATTATTCTAGTTATGCTAATGTCTGACTGTTGTGTGCAGTGTCAATGTCCATAACCAGTTACTTCAGTTCTGTTTTGTTTTGTTTCATTTTGTTTCTGACCATTCTGAGTTTTCTAGTGTGAACCTATGTATACGTATGTTACGCGTAATCGAGAAATCTGCGTAATCCTGGCGCAGCACATTTTTGGAGTCTTGATGAAGCGCAGCAATCTCGAGATTGTGCAATTTGTCTACTCATTCTAGGGATCTAGGATTTTCACTGTATAAGCAGTCTTATGTCAAACTGCTTCCTATGGCTATGACTGCTTGCTTGCATCCATCTCCCACCTCGGGAAAAGGAATAGACATCGAAAAGCTTTCTCTGACTCTTGATACTCATCTTCTTGTGCAGTTCTAAATTATGTGTCTTCTACTGTTGTATAAGTAACTCCTATATTGTCTCTTGGATTATTACCATCATTTTTCACTGGTCGAGTACAGATAAACATTTTTTACTGTTGTAAGGGAGGTGCTACATAGTAAATAACTATCTTGCAATCTCATTGGCCCTTACCACTTTTTGGGAATATGCACCTCACTACTAATAATAACTCTGTATAACAGGCACTTTACGCACTCCTAGTCGTAAGTAAACAACCCCAATTTAGCTTTTAGCAGACACTCATCAACCTTTTCCGCAAAACTGTCCACCATCGCTGCTGGAGTTAACAACCTGATATTAGATTTGGGTTGTTATTCACGATACTAGTCTTTACTTAGCATTTCTTACAGGAACCTGTGTACAATTGCTCGTAAACCAGGCTCTGGTCGTCCATCAAGAATAACTGACTATGTTCGGTTGATCGTAGAGCATCAGATGAGGTGTGATGATGAAACTACAGCTACACAACTGCATGAGCGACTTATACAGCATGGCATCTCTCTGTGCCTCCGCACTGTACTACGTAGCCGGGAACTGTTGGGGTGGACCTACCAAGGATCTGCCTACTGTCTCATACGAGATGTAAACAAACAGAAAAGGCTAGAGTGGGCACTACATCAGAATGATTACTTTGAAAATGTGATCTTCAGTGATGAAGCATCAATCCAAATCGGAACCCATCGACTGCAGTGCTACCGTAAAAAGGGAGAGCTGCCAAAACCAAAACCTCGCCCCAAACACCCAGCCAAAGTACACGTTTGGACTGGAATCAGCAAGCAGGGTGCCACCAGTATTGCCATTTTCACTGGAATTATGGATGCAGCCTTCTACGTGTTCATACTTGATTGTTGCCTAACTTCAACGGTGCTCAACATAGATTCTTGCAGGATAACGATCCAAGGCATGTTTCATGCCGTGCCAAGCAATTTTTTTGAGGAGAACAACAAACTGGTGACGCACTCCACCTGAATCTACAGACTTAAACCCTATTGAAAACTTGTGGCATGAGCTCGAGTACTACTTGCGTGCAGAAGTGAAGCCTAGAAATCTGGCAGAACTGAAGGCAGGAATTAAATTATTTTGGTCTACTATCACCAAAGAAAAATGCTTTGTCTGTCTACATTAATCATCTCAAAAAAGTACTTCCCTGAGTTATTGAACTACATGGTGATGCAACTAGCTATTGAGTAGTGTAGCTTCATGCAGTTCACTGTTGTGTACACCCACACAAGCACACCTGGAAGAGATCATGGTTGGATCTACCATTGTGCTTGTGTTGAATACCGTAGGACTGGTTTTAAATGCGGAGTTTAATGTTTGCGTTCTGCACTTTTCAAGCCAATTGTGTATTTAGTTATTGTGTTCAGTGCCAAATGGGGTGGGCTATTAATAGAATAATTTAGTACACGACATGCGACAGTGCAGAGAGCTCGAACATGGCAAGTCAAGTCATTGTGCCTGAGATGTAATGCCTAGAGTGTTGTTCATATTCATCATATTTTCAAACGAGTATGGATCTCTGAGGTGGGAGAAAAACTACCTGTAGATTTGGAAGAAGGCGATGCCAATGATATACTGTATAGCGGGAAATTTTTGCTGGTGCAAAATTTCGCGAAAATGCCTCCAGACCTTTCAGAAGAAATTTTCGTGGTTTTTATTTTCACGGAATGAACGCATGACGCTCGGACCGTACCCCTACCAGTTGATTGCTACACCCATGTAGAAGCCTGGCAACTTAGGGAAACGATGAAGCAGAAGCAATTTAAGCTGGTACAACGACTGAGTCTTCCTTTCGTGTCAAGGCAATCATGTTTACGAAAGGAGTGAGCAACTGGCTTGTCGAACAGAAGGAATCATCGCTGCTGGTCTCGACTTCGACAGCTTCGGAGTGTCTCTTACGGTGTCGTTGGCATCTTTTATAGCAGCAGGCTGGTTCAGTTCTACAGCGGCTGTTTAGGGGGCAGACAGACTGTAGAAAACTAGCTCATTCACACAGGAACTTGTTCGTAACGACGTACGAGAGCCTGGGCCAACGTAATGATGTCATCAGTTAGCCTCGTCCCCAGGCCACTCCCAGATTTTGTCTCGCAACCGTGGAGAAAAATCGGGAGAAGGCCTGGTACCAATACTACGTCATGGACCAGAAATGGAGGACTCGGTTAGTATGTAATGTGGACTCAGTTTCATAATGATGGCAACATGCCCACACAATATACGGCCAGTACAGCAAGCGATTGAAAAGTAAAGTTTGCCTAGGCGTTTTGCCAACAGCTACGGACTTTGCAAGTACCAAGTCGCAAACGAAGGATGTCTAGACGTAAGTGGAAGGCGTTATGCGTGTACGTCGACTGAGGAAAGCAGCAGGCTGAGGGCAAGCGCGTTGCTCCGTGTCAAATAAGTGTCTGCACTCGGACCACTGTCCTCAAGGAGGCTCAGAGCCAGGGCTGAACAGCGTAGATACATGTAACTTGTACATACCTACAAGTAGCCTTGCCATCTGTTTCTCCGTCCACTTTAACCGATTATACGCGAAAGTGACTTATTGGCCACGTTTTCTTCTCTCATGAAGAGAGACACAATGCTAGCTACAGAGGTACAGCGGACCTCAGGCTTCATACCTATCAAGACAGTTCCGAGGCTACATCTCGCTGTCAACGAGAAAAGCCAAAAATGGTACACACAGCAAGCAACAAAACAAGCGCTCCGCGAAAACAGCTGCCGTGTGCTTCACAAACACTTACCTAGGTACAAATTAAGCACGATTGAGTTAACGATCAGACTTTGACTGAGTGCTGAATGTATTCATTATTGTATCCTGGGAAGCCATAAGATGAAAGGCACCGCTCATGCATTAACTTGTATAGATTCCCTACCCACTGCAATTAGGAGGGAAATAAATCAATTAGGAGGGAAATATATATAATTCCCAGTCACAGAAATTGTAGTAAAACAAACATTCTATGCAATAATTGTACTCCATACAACAGTCAATAGTCAAAATCTGCATATTGAACTAGTTCATCAAACTCCTTGTCAACTTTTTCAGCGGATTGTACATTAAATATTGGTCTGACATTTACAGTGAGACTTCCAATAGTGCAGTTGGTTAGGTCACCGAACAATCTACCCAGGCTTTCAGTTGTACCGGCATTGTACTGTACCGACCGATTCTCTTGACACTGAATTTGGACTTTGCCTGAGTGCTGAATGTATTCATTATTGTATCCTGGGAAGCCATAAGATGAAAGGCACCGCTCATGCATTAACTTGTATAGATTCCCTACCCACTGCAATTAGGAGGGAAATAAATCAATTAGGAGGGAAATATATATAATTCCCAGTCACAGAAATTGTAGTAAAACAAACATTCTATGCAATAATTGTACTCCATACAACAGTCAATAGTCAAAATCTGCATATTGAACTAGTTCATCAAACTCCTTGTCAACTTTTTCAGCGGATTGTACATTAAATATTGGTCTGACATTTACAGTGAGACTTCCAATAGTGCAGTTGGTTAGGTCACCGAACAATCTACCCAGGCTTTCAGTTGTACCGGCATTGTACTGTACCGACCGATTCTCTTGACACTGAATTTCAGTACGCAATCCACTATGTGCACCCTCATATTCAGTGTTCGTCATCATCACCTTCGATACAGCCCTGTGCTGTTCTTCAGAAATACGCTCATAGGATCGCAGTGCCTCTATTGATCGGTGACCAGTGGTCTTTTGTATGATCTTCTCAGAGACATTAGCTCTAAACATCGCACTGGTCCCTGTTGCACGTAAACTATGATTAGTTTTGTTGTCGAAACCTGCTTCCGTGCACATCTCTTTCACCATTGTTGCAAGTGTGTTTTTGCCAACTGGAGCTTCGTCATACCATGGTGCTTCAGGATCACTAGGAGCCGTTGCCTTGGGTCGAAGGTAAAGAATGTCGTTATCGAAAGCATACTTGGGCAATTTCTTCATATACAAGTTGAGGAGAAACACTAAGCATTTGGGGACTTGGTCATATACAGCATAACATGGCACTTCCTTGTTCTCAAGTCGAAGATGATCAATCCCCCCCGATCTATTCTTTGATCCATGCTCTATATAAGTGACACAATCAGGATCATCACCAGGTTTTGAATGCCACTTGAAATTGGATGGTCCTAGATTCCTCTGCTCCTGACCTCCCCGAATGCAAAAGCGTTTCCCTATGTAGTAGAACACAGCCCTTTGGGTGTCTTAACTGAAAGGATCTCAGTTGTCCACAGTTTCTCTTCTTCCTCTGGAGTTATAAGACTGGCATGCTTAACTTCCGTCCCTATTCCCTTTGAGTGCAAGTCTCTGTAAACTGAGTCACAAGTCCCATGAATATCACGAAATGCAGATTCACTTCTGTTGAGAAACTTGGGACTCCCAGGATTTTTATCGAGCATATACCTCTGCAGGCCTGCCAAAAGCAAATGGATGCTCCTTGGTGGATATGGCTCCCCTTTCTTATTTGTGACTTCAGTTACAAAACGAGGTATCCACTTATTCAGATTTTGTGTATCAGGGTTATCGAATAGATCCTCAGGACAGCGATCCTCGTTTCCATCTCTTTGTGCACGTTCATTTCTGGTTAACATCCACTCGCGAAAACAGTTCAAAGCCCAAAGAGTATTCTTTTGTGTATTTGGCGGCACATGTCCTTTCATCACTGTCTTCATGTCATTGTCTTTCAGAGGGCTGCCAAAGCGCTTTTTAGTAGCCACGGCCGTGTTCTTTTTTGGCTTTTTTGAACGAGGTATTTGAAAATCAGGGTCTTCATTCTCCATAGAGCACGCTATCACACAAATCCCAATGAAACTGGAGTCAGCCAACGACTTATACAGGCTAAAACACCACAAGGCTAGCTACAACTCGCCCTACAAAATCCAAATTTCATTTGAATGACGTCAATCGTTGCTAGGCATTGCTTAGAAACACAAACGACGTCATAGATGTTGCTTAGCAATAGTACTGTTGCCAGGATACAAGCTAGTTAGAGCACGCCTACACACGGGCTTTACCCGGAAATACACTCAGTAATATTCAATAAACCCTCGGGTTTATTGAATATTACTTCGTGTATTTCGGATAAAGCCCTGGTAGGCATGCTCTAACTATAACTTGTGCTGTAATTGATTTTTGTCACGTGATGGATTACTATATATAATGTATGTCATATACACAAAGCATTGAGCGTGCTGTTGGTTCAACAACATGCCAAACGTTGACTTTGTTCTAAATATTTTGCTATTGGTTAATAGGCTATTCCCAATAGCGGTGTGCGGAATGCAATTTTGATGATTAACTTCCGGTTTCAGACTGGGGTAAAAAACGTGATGTAATGCCTCACGTTAAGTACTAGGCTCTATGTAGAACTCGTGTATGTTCAGCATACGGCCGTTTACGCGTCGTTTAAGCTATTGCCACGTGGCGCATATCAGCGCGTACGTCGAAGTGCGACGAGTTGAACGCAACAATCGGCGAGCAAATCGGACCTTGTTTGGCGGAGTTACGAAGCTGTGAGCGAGCCCCTTACAATACAAGCAAGTGTGAGAGCCCTTCAGCGATTTCTGCCTGGTTCTTGTCTCGGTGAGTTACTAGGGGCTGCCAGCATGGTATACTCAAGTAGCCCGTCAGCCTGAGAGGAGCACTACGGGGAGGGAGCATGCTGTGCGCTAACTGCCATAAACACAGCGAGCGGCAGAAATCGCTGAAGGGCTCTCACACTTGCTTGTATTGTAAGGGGCTCGCTCACAGCTTCGTAACTCCGCCAAACAAGGTCCGATTTGCTCGCCGATTGTTGCGTTCAACTCGTCGCACTTCGACGTACGCGCTGATATGCGCCACGTGGCAATAGCTTAAATGACGCGTAAACGGCCGTATGCTGAACATACACGAGTTCTACATAGAGCCTAGTACTTAACGTGAGGCATTACATCACGTTTTTTACCCCAGTCTGAAACCGGAAGTAATCTCCGCGAGACGTGATGAATTCCTCGCATATTTTCTCTTAGCGGGAATAGCCTATTATATGATGTGAAAAAATTTAACAGGCCCTCTCCTGCTTTTCTGTACTGGAAGCGATGGGAAGCTGGGCAAGGGCCTGAGAACAAGGTTCACAACACCTGCACATGTAACCCCAACCACCTCTAGAGAGGGATACAACTACTATGGCACAGTAGGCCAGGTGCTCTTCCCATGTCTACATAAGCACAAGTTCAGTTGGCTTGTTGTTTATATGAAATTGAAAATTTGTTGCAAATACAAATTAATGCAGAATCAAACAGAGTTACAATACAGCAATCAGGCATTGAAAGATAAGGAAATAAAGGTAGATAAAACAGAACACAACTTGTAACATAACGAATTTGGATCACTCAATCAGAGTTTCACACTGATGGGCGTTAATCTGCCACTTTGTAAATTCTGGCACGTTTTACTAATGCTAACAATGCCTTTGCCCAAACCACACTCCCCATCGGACAAGTGCCGTGCCCTCTGCCTCACAGTACAGTTGATCTAGCTGGCTGGTTGTTGTACCCTTTCCTGCTTGGTGAGCTCTTGAGGGGCACTGTATCACCAAACATGCATGCCCTGGCCGAAACCACTGCCAGAGCCCTCAAACTTCAAATGTCCCGCCCAGTCATCTTTGCCATTGCCTTCTCAGGAGGCTGGAGCTGGGGCTAGGGCTGGAGTTGAGGCTGGGGCTGGAGTGAGGCTGGGGCTGGAGTTGAGGCTGGGGCTGGGGCTGGGCTGGGGCTGGGCTGGTAGCTGCGGTTGCGGTGAAATGCCAGGGGTGGAATGGAACAAATGGAACGATGAGTGTCCAGACACCTGTTGGCTTGGTATGGGTATAGGAGACAGCATTGTGTCCTCGCTTAAGGTGCCCAAGATTGACTCTGACTTGACTTTGTTCCACACATTGGAGCTGAAGCTTGGGCTGCGGTTGAGGCTGGGCTGGGGGTGAATGCTGGGGCTGTGCTTGCGACATGATCTGTGAGTCAGACGGGGGCAGAAATTGCAGCTGGGCTGATAGTGGGATCTGTGAGTTGGTGAGTGGTAGGAACTGTGGCTGAGGTGATGAGAGCTGTGGCTGGGGTGGTGGAAGGTGTGGTTGGGGTGGTGGAAGGTGGTAGGCATTGCAGGATGTGCTGCAGAGTCTCTTCAATCTTTTGCAGCCGCACCTCAACAAGAGGTGGTAGAGGAGGTGGGGGAGAGGTGCTGGGGGAAAGCCTCAACTGAAAAGGAGGATGCCCGATCTCCATGTCTGTGGCCATAGACTTCCTGGAGCATGTGGAAGAGCACCAAGATGACTAATGAAGGTAATTAACACTGACGAGTCTTGCTATGCTCTTTCACCACCATATAGACTGTAGTTCATAGGGAAATTTGAAACTGACCCTTGCCACGACATCCATTAGCGTTTTTGGGAGCCTTTGTTGACTTCCCTGCTCCTAGAAGAGTAAGTAACAGCGAATTGTTATCAAGTATGAAAGGTGGACACATGAATAGTTATGCATAGATTAGCCAAATCACTAACATGAAATTTAGTGACCTTTAAGACACCACCAATAGAATAATATAGTGCACATACAGTTACAATCAGTGGCCCAATTTTTGCACTCATCCATTTGTATTTATCCGTTATTTGTAGTGCGACCTGCTGGTATTCATCTCTTGTAGGATACAGCTTGTAACATAGCATACTGCTGGCAACACAAGAGAGGAACTTGGGTATGACGCTGGTATTTTGTGCACTGAAACCAGCCTCCACACTAGCAGGGTAGTTTTGAGGCAGATGGAATGGTCAAGGGAGTGGCTCTTCTGACTTTCTTTCCTGTTTCAGTTGTAGCATGTAATAAACATTGCAGCTACATTGTAAGTTTGTGCCAGCACTAGACAAATCATGCAGGAATGCCAACAGCCATTGATCATTAAGCAGCAATTGCTGCTGTTCCATTTGTTCTCAGCACAACGTTCAGAAGGCACTGGGACTCCAGCAGTTTCCAAGTGATAAACATCTTTTCGGCTTGGTTGTTCTTTCCTCTCAGCTACGTAGAAATCATCCATTCTCCTCTTATTTATGTTTTTTGCTTGATAAGACAGGTGCCCGGCAGCAGGCATTATATGGAGAACACTCTTCAAGATTATTCTCCGGAAACTGTAAAAATTGTGATGCTTAGGGAAAGTTCAAAGAGGTTGTTCACACTACTGACTAACAGTAGTAACAGTAGTTTATACAGAACAGTAACTAAATATTCTGGAATTCCAAGAAAATTGCGAGACAACTCAGCATCCATTTTGGTACTGATAATCGGTCACAGTGTACAACCAAGTCAGTGGTACCTTTTTCAGGCAATGATAAGTATTTCTTAAAGACTCTGTCACATATCACCTTTTCATAAAGTGCAGACAATAAATGTACCTTGGAAATCGGCCTCACTTCCACTATCAGCCTCACTTCCACTATCAGCCTCACTTCCACTAGGAGTATACACCAAAGCTGGATGCGCAAACCGTAGGACTGACTCTACATATGCATTAGTACAAGCAAGGACTGGGAAAGCAGTAAATGTGACCCACTGAGCAGAAACCTGGAACATCCCAAATTGAGAGAAAACCCTAAAGTTACATATCAAATATATTTGTGCAATGATAAAAAAATAGTTCTTAATTTCTGAGTTATGGAATGAAATGAATTTTAGATGTGGATTGTGACTTTTGATGTTGCTATTGCCTCATTACGCACACTTTGCTTTTTTAAACTTCTCCAGCTGTTTTTGACTTGTCAATGTCTGCACAACTGGCAAGTTCTCAAGCTCTTGGTTGATGCATCAGGGTCAATACGACTAAGATCTTCTGGTAACCTGAACTTCATTGGTGATGGTCCATCGACTTGAAGCAACAATCTCCAGTGCTCTGCTGAAACCACTTTCTATCACTTGACAATCAGTTTTACTGCTACAGGTATTGATGCATCACGTGAATCTTGCAACCGTGACCGCAGTTGCAGCTGAAACGACATCATCTGCATGGTCTTCTTTTTGTCACTGCGTTGCAGCTGAAACGACACCATCTGCATGGTCTTCTTTTTGTCACTGCGTTGCAGCTGAAACGACACCATCTGCATGGTCTTCTTTTTGTCACTGCGTTGCAGCTGAAACGACACCATCTGCATGGTCTTCTTTTTGTCACTGCGTTGCAGCTGAAACGACACCATCTGCATGGTCTTCTTTTTGTCACTGCGTTGCAGCTGAAACGACACCATCTGCATGGTCTTCTTTTTGTCACTGCATTTTCATGCAAAGTATTGCATTCTTGTTGCTGCATTTGACTAGTGGGTGTATGAAGAGGCCCTGTTTATGATCGGCATGCTCAGGCTCACCCCCACAATGGTTTACGTTTCTCTTGCAACTGAGGAACATGTATGAAATGTAGGAACCAGAATAAACAAAACAAAAAAAACGGGAGTTATATAGGGCTGGCATGCCAAGACGTATAAAACAATATCAAGATGATCTAAAGTGGAAGGTGGATGTACAAAGAAAGACCCATCCCTACATCTTTTTTGTGCTACAGTTTCTTTAGTGGGAAAAAGATGTATGGATGGATAACTTTACTGTCTACCATGCCACTTGTATGAGTCTCTGTGTCAGAATTGCCAGAGCTGCCATCTGTTTTTCTCACATTGTCAGGGTGGTTGAGGTGCTGGTTTTCCTAGCAGGTAAGTCTTGTTTGGTAGGGAGATGATCTGACAGATTGGAAGATAAGTAGCTTCACTGATGCTTCATCCATGTCAGCTTTGCTGGCAACCTAAACCCTGATTGAGGCAGTTATTGGTATAGCCTCGTTCCCAGGCCCTAAGAGGAGGAGAAGAAAGAGCCTGGTTTCTGCTTAATTATCTCTGATTTAAACGTGTCTGTCAGTGGAACAGTGCTAATGATGATTTCAATGTCATGTGGTTGATTGCATGATGTTGCTATTCACCATATCAAACCAGCGTAGCTAGCTTGAGTAGCTTCTACCTCAGCACCTTATCCAACAGCCTTGCACTGCTCGTCAATGAAGATCTCTAGCAGAAAGAGCAGACAGAAGTGCAATGGAAGACCAAGTTGCCTATTGCGAGGATTTTACCGGTAGGTAGCCACTTCTTCTCATTAACCGACTCCACGGGAGCTTGTACTTTCCTTTTATAACTTCAAATCGGCCGATTGATGAGTACAATCAAGAGCGCATCGAGCCGCAGAGGGCATACAACTTCCTGTAGTCTATGTATAGACGGCATAGTGCTGAGTGTTACTAAAAATAACGTTTCCGGTTAATCACGTGAAAAATCGTGTACAGTATGATTACAAATGTCCAACGGAAAGTTTTCCCAGGAAATGGCAGCAACAAAGAGAAGTGCTACCGATTTCGGTAGTACTTAAGAAACGCCATCCAAGCAAAGGAAGACCGTCTCTTCCAATCAGGATAACTCACCAACTGGGGTAGCGGGCCAGATTCAGCGCAAGTATATCGGAAGCAGCTCAAACATTTGCCGCTCTCAACAACAGGTCGACGTATGCTTACCCTATCATTCTCTATGGCAGTAAAATACTTTCTGTATCCGAGAAATCTTTGATTTCCAGCTTGCACGCTAAGTCTTCATCGAAGACCAACACTGCAGATGGGATGTCCGTCACTCCAGCAGCACAAAAATTACGCAATTGCGTTTGCGTCATTGCATGTGCTGAATACTGGAATTATATTTGAAAGCTATATTTAGTACTGCCTTTTGCGGCTCAGTGCACCCTTGCTACAATCGATTGAGTTTCTTGCATGCCATTTGCTGCTAACTCAGGACCTTCCACTACATCACTTCAATCAACATGCTAAATCCCAATTATGATGCAATGCCAGCATCAACTTGCTCCTGAAGTCTTGGAAAGAGTCATGGAATAACTTAGCTGCTGGTTGAAAGAAACGAACATTGTAGTGAAACAGTATCTTATACTGTCAAAACAACTGCTATTCCTTGTACAATAGGTGTGCACGCTTAGGCAGTCCTTCCTGGGTGTCTTTCATAAGTGTCATCTTTTAAGCTCACCTTGGAGCTAGCTGCCTAAGCAAAGAGACAGTAACATGACTCTTGTGAGCAATATATAGTGATGGATAAATAAGTAAAGATGAGAAAAATAATGCACGTTAGCGGTGGTGGTCATAGTCAGGGGGAGTAGGCACTAATAAGACATCTTTTGTGGGCGAGATGCCACTGGTTGGCCGAGCATGCCACAAGATGCGCACTTATGGATGATGTTGCAACCATAGCTGTATGGACAGGCACCGTTGTTCTTATTGTACAGGATGCAGTGCTTGAGGTTTCCCTTCTTGGCTGGGGGTAGGCGGAGGGGAGCAGTAAGGTATTAATTTACTCTTTCTTCTTAATGTACTGCATCCCTCATCTGAATGCGAAACTGTTCATAGGTAGCACAGACATCAGATTGAGGGGTCATAAATACCCATATAGAAAAAACTAGGTTGTGACAACCTTGTCACAAGGTAGTACAGCCAGCTTGTACCAACCTTGTAACAACCTGGCTACAAGGTAGTGGCAAGGTTGGAACAAGGTTGTCGCATGGTTGGTACAAGGTTGCGACAAGGTTGTGACAACCTTGCCAGAAGGTTGTCCAAACCCTGGATTTGTCACGCCCGCTAGCTGGTTTCAAGGTTGTAACAAGGTTGTAACAAGGTAGTCACAAGGTTGTAAATAAGCAGGTGATTCCTGCAGGGTTGGTACAACCTTGCTACATGCTTGTAAACATAGGTGTATCGATCAGTATACTTCACATGCAAAACAACCAGATGGTAAAATAATCACATAGTATGTACATAAATATACATGTATATCTACGATGTATGGATACAGCACATGACATACCCTTTACCCTTTACCTCTTATGCGCATGCATGATCAGAAATCAATCACATGCTCACGAGAGAAACTTATAAACTAGCTGAGTTCAGACATTCGTATTAACTTGGTTGAAAACAAACCTGCTTAAGTGTATCTATCACAAACGTTTAAAGAGAGTGCCTGTATGCACTTCCAAGTTAATTAGCTTCTGGCTCTTTACTACCACTGTAGCTGTACATGTATACTTTAAAACTTTGGGCGCATGTGGGCACATCAAAGGGTAAAGGGATATTATTTAAAAGCATCACTGTCTGTACTTATACACATGTTATAGCTTAAAGCTACTTTCTGCAACAGTTGGCACACTTGTCATTGATAGTGTTGACAAGGAAGCTCTTGGCAACAGGGTGGGATGACTGCACACATGCCCTGTTTAGAACAAGCAAAATTAGAATTTTAAAATGCTGCCATGCAGTGTATAATTCCTACTTAAAGCCTCCCTGCATTGATTGTCAATGGGCCAATTAAGAGGTAGCTTGCCAAACATGAAGCTTTTCCTTAAACGCATGCAGGGAGTAAACAGCATTTCAGGTAGCTAAAAGTACCGTAGTCTCATGAAAGAGCACCCATGGGTGAAGCACCTTACAAGTCCACCAGAGAGGGGGGTGTGTGCTCTTTCGAATGCTTTCGGATTTAATCACAAAAGAGCGCCCTTTCGTGTTTACAGTGACTCGATGCCCTTGAATTCGGCTTGAAGCAAATAATTGGACAAGCAGTAACATACATCGGAACCACCAGCAGCTTTGAAGTTACGTCCTGACGGCACATAACACTCTGAACGGCGCCACTGATGTAAGCATAGTTTACCTCGCGGTGCGCACCACGTTAGCTATGTTCGTCTACGCAAAGCTGCTTTGTAGTAACCTTCAGTGAAGTATAACACACGAAGTTTCTTACCTCAGATATGCATAGCGCTTGGGGATGTGCTTCTCAAACTCCACATGTGCACTCATTAGCCACGCGATACTCGCTCCAGGGTGGGCGCTCATTCGAACAAACTTTGACCCTATACAGGAAATTGGGCCAAAAGTAGGGGGTGGACGCTCTTTCACGAAACTATGGTAATAGATTGTAAATTGGCTGATTTTGATGAAGCTGTAAACAGATCAGAGTTACCGTATTTCCTTGATTTTTTTCCCGCCCTTGAATTAACCCCGCGCACCCGAGAGCACGCTTGAGCTGAAGAAAGCCCTTGATTAGTTCCCACACGGTTACGCAGCCACACTCATTGCTGGCAACGAGGACAACTTGGATGACTCAGATCACTTGTCTAGCCGGTCTGTACTCACGTACTTTACTGCACTGTACGTACCTAGTATTTGTGCTGTACAAAGATGTCAAGTCGTGTGCATTTCGATGGCGCACGTGCGCGACTGGAGTGCACGCCGGACTTGGCTGAAGTTAATTGAACCCGCCCTCGTTTTGTTCCCGCCCTGGTATTGTACCCGCGGGTAAGTACGGTCTAGTACCCACGGGAAGTAATCAAGGAAATACGGTAGTTAATTAAGTGAAGTATACAGCCAAACGTATAGAGGAATGGCCGACTTGCATGATAGAAAATCACGTGATACAGCTGGGGATCAGGGTCTGTGAAATTGCCATAGAAAATGAATGGAGAGTGCGAACAACACGGTACAAAGACGATGGATGGAACCTATTTGTGGCTGTTCTGTTGGGGATTGTCTGTGACCATGAACACTATTTGAGCCAATCATGGAATGCCAGCCAACTCAGGTGAGCCAAAAGCCATGAAAAACTTGGCTACTAGCTTTGTGTGCACAATATTAATGGGCGGGCGTAGGGGGATAAAGCTAGTTCCAGCTGCTGTACAAACAGCACTTAAATCTAGCTAGTTACTGTTGGCATTAAAGTTTCTGTGTGGAGTCATCCGCAATAAAAATGATAATACCCACTGCATGCATGCTACTTTAAAGATGTCATTGTGTCTATGTAGGTATACTCATTTCCTGATGAAACAGAGTTATCATCACAGTGGACAGAGTGCAGCAACTGGCCATCCATGAGCAGGTTGACAAAGATCACAGACCTGAGTTATGATTGAACGTTCTAGCTTCTGTGGACCACTGCAAGAAAAAGTACTTGTAGGCACAGTGCTTATAGTTGTGTGGGCATGTGTATTTCATATGTGTGAGTCATTAAAATTTGAGGGTAGGTCTATGGTGGCCATGGCTCCGTGACAGTATTTTCATCTCAGGAACTTGAGTGTTCTGCTATGCAATAAAGGGAACATTTTCTCTAGTTGTCAAAGCAGAAGCTGTTTAAGTTAGTTTTTTGCCGATTTAGCTGATGTTCCAGCATCCTGTCAACAGAATTTGCCATATTTGTGCCGCGTACGAAGCGCTTTAACACATTAGCTATATACTGTGGCAAAGCTTTTAGTCTCCACGATAATCTCAAAATGATGGCTGAAGGACACGCTGTGTATGAGCAGCAAGCTATTTTATCAACCACGGCGGTCATTTTCCATACATTTTGTATGGAGAACGAGAAGAACCTGACCCCCAGAGGGCTAGGGGCGTGCCAACGTGATCCTATCGTGCAAGTCGGCCATGGAGAAGCAAATTTTATCTTCCCCTTATGTAATTATAGATACATTCTATTACCTTTACTCCTGGATCCTTCGGAGTACAGCTTTGTACAACGTCCTGTTCCTAATATGCGCAGCGCCTTTTGTGGCGGAGAGGGGAATCACACCTACTCGGACAATCAACGGATAAGAACAAACTTAGTAGGCGTCTTCTGCGCTGTATTCACGATCGCTTAGCCTTCGATGATATGGCAGCACGTCGATCGTGTCCGACGTGTGGCTCTTACTGAAGGCAGCCGCAGCTGTCAGCTTCACTGCAAGCAGCTGTCGCAAGCACGTGCTGCCAAATTTGCGCATGCGTGCTGCCTTTAACAGCCCGGAGTGGGTGTGGTCTAAGCGCAACGGCGCCGCGCAGCAGGCTACAGCCTTAGCCTGTCATGCTCATAGGCAAACTTTCTGGAAAGAACGGAACCAGCTTGAAGGTAAGATATCCCAGTGGGTTATCATCTGCCACCTATTTTGTTGTAAGGCGGATTAATGTGCACTGTAGGTTACATTCTTGTTTAATAAACTTTACACTGGTTTAGTATATGTAGCTACTACCTTGTGTGACAAGCTAGATGCAACCAACAGTAGTATGGGATTGCATTTGATAATTTGAATACGTACGGGAAATGCTTCGTGATACTGTCTCTGATACTAAAAGCCATCCACGTTGAGGTTGGTTGGCTAGTGGGGTTTCAGCATACATTCGGGTGGCATTAAAATTTGGTCAGTCCCCCTGATGCATTGGACTTTTTGGTCTTGTGACTGTCAGTCCGATGTGTTGAACTTCTTGGTCTTGTGACTGTCAGTCTGATGTGTTGGACTTTGTGTGGTCATGTGACTGTCAGTCGATCTGCTGTGTTGGACTTTGTGGTCATGTGACCGTCCGTCTGATGTGTCAGACTTTGTGGTCATGTGACCATCAGTCTGATGGGTCGAACTTTGTGGTCTTGTGACTGATGTGTTAGACTTTGTGGTGGTACAACTGTCAGTCTGATGCGTTGCACTCATGCTTTGTGCTTCACCTTACAGTACTTGAAGTGGCTTAGAAGGTGCAACTTAAGATGAAGTACACCTGAAATTGGGAGGAGAGAATATAATTGTTGCTGTAGTTATTATTAATTCCTCTAAATTCCCCTATTACAGAGCTGTTGTCTGCATCAAGATGGGAAAGCAGATGAAAATAGAACAGAGGAAGCATCAGAAAGCTAAACACAAGCTGAAATTTACACTAAATGCTAAACCTGCAATCACATATGTAGGAAGTGTCCCATCATCACCTGATGCAGAAATGAAATGGCAAAGAACACTGATGAAGAACTTGAGGTTGATTTGGATGTTGTTGAGATGACTTTTGCCAATCCTGACAGTGCATATAGCTAACTCTTTGCTTGAGTTTAGGAAAAGGCTCATGTTAGATGCTTATCGATGTGAGCTTGTTTAGAAAAAGCTAACAGCTTTTAAACATCGAGAACAGATTAATCATATCATGTCCTTTATCAAACTTGCATTTGCAACCACAACTGGCAAGATTGTGAAGACTGCAATGGAAACAAGTAGTGCTGCTGCTAGCATAAGAAACAACTGGCGTCTGCCTACAAATGACTATAACAGTATTGTCCTGTATTGATATTTTACGGTATGGTGCAATGTTGTGATGATACACAATGTCATGTGATTATTTCAAACTATAGAACAATCTATTCACAAAGTTGTGCACATAACCACAATCCATTTACAACCTTGTAATGAACATGTGCATGTAGACTACAATCTCTCCACAAGGTTGTGTCTAACTTGTAATTATTCAACAGTCTGCTCACAACCTATACACAACCTCTCCACAAGGTTGTGTCTAACTTGTAATTATTCAACAGTCTGCTCACAACCTATACACAATCTCACAACAAGGTTGTAACATGCATGTAAGGTTGTGCCATGGTTGTTACAAGGTTGTTACAAGGTTGTTACAACCTAGTTTTTTCTATATGGGTAATCGAGAAGACACTGCTTCCACATGCTAACAATTGTTCAAACCTCATCTTTGACTTGACATACTTTGAATGAACAATCTTTTAGTTCTGAATGGCAGGGAGGTAAATTGGAGGATTTTCTGCTCTCCCACTTCTTGTTGCTGGTTGTGGAATTCGGAAAATCTCAGCATAGTTAAGAATAAAACAGACAGCATCACAAACACAATCTCATACAGGTACGTATGTAGTTGCTGGAGTATGGCCAGTCAAACTGTGTTCCCTGTGCACTGGTCCATTTTCTTGAAGGTGTTTTGTAGGTTCTTAAGGTTTTTTGAACCAATGTCACGTAAGAATACGAAGGCATCCTTGCGAACGTGACGATGATCAAAGTGGTAATCAGATGTAACTCGCTTACACTTTCCTACTTTTGTTTGACACTAATGTTTAATTGAATCACTGGTCCTGGATAGCAACGGAAGCTTGCCCAGAATTAGCATATATTTCTTAGCCTTGGTCATCTCACACAATCATAGATGAAATTGGAACACTTCGGCAGTTGTAGTGAACTTGGAGAGACAATTACGTATTAGAGCACGAACACCCAGCTAGTAGCTTGCTAGTGATAGCAGAGTATACTGGGTCGTTATCGGGAAAAATCAAGCTTGAGTTAGTAGATGTACTTGGCTCACCAGTTACATTATCATGATTACCAACCACCCTGACTGTCTTCATCTCCTGGTAATTTAAATAATCTTCAAACTCCTTGGGAAATACTGGATACTTCCCCATGCTACGTAGCTTCATTATTTAATTCAGGGAGCTTAGCCTGGCATGTTGGTTGGTGGTTCAAGAAAATTTGTAGCACTATACAGCAATGTAATTACATACAGAAAGTTTTTCCTTGAGTACTTCTCTGAAGGCTTCCCCACAGATATAGTTCATTTCTTCCTCAAGCCTGTGAGGCATTTGTAGTCTTTATGTAGTAATGAATGCCATGTTTTAGCTTTGAATTGGCCATACATGTAGAGTACATCACTGCTTGTTGTTATGAAGGTAAGACTGTCCTGATGACCTATGTTTTGGCTTCACAACTTTTCCTGTACGTGCCAAGCATATGAGCCATTCCATCGAGGTTAGCTGTTAGAAACTAAAATTTACAGTAGAATACAGGTGAAGTTACTGATGGAAACAGCATACATCTGCAACCACAATATTTGGTTTTGTCCACCATAGGCATCACTGAAAGCAATCAAGTGATTTGCCTCAGTTGCTCTTAGCTGCAAGTACTTCAATATGCATGAACCTATCTTGTGAGAACCCCTAGATGCAACCGATTCTGGCCACATGTACGTAAATTCTTTACCACTGGAACATTCACGAATCCAAGAGTCCGAGAATTCAAAGCTGTCTTTATAGAATGTGACCATTTTGGATTTGGCAGGGATTGCTGGAGATCAAAGGTTATTGTGTCTACTATTGACAATGACTGAAACAGTGCTGAATCCTCCTTTGATTGCTGGTAAGCTCCTCATGCGACCAAATTTGTGTAAAAAGAGAGTTGTGACAGTCCTGTGTAGAGATCAAGGATTATTCCATCATGAATATGGTTGCATTCCCGTGTTTGAATCGCCATACCGCTGAACTTTTTTTTTGGTTGCATTGCCGCGTTCGAATCGCCATACTGCTGAACTTTTTGTCAAGGGCAGCACTCATGTGCTTCGTAGATGTTGTGGAAAAATGACCAGGTGGTCCTGGATTGGGAGTGTTCGGTGAGCATGTCACCATTTTGTACTCCCCTGAGAAGGGTCCATGAATCACCTGCTGTCTTTTACAGTGTCCAGCTGTACGTCCATCGCAGCCCCCAGGCTTTTAACAAGGAAATTGCAGGCTGATGTACAAACAAGAAAGATGATAAGTAAGGTGTGGATGGGTGAGGTAAGGTGATTGCCATGTTTGAGAGTGAGCATTTGCCGAGTTGTGTTGGCTGCAGTGATCGTTTGTTGAATGCATTGACGACTGTGAGAGTGAAGGTCCATTCAGTCTTATATACTGACCATGTAGGCTGCAGGGCTTGTGCTGAAAATGCGACTTAAACACCTGCTTGATCCTGTAACTGTGCTGGCTGTAGCACTCAGGCCCGCATAGGGGATCTAACACCTGCTTGACCCTACTATCTGTGCGGGCTACGATACTTTTGGTTCCACGAACAACTAGCTGGTTGTCTGACTCCCAGCAAGGGAGGTTAGGCCAGACCTCACCAGTTTCTGCCTGTGTCCATGCAAACAGCCACTTAGCCTGTCGCAACCATTTACTCTTCTCTTCAAATGACATGGGTTTCTCATCATTGTCTATGAGAATGTGCCATACTGTCTGGCAATAATTTGTCTGAATGATATCCGACCACTGCATGTCAGCTACTGAGGAACCATGTTGGCAACACTAACTGCCTGACCATTCCAAGTACCTTCTAAAAATAGGCTGGTGAACCATGCACATTCTTTAGAAAGCAATAAGCATCATCCTTCTGAACTATCACCTGTTGATTCCTGACAGCTCCTGCGGTCAGTGCTTGGCCTCTGTGCAACCTGTCTTGAGTTGTCTGAGTGCAATATTGCAACTTTACATTAACACATGGCCAGGGTTTGGGTGCACTTTGTGAGTATGTGTACCAATATCTGGGTGTGATCGATAGGTGTGCCTCTAGATGCCAACTAAAAACACAAGATTTTAGGTACATGTAAGAGGGTATTTAGCAAGAAGAAGTGCAGACAAGGCAATTTAGCACAAATAGAATGGCCCGGATCTGGAGAGCTGGCATTGTTTGTGCCGACAGACAGACAGACATGACTGATCACTTTACCCCTTGTGCATACACGCGGGGTAATTGTTATTGAGTGTGTACCTTGAGCTATATAAGATCACGTATAAGATGTAGTTGTGGCTGATCAGGCCCCTATGCCAAACTATTGCCCAAATGTAAGGCTCTCCCGGTCAACAATAGCAGCCTGTATACCTATTGTAAGCCTCAAGCACTAAACACACTCACCACAGTCCTATTGCCTCATCATGTGACAGGGCGTGGGCATGGTTTTTTCATTATTGAACGCCCAATTTTCTTTTGAAGTTAAGATCAAACAATTTCTGTGAATGATTAGCTCAGGTGTACCTGAAAGCCTGAATTTGAAATGCTTGTGTACATGTTGTCTACTCTCCAGTTTCTACCTTTTGTTTTCCAGAATGCTCTGGTGGTTGTGAAAGGCTTGGTGGAAAGGAGAGCTACTGTGAGCAGATCCACATTGGACCACATCACCTGGTGCCTCATTGCTCTCATCTCCTGGGTGTCCAGTGCTCACATTACAGGTGGAAAGCAGGAATGGTATGTTTCTTCATTTCTAGACAATGATACAGCTATCTGATATCTGTAAGAGATATACTGTAGTCTCGTGAATGAGTGCCCATGGGCAGAGCACCTTGCAAGTATGCCAAAGAGGGGAGGGGGGTGGGCACTCTATCAAGTCTTTCCGCATTTGGCCACGAATGAGTCCCCCTGGTACTGATACAATTCTAACTACCAAATATCTGTACTGGATATGCATCAATGCATAGTATAAATGGGATACATGCAGTGATTTGAGTGAACCGGAATGAGCCGTACACAAGCAGATTGAAACATGGATTTTTTGGGTTAGTTCCCCATGTAAGAATCACGGAATATATGAATATATAATGAGGTCAGTATACAGTCCTTTATTACAGATATCTATAGATTGACCACTAGTAATGGTAATTGTAGTTGTACTAGTCGTACTGATAGTGGTGGTTGTACTAGTTGTACTAGTTGCACTGGTAGTGATGGTCGTACTAGTTGTACTAGTTGCACTGGTAGTGATGGTCGTACTAGTTGTACTAGTTGTGGTGGTCGTACTGGTTGCACTGGTAGTGATGGTTGTGCTAGTTGCACTGGTAGTGGTGGTCGTACTGGTTGCACTGGTAGTGATGGTTGTACTAGTTGTAGTGGTTGTGATGGTTGTACTAGTTGCACTGGTAGTGGTGGTCGTACTGGTTGCACTGGTAGTGATGGTTGTACTGGTTGCACTGGTAGTGGTGGTTGTACTAGTTGCACTGGTAGTGATGGTCGTACTAGTTGTACTAGTTGTGGTGGTCGTACTGGTTGCACTGGTAGTGGTGGATACATGAACAATCAAGGGAGCACATCTGTAATGGACCAAGGCCGAACTCGCGAAGTTAAGATGGGTAGGACTGACGAATATATTATCGACGAGAAAGTAGCGTGCACATACAAAAATAGAACAAAAGTGCGGACACATTATAACAAAGTACAAAGGGCGCAAAAGTATAACTGGGGCCAAGCCACCATGGGAGAATGGAACAATGATCTACAACAAAGCACACAGAATAAAGATGGGGAAATACAAAATCCTATAGTCAAACAACAAATTAACATCTAATTAGCACAAACCAGCACCTAAAACAAAGACCGAGTTTGGCCCACCACAACATCTCACAAAAATAGGCCTACGTGCCAAGTTAACCACTGTACAGGACGCATTTCGACCAATACCAGTCCTCATCTGCTGTGCTGGTGTCACTGGGAGATCGGGACTGGTATATATAAAGTCACAAAAAAGTTTTCTCAATGAAAACAAGCACATGTAGGGATGGAACCCTCAAAAACCAACCAAACAAGATAGGAACAACACCACAATACTTTTACACCATCCCTACATCTTGTGCCATTTTGCCGACTATGCATTGTGTTTGTTACTTGTGTGCACAGAAGGGTTGTCTTGGGCATGGAAGCCTGTGGAACGAGCAGTACTGGGTGTGTAGTGCACGTTGTTGTGTATGGAGAGTGCGTTGTGTTGTGGGTGGCTGTAACTTTGTTACGGTTGAGTGTGGCAGGCATGGTTAGCTAGTTTAATATGTACAAGCTGTGGGGTGCAAGATCAGTGCTGAGTCTGTGTGGCATGTTGGAGTGGGTTGCGTATGTTGTGGGCTTTTGTAGCTGCTGGGCATGGCAGGTAAGGGTTGTCTTGTAAGTGAAGGCTGTGGTGTGAGCAGTACTGGGTCGGTCCGTAGTTAACGACATGGTGGTGTGTTTGAAGGGTTTGTGGGGTAGGTAGCTAGTTGTAGGGAGAAAGGTTGTTTGTTGGTTTGTGGGTGTAGCTGGTGTGCAGTGTTGTTTTAGTTAACTATAACTTTAACTAAATATATTTTAGTATGGCCTTTTTAAAATTTAGTTAACCAAAAGTGCAACTTAAATTTCTTGCTAACTTGGGGGCTGTAACTAAAACGTCCAAGGGCGTACAAGAAGAAACCATAACTGTACTAAAACAGAATACAGCCTGTTTTCAACAATAAGTGTAACTAAATACCTTTTAGTAAGGGGTTTTAGAGTTTCAGTGGTTGAAACTATAACTAACTAAAAATTTTGTAAAACCGGGAAACTAGAACTAAACTAAACCAAAAGTATTTTCTAAATAAAAACTAACTATAACTAAACTGAAAGCACAAACCCTAAAAACTTAAATTTGAAGGGTTTTGTGGTGTACGTGGTTGGCAAAATGGCACAAGATGTAGGGATGGTGTAAAAGTATTGTGGTGTTGTTCCTATCTTGTTTGGTTGGTTTTTGAGGGTTCCATCCCTACATGTGCTTGTTTTCATTGAGAAAACTTTTTTGTGACTTGTTTGCTTTGTTTTTTTTTTGGTTTAGGAATGGTAAGAGAGAAGTGACATGGGAGGGTAGGCCGAGGGGAAGATGCATGGTGTGTACAGTATGATAGTAGAAAGAGCTAAGAATTGTCATAAATTCAAACGCTTTGAAGTGAAATCGTCAATCCAAACATCAAACTTCGGGGGGTTTAGAAGTACAGTCCAAGCAAAGCCTCATAAAAACCAAGTGAAAAGCAGATGAGTTTAATAAGGCTTTGCATGCAAGCTTATAAATCCTGTGCTCATTTCACGTGGACTACTAATGGTTCACCGAAAAACTCTCCATAGACTGTCACCAGAGTATTGAGTCGTAAGACCCCATTACAGAACTGTTTGATGGTGAGTAGCTATAGTCTAAATGGGTTTGAAACGAACGCATAGGGGTCTGTGGAGCTGAACAACCGCCAGTTCTGTGGCCACCTCTAGTGCAGAAGTTTGGAATGAAGCCATGCACTGTTGACTCGGTGCTACTAGAGTTTGAGTATACCAAGCTACCAATAGGCTGCCACTTGCTTCGTTGGAGGAATATGAAGACTCAGGCACAACACAAAAGGAGGATGTTAAGAAGACACCAGCCAAAGTGCTACCATCAACTCGCAGTAAACATTGTATGTGTACTATATGCATGTAAATGACTATAACAAGCAAATGTGAAAGATGACAATAAAACTTGAAATTGAATATCAGTGGCTAGTGTTCTAAGTCATATGAAGTACTTGATGGTTAAAACAACTGGCATAGTACCGTCTATACCACTTGAGCTTGGCTTTTGCAGCCTTCAAATTAGTCATACGAGCTGCTGCCCTTTTTTTGTCAGAGTTCCTCCAATAACTACTATGGGAGGATACGCGGGAAGCTGCCCTTCCATTCTCAGGGTCCTCCC
Source organism: Agelas oroides (assembly GCA_949130485.1). NCBI lineage: Eukaryota > Metazoa > Porifera > Demospongiae > Agelasida > Agelasidae > Agelas > Agelas oroides. The sequence continues at coordinate 3,815,773 of OX422197.1, read as the reverse complement.
AATAGCGGGTATGGGAGGATACGCGGGAAGCTGCCCTTCCTTTCTCAGGGTCCTCCCAATAACGGGTATGGGAGGACGCCCTTTTCGTCTCAGGGTCCTTCCAATAACAGGCATGGGAGGACACCCTTTTCGTCTCAGGGTCCTTCCAATAACAGGCATGGGAGGACGCCATTTTCGTCTCAGGGTCCTTCCAATAACAGGCATGGGAGGACGCCCGGGAAGATGCCCTGTGTTTCTCCGGATCCTTCCAGTAATTATTACGGGAGGCTTGCCTTTTTTCCCCCTTTGTTTCGCAGGTAGTTCTGCTTGTACTGCGCTCGTTTCTTGCGGACATTACGCATATTGCGTTCGATGTAAAGTGCAGCACAACTACGTCAACTGATCCACGAAATCAGATTTGCAAACTGCAACGCTCAATTCTCACCTTCTCTACGAAGTACTGAACCACGTGCTCAGTTGAACCCTGGTGACGTAATTATGAGTAATATTTAATTCGAGCAAAATGGCGTGTAGCAGCTAGCGTAAGTGTGAGATTACCTGAGAATCGCCGACAAGTTTGAGTTCTTTCTTTTAGACCGATAAGTGGCAGGTGCAATACCTAGTGATTTATCCTGTTGTTTTGCGTTTGAATCGTTGTAAAAGCTCCAGCCGTTATCGTGCTATTGCGGTGGAAGGCAGAAGAAGAAGAAAGAAAGTCAGAAGATAGACGATTTGTCCGTTTTGGCGACTTGCCGGTCTGGTGCTTAGCGATACTTTCCAGCAAACTTAACAGTCTTTTTGCTCATGAAAACACTCGATAATGCCTGATATGGCTCATACAGGCCTTTGACTAATCTAATGAAGACAATTCGAGCGTGTTATTTGTGCACTTTTAATGTGGCGGCCATTTTTTTTCGGGGTCATCCCTACATATGGCGTACTACCGTACGCCATGATATGTCTTACCTGGCATACTTTAACCCTAGAACAAGTTGGAGTTATAAACTCATATTAGTTTGGTAACTTAAATGCTCAGAAACTGTAAGTGATGTTAACATCAACCAAGCTGAAACCTGTAGGGGAAGTGGTAAAACCAGGAACGATGGAAATGGAAATGGAAATGCAAACTCACTCGTCACTCTCACTCGCAGTGCCGTAATTGCTCGCAGTACTAGTGCCCTCGAAGTTGCAGTCCCCTTTGAATTCTGCTACCGTTCTGTATAAATAACAGCACACGAACTTTGGACAGCTGTCACTGAAAAGGGAACCCTCTAGATGCCCCTTCAGAGTTCAGACCCAAGAGAGCCGCTCTAATTAAGGCACGTTATTATTCGTTGGAATACTGATGTTAGTCTCGTTCCCAGACTACACGGAGGAAGGTGGTTTGCCAAGCATCAAACTTGCAGTGTACAGCGACATCCAGTTAAAGGAGTGTCAGCTGTGAGCTATTATCAGTAGACAGAATTCAACTGCTCTAAAATTTTATTGGTTGGTGAGCTTAGTGCTCTTGTAATTGAATGTTCAATGGTGCAATTCAATTTGTTTAGTAAATAGTAACCACCCACATTTTATCTACCCCCCCCCCCCAAAGAAAAGCAACAAAGCAAAACAAAACAGCAACAAAAAAGGGATATATTCTTGAAAGTGACATTTAATCTTTGAGACAGTTATCCAAGTATTCTCTGTGTGTTTCTGTTAGATTTGGTGAAAGTTGTTGTGGAATTTTAACTTTTGATGTGTGAAACGATGGACAAACAGATACAGGATAGTCGGGGATGATAGTGCGAAGGCGACTCTTTTGTCATCATTTGGGTTCCAGTTGAAGGATTACAAAGGACCTTACGTTCTAATCGAGCTAGGATGATATTGCGGGGCGGATCAGTGTTCTCTTTGTGGAACTGTTTTCGGCATCCCTGGCACACTTTGATCTGCTTTGTAAGGAATTTTACAAAGAAAGGGTTGTTGTTTGTTTTCAGAATAGGAGAATGTGTTGCCGGTATAACAGAAGGTGGTAAGGGGCTCTAAGTAAACTGATTTGCTGAATGGCAGGAGTAACTTGTGTGTGACGATGGGCCTGGAGATCGATTAATCGAAAGAAGTGGAGGTTTTATTTTAGTGTAGCTTCAGATTAATTTTAACAGTTCAGTAATAATGTCTCACAATATAGAGTTGCTATTCATTGTTAGAAATTTTTATGAATAATTCTCTTTGAAGTGATGAGCCTACTAAAACTAATAAACTGATTTGCTGAATGGCAGGAGTAACTTGTGTGTGACGATGGGCCTGGAGATCGATTAATCCACTCATGTCCAGTCTTGCCACGAACTGGCTAAATGGAACATCCATTTTAACTTTGACCTACATTACGAATAGCCACCATGTCTTTGGTATTACATGATTCATCATTGGACTGTCATGAATACATTGTATTCCTGAGTTACTTTGTCAGGGGCTGGGCCTTGAGCCTAGCTACTATGCCAGCCTTGGACTATCCATGAATAGTCCAAGGCTGGCAGAGTAGTGAGGCTCAAGACCCGCCCCCTGACAAAGTAACTCAGGAATACCATGGATTATCCATGGACTATCCATGGATCATCCAGCATCCAATGTGGTAGCCATCCCAGTGATTTGGAGATACAATGTATCCATGAATCATCCAACATCCAATGTGGTAGCCACCCCAGTAATTCGGAGATACAATGTATCCATGGATCATCTGATCCAATGTGGTAGCCATCCCAGTAATTTGTTAATACAATGTATCCATGGTTATCCATGGATCATCCAACATCCAATGTGGTAGCCACCCCAGTAATTCGGAAATGCAATGTATCCATGGATTATCTGACATCCAATGTGGTAGCCATCCCAGTAATTTGTTAATACAATGTATCCATGGATTATCCATGAATCATCCAACATCCAATGTGGTGCCACCCCAGTAATTCAAAAATATAATGATCCATGGATTATCCATGGATTATCCATGGATCATCTGACATCCACCATGGTAGCCACCCCAGTAATTCAGAAATACAAAGTATCCATGGATTCTCAGGTAGAGTCCAACATCCAAGTATGCTATGGTAGCAACCCCAGTAATTCAGGAATACAATGTGTGATTATCCATGGATCATCACAAAGATGGACACTGACACTGTAGAGACCACAATGAACAAGGACTCAGTCAAGTGTAACATTATTCTTGTTCTTGACGAACACAACAAAGTGGCTATTACAGGTAGTAAATACATTGTCTTAAATATAACCAGTCAACAATATAACCCAATGAAGAAGATAACTAGTCTATTCAAAAGAGGCTTCGCTTTGCAGCAGAAGGGGACATGCGAGGACTCTTACGAGGACTTGGTATAGCATTGCTAGCCACCGATCTCTTCACTGGTGTCTAGAGGCTAGCTTGGTACTGCTTTAGTGACACCCCGTATTTGCTGAGTGCAACACCAAGTTCCTCCTTTTCCTCAGCATCTTGTGGAATTTCTTTTTTCTCAAATTTGTAGAGCTATAAAATGTAATAAAGGAACTACAGTTCACTGTGATTTTTTGATTGTGAGAAAGCTTGCATGTGTTTAAAACTGGTTACAGCATTTCTATAAGTAGTATCAATATATACATATATATATATAAAACTGTAACACTAAGAAATGCATCACTGTAATGTCAGTACAAGGCACACGCATGTCAATATGAAATCTTCGGACCTCCAGCCTCACTGCTCAATCAGAACAACCAACTTTGTGCTAGGAAACTAACAAGGTGCCAAGAGTCAAGGAACGCAGGTAGATCAGCAGAGGAGAAGACTCGCCTGTAGTCAGGTGACTTGATTGTGACAATCCATGCAAGTATCTTAGTTTGCGGGAGACTCTGTTTTACCACCAGTAACTATATTCATCTTTCCTAATTGTTCACAACACCATTATAATGTTTGACCTCTAGATGAAGGCTTTCTGTGAGGATGCTTCCTACATACTATCAAGCATGCACTAGTATAGGAGTCACTGGCGCAAACAATGACTCTTGTTTTATGATGAAAACTTCGGCATTTCAGTTACTGAGTGTGAGCATGGTCAGAATAGCAGTACTCTAAATACTTTAGCATCACTGGTCACATGTACATCTGCTGTAGTGATGGACTCGCTGACACTTTCTCCAGGTTCATTCTTACTCATGCAGTGTGAATGAAAGGCACTGAAGTGCCAAACCCTCGGCGCAGCAGTGCATGTGATTGTACTTGTGTGTTAACTAGAATCGATCACTGTCTCGTGAACAATAGTATCATGACGTTTGCTCTCGAGTTGATATGGCACGGTTTTTGATATTAATTCATTCCTAACTGTCTGTCCTCGAATCTGTTCTGACAGCTAGGCAGTTGGGCCTAATATTAACACAGTGCAGTACATTGTGGTTATTTGACATCATGCAACCTACATTAACACAGCTATGCAATATGACATTGCATTGTGGTCATTACATCTATACTATATTTAGAGCAGCAATACATCATTGTTACTATTTATACACACATGACACAGCACAGTGACTAAGTTATGACTTAGCATGACTTAGCAATAATAACTATCTCATGCTTACTTTGGGCATTCTATCTCTGCTCTTTCCTCTGCACAGTTTGCTGAAAGGTTTCAGAGTCTCTTATGCTTACCATGCGCATTCTGTTTTGTTCCTGCCTATACAAAGTTCGCTCACGAGTTTCTGACGCTCCTTCTGACGGATACATTGTATTCCTGAGTTACTTTGCCAGGGGGTCTTGACCCTGGCTTTGCTATGTCATCCTTGGACTATCCATGAATTGGCATGAATGTAATAGTTACTTTGACATTCAATGAACACCCTAAGACAGTGTGTGGCAACCTTGGACATCTCTCGATTAAACGAAAGAAGCGGAGGTGGTGGACAACAAACTTGGGTTGGAAATAAATAGAAGGTGGTGGCTGTATATAGGTACTTACATTACTAGACATGGGTATAGCTTGTTGTGGACTGTGAGAACACAAACTCTGAACTTGTGAAGGTGCTTCCATTTGGCGTCGCCAACCTTTTGCCTGTTAATATAGCAAAGAATGGGCGACGCAGACTTCTACAAATACTTACCTGGGCGTCAGCACACTGGCAGGAAGCTTGTGTGCTGCTGATGAACGACGGTAGCAGAGTCTGGAGGGGCCCGCAACCTCAGAGTCGTCGCTCTCTGAATACTCCGTAATTATGTAACCAGCACTGCGAGTGACTGGTACGATGCGGCACTATGAGAGCGCAAGTGTGACGATGCTGGCACTGCGCCCATGCGCACGTGTGCGGCATAAACCATTTCCTTCACTTCTTTTTTCGTATTCGTTTCCATTTCCGTTTCCATTTCCATTTCCATGGTTCCTGGTTTTACCACTTCCCCTTCATTTGTTAGTCCCTCCTCTTGCACTGTGCTGCTTCTTCGGTGCTTCTTGCTTAACATAACAGCATATACTGTGGCATAAATGGGCGGGCGTACTTTCAAGAGAAAAGCACACTTTGCAACAACTTATATAACTAAAAGTAAACATAACTGTTCAACTAACAGTTGGCTGCAAATGCCAATCAGAAGGGCCAGGGCTGAATGGCCCCTGGCGTTCAACTAACAGTTGGCTGCATGTTTCAGGCAAAAGTAAACATAACTAAAAGTAAACATAACTGTTCAACTAACAGTTGGCTGCATGTTTCAGGCAGAAGTAAACATAACTGTTCAACTAACAGTTGGCTGCATGTTTCAGGCAAAAGTAAACATAACTAAAAGTAAACATAACTGTTCAACTAACAGTTGGCTGCATGTTTCAGGCAAAAGTAAACATAACTAAAAGTAAACATAACTGTTCAACTAACAGTTGGCTGCGTGTTTCAGGCAAAAGTAAACATAACTAAAAGTAAACATAACTGTTCAACTAACAGTTGGCTGCAAATGCCAATCAGAAGGGCCAGGGCCGAATGGCCCCTGGCGTTCAACTAACAGTTGGCTGCATGTTTCAGGCAAAAGTAAACATAACTAAAAGTAAACATAACTGTTCAACTATCAGTTGGCTGCATGTTTCAGGCAAACAAAACTAAAGTCTCGAGCCCAGACCCCACCAGCTTCCACCCAGCTTACGCTAGGAGAAAGGACCCAAATCTTTGGGCTTGCAGAAGTATTGAAGCCTTGTAATTGTTAGTGTAGGATGCGTTTTGTTGGTGTGTTAGAAGACGAAGTAGATGGTTTTCGATTGATATTCTGGCACTTTGTGTACAAAAACTGCTGCCATGAATACTGAACAAGTAAGCCAGAAGGGTTTCTGCACATACTCCATCTTGCCAAGATGTGACCAGTGGGACCCCGCTGGCAGTTGTAAAACAAATACGATAAGCAAAAGTACAATAAAGGCTAAATAATCTAAATAGCTGGAAGCCAACTTGGGCACATACGGGCGCTATCTGGTTTAATAGTTGTAAAATATCCGGGTGCATACAGGCACTATTGGGGGTAAAGGGTTAAGAAAAAACACATTCAATACTGGTGGTAACTTTTAAAGCCCGATGTAAATAAACGCTTGCAAAGCTAATATTCGTGTAGATCGTTAACACGCATTTGCACATCTGCGCGTATTGATGTCATGTGTCTGTGCGCGGAGCCTCATCGACCTACATGAGCATATTTTGCATGCAAATTAGTGATGCAAAGAATCATCACTGCTCAGCAGCTTCCGCAATTATTCAATCCAATCATTAAGTGAATGAACACGAGTAAATCAGTTGCTGCAGCAAGTTTGTGCACAAGCAAAAAGAAAGAAAAACTGTGCAGCAGCACACCAAACACATGTTCTGCCAACTGTATGTAGCACACTTATCCTGAGTCACTGGTAAAAGTCTGGCATTTGATTTCTTTTGGCGATGGATGCTGTCCGACATTTCGTGTTCATGTTCTTCTTAATGATGTGATTCCAGCGTTCTTTTTCTTGTGCTTCATTATCTGTTGGAAATTTGGACTGAAGGTGCACTAAACGAAATGAAAAGAAAATTCCATTCAGAACCTATCGGTAACAACAATGGTAACTTACATCTGATGCCATGAATGATACGTGGTGCCAGCAGCGTGGTGCCAGCAGCGTACGGCCAACTGCTGGAGTGCAGCAACCCTCAGTAAGCTGTTGTTCACTGAAGAACATACCAAATAAGTTGATGGCGAGTTTCTCTGGGGCTTGAGAGGTCAATTCAGCGGCTTGTACTCTCTCATGGAGCATGGAGAACTACACTAGGAAAGGATTTATGCGAAAGTCCTAAATGATATGACATACCCAAACAGTACACCTACAAATAGTGATGAGATTCATAATCGATTCCAAAGAAATGATTAGGTATGTACTCTTTTCGACTTTTGCATCAATCTTTCCCATGAAGATAGTGTAAAGGTTGTATATTATGAAGGATTTATGCAAAACACGTTTTGCATAATTCCTCCCTATGAGTTATAACTCAAGGAAATTTTGATACTTTTATGCAAAAGTCAACATGACCCCTCGTGCGCAAGCACTGTCCTGTGCGCCTTGAGGCAGCGGATCTTTCATGAATGCCTTTTTTCGTGGCACTGTCTCAAAAGAGTCACACTGTACAAATAAGGCTGGAGGCTGCTAGCCTGGATTTCTGCCTAAACGAGAGACAGTGTAATGTGTGTTTACTGCGCATGTGCAAAAAAACTTGAAAATTGTCTGTTCAATTATTGCTCACATTTTTGGTGGCCCGGGTGATCCAGGTGATCCGGCAGTCCAACTTTTACATGAACCCAAATAGCTGCCTCCAGCCCTGAGTTTGTTGATATCCGACAGTTTTCCAAAACGTCACCTTCAAGTAGTAGCTGCACTAATCTTAAAGCGGTATAAATAGTAGCCATGGCATCAGAACACGAAAATACGTTTGGCTGTTTCCCGAACCAATAGCAATTTGCACAGTGTGGACAGTCTACAATTAACGCTTGAGCCCTTTTTTCAGATGCCAAGTGGGTTCTGCCGAAGTATCACTATCAGTATGATATCTGCGTAAATTATTGTTAGCTTATAACTTGCCCGCATGCTGTGCGAGCATGCTGTTGCTATCAAGACAATATTGACTCAATGATGATAGCTATAGAAGAACAAACAAAAAACACCGTTTTAACTTGCTAGAATGTGTGGAGCTCGCTCCAATAACTGTACACTTTAAATCTGCGCACACTCACCCATGTCTTCTCGGAAACGCCTATCTGCTTCAGGATCTTCTTTGTGCCAAAAAGATATGTAGATTGCTTGGACTCGGGACTGTAGCTGGACTGTCCTGGCAGTCTTGAAGTAAATTACAAGTCACAAAAAAGTTTTCTGAATGAAAACAAGTGCGTGTAGTGATGGAACCCTTCAAAAACCAAACAAACAAATGGGAATGTCACCACAGTACTTTCACACCATCCCTTCAGTTGAGCTTCCGCTGGGGGTGGGGTGTACTTGCTATGAATAATATGATTATTGTACTTTAACAAAATGGTGTATAGCAGCAAGCATAAGTGTGGGGTTGCTTGAGAATAGCAGACTAGTTTGAGTTCTTTGATTGAGAACGATAAGTGGTGAGTGCAATACCTAGTGATTTATGTTGTATTTTCGCATTTGGATCATTATAATAGCTTCAGTCTAGGGATGGGCGATAATGAATTTTTGCTCTTACGATTATCACCACACAAGTTATCACAATAACCTCGATTATCATCAATTACACAAAACATCACAGTCAAGTACAAAATGAGCCGCTACTGCATATTACTTGCTAGAAATACTAGTTTGTCCACGTTTTCGGGGGTAAGACGTGCGCGGTGGTGATCTGCAATACAGCCAGCTCTGCTGAAGATTCTCTCTGATGGCACGCTTGTACCACACACACACAAATATTTCCGCGCAAGGCGAGCAAGAGTTGGAAATCGGCCTCCTTCCTCTTTCCACCAAACCAATGGGTCTGTCTCTGGTGCAGCATGAGGAAAGTTGAGGTAAGAAGCTATCTCACTCTCCACTGTTTGCTGAGGGGTGAGTGTGGGCATAGAGTCAGGTTCCTCCTCATCACTAATTCTCTTCAGAACAGCTGCTAGTCCTCTGAGTTTTTTCTTTGGTGGGGGGTTGTCAGATTCTGAGAGGTCTATACCTGGTTTAGTGGGAGTAACAGGGACAAGGGCAATACACTCATCTGTGATTGCTGACATGATGTTTTCTTTGTCTTGTAGGTGGCAATCCTTGAATCGAGGGTCAAGAAAACAGGCCCTACCAAAGAGTCTCTGAATCTCATTGGAAGTGTTCCGTCCTTCCAAGTCATTAGAGATCACCTTCTTCATTTCCCTAGCCAAACAGCTCTCTCCCTCAGTTACAGCCATAGCTTTCTGAATGTGCTTCAGAACGGGGAGAATGGCAGAGATTGTCACTTGTTTTTCCCCAGACAATGCATCCGTGAGAGTAGAAAGAGGCTTCAACACTCCAACAACAGTCTCAAGAACAGAGAACTCAGAATCAGTTGGCATACGATACCATTTCTTTCGATCCTTGGCTAAAACAGCACTAATGGCTTGCTGCTGCTCGACAATACGACTGACCATGTCATATGTTGATCCCCACCTGGTGGCAACTGATGCTATCAGCTTATGCTGAGGAAGTTTCAGTAACTCCTGCTTTAGACGGAGATCACGGTTTTTCAACCAGCTGCGATGGAAAAGTTCTACTAGGGAATGGCACCTTGCAAGGGCACGGTTCACCCGATCAAGCTTAAGGCTTTTGTTGATAGCCAGATCGAGATTGTGGCCAAAGCAGCTAACACGCAACCACCCTAGACTTCTAAAACCTGCTACAATATTTGAAGGGCTGAGAACCATAGTGGTACAACCCACACTGGCCACAGTTTTAGCTATGAGTGTCTAAAGTTCTTTGTTTACAATAAATTCCTGGTGGATCAAAGCCCAACTTGTAGACATTGATAGTATTCTAATATGTTCAGATTAAGCATGTACAGTGTCAAATATGATTATATGAGATTTCAATCCAAGGTATTGGGTACATTACAATCGGTTTCCAGTTTAGTTTGTGCCAAACTGGTCTAACCTTCACCAGTTCACTGATACAGGGATACAGTGCGAGTGAGAGTGTCTAACACAAGCATGAAAAGAAGGGTGAAAGTGCTACAAGAGTGAGTGGCGATACTAGTGAGAATAACACAACAACATTGAGGGTTCATCAAGTTTACAATGGACCTACTCATTGTCACTTTCCATGTCTGATTCGGAATCAACTTCCATTTCGCAGTCCGAGTCCAGGTCACTCTCACCACTGCCATCAGCTGTGAGTGCCATAAAAAAAGGATGGTGCACAGGTGGAACGTAAGACAGAAGCTGTTTGAGGTCAGTTAGCTTTGCCTGGCTAATCTGTCTCGGTCCAGGATAGAGAGGTGGAAGTTGGACAAGTCCCATATCGACTGGTCTGCCTTTTGTTTTCCTCTTAAGGCTTACAGTTTTCCAACATTCTAGATCGTTGTGGCTGTACTTGTAGGAAAACTGTAGTGGCTTATCTTTTGTCACCCTAATCCAGCGAATTTTTAACCATTCAACTTGTTGACGAGCTACATTCTTCTTTCGGTTCACAATAGCTGCTTTCAATCCATGTAGGGACTTGAAGTCGGATGTCTCCATCTCACAGACTTGGAATGGATTTGCACGGCGGGCTTTCCTGACCAACTCGTACCAGTGTTGTGGGATATACAAATGCTGAGTTCGACATCTTGCACTTTCCACACTGCCAAAGTCCCTATCATTAGGCAGATAAGAGTGGCCTGATACCATAAATTTTTGATCTATTAAGGAGATTGTGAACTCCTGACTGCAAACAATGTGAAGGAGCAGGCAGACAATGAAGATGTTTCTGTTTTGACCCCCACAACTGTCACTGTAGAGTATGAGATGCTTTGCGTCCGTATTCATTTCCCTCAAATGCTTCAAGAGACATGATCCTATTTCATGGGAGCCTCTAGATGCAATTCCTTCATGAAACATATGCATACAAGCACTGCCAGTTTTGCAGTTATGGATGCCAACATTATAGGTCCACAACTGTCTCTTGTAAAAGGCTACGTTTGTAGTCAGAACAGGAGTTGGGCAGTGACTGTTCTAGGTCGAATGTGAGAACCTCTAGGTCTGAACGTGAACGACTAAGAGCAGTGTCTTCTTTTAACTGCTGGTATGCGCGTTCTGCTTTGGCTTTGTGTAGGTCCCATTCTCCCATTAAGATTGCTTTCTTGCTGTTGTCACTTTCAGCATCTGTTTGCACTTTGTAGTTGTCACACACCCTGCATGTATCACTCTTGGGGCTGTGTATGTGTGAGCGTGTGTGTGTGTGTATGTGAGAGAGAAATAGTGTGAGTGTGTGTGATAATGTGAGAATATGTGTGAGAGCGCATGTGTGAATGTGTGTTTGTGCGAGAGAGCGCATGTGTGGGTGTGTGAATGTGTGTGTGAGAGAGCGCATGTGTGTGTGTGTGTGAATGTGTGTTTGTATGAGGGGCATGTATGTGTGTTAATGTGTGTTTGTGTGAGAGAGGCCATGTGTGTGCATGAATGTGTGTTTGTGTGAGAGAGGCCATGTGTGTGCATGTGTCATGCATGTGTGTGTGGGTGATATCAAAAAATGTGAAAATGGGTGTGAGATGTGTTAATATTGACACTTACGATCCAAATGAGAAATTGAAGCTTTTGTTGAAGACCTGCCGATACACCCACTCACTTTGTGGGGTTTTCTCTTTACCAACACACCACTCCTTATACAACACGTACATCTTTGAGATGGTAAGATCCGGAGAAAGATATTTCCGATGTGGGTTGTTAGCCCTGGAATAATGTGATTGATACTGTGGGAATGACTGGATGTGCTCCTTGATAAGAGCCATATCTGCTTCACTGGTCTTGTTGGCAGGAGGGTGGCGACCACGCTGGTCATTATGTGGTGATCCACCATTTTTGATTTGAGCTCTCAGTGCACGATCTAGGCGACCATTACTAATGCCATGAATTCGAAGAAAGGCTTTCTTGCACACTCTCACCGACAACCCACCCTTAGAGACATAGTAAACACGGCTGTGTGAGCGTCGTGAAGATTCTGTGTGAGTGTATCGTCGTTTAACCTCTACTGTCTTCACACATCCACACAGGTAAGCACTCTGCACGTCGAAGTCACATGATGACCAATAACCATCAAACAGTTTCTTCCTTTGCTCATGATCTACTTTATCAAAGCAGTGAAGACTACACCCACAAGGTGTATTATTCATTTCTCTGGCAGGTACCTGTTGACAGTAAGTACAAGTGGTAAAGTTGGTCCAGTATCACTCCACATTTAAGTAGAAAGGCTACTTGAGGACATATCAATACCAATATGCCCTTGCTGATAGATTTCTAACGCTTTGTGTATCATACACTTACTGTTGTTTTCTTCTTTGCTGTTACATACTCTTCACCAGAGTTGCGTAGCCGCTTGCTCACATTTTTCCTCCACTTTTCAGGTTGTCTGACCCTCTTTCTAGTACGAGGGGTTCTAGAAGGGGTTGTAGAAGGACCGTCTGGATCTGGGGTCACAGAAGAAATGCCTGGAACACAAGCGCTAGCCGACATCTCCAGGCACACTGACTCAGCACACTCGTGTGCGTGTTTAAACACGCATGATGACGTCACGACATTACCGTGTCTGATTGGTCACGTAGGGGTTAGCCCACTTTCGCGCTCAAAAATTTCTATGTTTATTGTGAGCATAAAACTACTAAGGGTATAGTGAAAACATTTTTCATGCAATTAACACCATACTGAAGAGAGCAGTTCAGACACCAACAGAGACCAGTTACCCAGCAAAAAATTACATTCCAGCAATATGAGGGTTGTACCACTATGGTTCTCAGCCCTTCATTTAAACCATTATCAGTAGTTGTAGCAACGAGTTGATCTGGCTTCAGGTCCCAGTTAGCTAAAACATCAGTCACTGCCTCTGAAAGATTCTGCCCAGTGTGGTTCTCATACAGAGGGAAAGTGCCAAGACAGAATGACCGCAGGCTCCACTCACTATCGACAAAATGAACAGTAAGAGACATAAAGGGAACAGTAGCAGAGCTGGTCCAAAGATCAGTAGTTGCTGAGAAGTGTTCACTTGCCGGTCTGTTACTTCAGCGATACTCTCCAGCGAAGTTAATGGTCCTGTTGCTCAAGGAAGCATTTGATAATACCTGATGTGGTTCATGGAGGCGTTTGACTAATCTAGCGCAGACATTTCAAGCATGTCATTTGTGTACTTCTAATGGGGCTGCCATTTTTTTTCGGGGCCATCCCTACATATGGCGTACTACTGTACGCCATGATACTTACTACATAACTGTTTTTCGTGACCAAATACTCTTGAATAGAAAGATAACCAAGTCCATGCGGATGATGCAGTGATTATGTAGTGGGGTATGATGTGAGTTTGGTTTGTTACAGAAATCATGCAATTCTTCTGTGCATCTATACCACATCAAAACCATCGTGACCTAGCAGGTAGGTATCCTAAAAGTTATATCACATGTAGATGATGTTGGGAGTATTACATCTGGGCTAAGTATGCAGGAACTCAATGGAATCCTGCTTTCCAAATCTACCTGGTGGAATTATTTGTGCTCCTGAAACGAATACTAGTACATACTCCAAAATGTACTGTGACTCCCCTATGAAGAAATGTATAGTGTGTGAATGGAAGAAGTCATCAGTGTTCCGTGTAACTGATTATATATCTCTGGTCCAGCCATGCCAATACGCATGTAAAAAGACACTCTCAGTGCAGTTCACAGTTTTATTTTAACCCATTATACGTGAATGACGGATAAATCCGTCAAAAATTTACATGCGTTAATGACGAATGATGTCTAAAGACGTCAAGGTACGGCTAAGCATTATCACAGCCCGGTGCGAATAACTATAAGCTTTGTATCCGGTCTGTGGTTAGGTTGGGGCTTCCCCTACTAATACAAGTGGGTTGGTCCAGAAGCCCTCGAGGGGTGGAGCACAATGAACGGTAGAAGCCAGCGTGGTCATCGATCATCTCGATCGTAAAAAGGACTTATTGACCACGTTTTCTTCTCAACGCCTTTAAGCAGAAGCACAACACTAGCTACGAAGGTACAGCGGGCCTTGAGCTTCATAAATATCAAGCCAGTTTTGGAGCTACACCTTGTTATCAGCAAGAAAAGCCAAAGACGCTACCCACAAAACGCGGTAGGTAAGCATCCTTTGTAAACGGTTACATATTGCTTCTGCAAAGCTTACCTAGGTTCAAAATAACTTTATAAAGCCTTTATCTGCTCCTTCTTTTGCTCTGCAGCGCTTCGTTTGGCTTTCCTGACGCTTTAGTTCTTGGGGAAAAAAGCATTAAACAATTGCCATCACGCAAAGTTAATTTATTTCCGGGTTTTGAGGTTGATTGCATTCCATTCAATTTCGCATGTATTGGTTAAGATGAAACTGTACACGTGTGGTGAATCAGTGCAACTAATGCGCACCCCTCTGCATGTGGCCTTGTGTTTATCTTATTACCAAACTGCTTAATTGAATTACTGTTGCAATTATCATAGAGGCCTTGGGTGTGGTTCTGCATTTGTCGCCTAGATCATCCTTATCAGCTACCAGTGTAAGCTGTGGTGTTGCTGTAGCTCGTCTCTGTGAGTCTAAACACCTGGAGCACAGTGGAAATGATACCATGCATGTGGCGGTAGTTTCAGTGCTACCATCTATGCTAGCTATTGTATACAAGTCCTATTACTATGCTATAAATGTATCTGACAACCTGAAGATTACAGAGCTGACCTTGTAGTTTCACTCCTAGCTTGGTCAGAAGTCTAATTTCTCGCAGTCGACCTTGAGGCTCACTAATAGTGCACTATCGGCATGTTCAGGCAGCTGTATAGTCATAATTAGAATAATACATGAGCTGCAAAAAGCTGGCTACTGATGTGAGACAAGCAGGAAGGCGAGCCCGGGTTGGAGAAAACAGTGGAGAGATATCATCATCATTACAAGGTGACTGTTGTTTACTCTTACTGTTGATTTCATTCCTGGAACATCAATGGAAAAGAATTGTTGCACCAATTTGTGCGTAACTAAATTATACAATGGCTTTTCACACTCCTTGATGTGGTCAGGTAGCTCACAAACCGGCAAAGCCAACCTGGATGATAAGCGAGCTTTGGTAACCTTAAAAAGGTATATAAATGCGCATGTATGTCACACACTGAAATACCTATCAACAACATCTCATCTCTAACCTCTTCAGGAATATCTGTCCTGATTATCACTGTTGAGCCATTTCTGACTCTGTTGCCTGTTTTTCAGAGCATGGAGTGACACAATGTGTCCAAGAGCAGGGTCTTCCAGTAATTCCGCTTATCATCAAGAGTGTCCCAAAGGGCATGTTGGCATTCTTTCGATAGGCACAGCTGCTTAGGAGCTTTCTGTTGTGACAGCAGAGGCTAGTAGGTGGTCTAAACAAGGTGATATAATAGGCACCTATGTATGAGTCCCACAAAGTGTATATTTACTGCACAAACAACCTCCATGTTACATCTGAAATACACCCAGTGCTGCCATGCCATCAAATACCCTAATCTGGCTTGAAAAGTGTCTCTTTAATAGTGCACCTTGCTGGCTTCATGCTGTTCCCAAAGAGAGGTTGTACCAAATCTGTGGATAAACTTGATGGCTCTGTGAAACTGTCCCACCTAAATAGTAAGACAACAAGTTATGCAGCAATCAAAATGTGAGACACAAATACAACAAAAGCAGGAAGCGTAGTTGGAGTGGTTATGTGCCTTTTCATCAACCTTGTCCTCCATTTGAGTCACAGTGCACCTGAAAGCAAGCCCAAAATCAGAAAGGATGTTTTGTGGCATCATTGTATACAACTGCCTCTGGTTCTATCCTTAGCACAGTAGCAGTGAATGATGAATTTTCTCAACACCAGTTGTTAGGCTCTTCGACTCGTAATGCAAGAGAGATGGTGGAGTAATGCAAGAGAGATGGTGGAGTAATGCAAGAGAGATGGTGGAGTAATGCGAGAGAGATGGTGGAGTAATGCGAGAGAGATGGTGGAGTAATGCGAGAGAGATGGTGGAGTAATGCGAGAGAGATGGTGGAGTAGTGCAAGAGAGATGGTGGAGTAATGCAAGAGAGATGGTGGAGTAGTGCAAGAGAGATGGTGGAGTAATGCGAGAGAGATGGTGGAGTAATGTGAGAGAGATGGTGGAGTAGTGCAAGAGAGATGGTGGAGTAATGCAAGAGAGATGGTGGAGTAATGCAAGAGAGATGGTGGAGTAATGCGAGAGAGATGGTGGAGTAATGCGAGAGAGATGGTGGAGTAATGCGAGAGAGATGGTGGAGTAGTGCAAGAGAGATGGTGGAGTAATGCAAGAGAGATGGTGGAGTAATGCAAGAGAGATGGTGGAGTAATGCAAGAGAGATGGTGGAGTAATGCAAGAGAGATGGTGGAGTAGTGCAAGAGAGATGGTGGAGTAGTGCAAGAGAGATGGTGGAGTAATGCAAGAGAGATGGTGGAGTACTGCAAGAGAGATGGTGGAGTACTGCAAGAGAGATGGTGGAGTAGCATCATTCCTTTTGGTAATGATATAAGGGAATTGCTTAAGCTGCTTGTCAGTTGTTTATGTGGAAATATAATATAACCACTACTTCATCTATGTTAAGGAGATGATGCCAATCTCTTTGCTAAACAGCTTTCTTGGAGCTTGAAGCTACTTTAGTTCTCAGCAGATTCAGCTTCTTGTCTTCAATCTTCTGCAAGTGAAGATGGGCAGACCCTTTCGCCAAGACCCTGTTTCTTGACGAAGGGTCTGAACCTGTTGAGATGGAAAGAAAAAAGGAGTTCACTTTCCCAGCACTTGTGTAGGTATGAGAATGCTGGATGTAACTACTTTAAAAAGACTACTCCACTCTAAAATATGATTGTTAACCCCCTTGAGCGTGCAAGTAGTTTTATTCATGTTGGTTTATGGTTTATTAACGCGGAAGTTGTTCCATTATTAGTGTTATCAACTCAGACCGTCAAAGTGACAAGTGTGCTGGCAAACTTGGTTGTGCCAGTGACTTGATTCGTGTAGATGGAGCAGAATAGGCTAGTTTATCGAAATACGTAGTTGATAAATGCCTTGTAAGCCTTTTCCACTTTTTGAAGCAGTTTTGTGCTGACTGCATCGTAGCTTCGAGTGGTTGAAAATGGTACCTATTTCTTACCTAATACTTCCTGACAAATCAGCTGATTTCAAGTAATTAAGGCAACGATAGTAAGTGATTGATATTCGAAATGTGTAACAACCCAAGTTGTCTATAAATGTATACATGTATATATACTCAAGTGACAAAGCTGATACCAACTGAAACCTGATGTGTTCCCTTTCTAGGCCTCTTGAGAGCTGTTGGCTTGTAGTAGGAATTGAGATCATCAATGAGGATCTCATTGCTTCTCCTGCATCCTGAAAGAATATATGGTACCTTTGGAAATCAATCATTTTACTTGCATGGGTGTACTGTGTTGTGAAGATCATTCTCTGCTCCTGTGGTTATTTGCTTTTTGTGTTTACTTCATCCCTCGTTTGGATGGGCTGGTCTTTTTTCTTTTCTTAAGCTTTTGTTGTTTATCTTCCAGTCTCAAGATTGTTTTGTCCCTCTTCTAAATGGTGGCCCTTTCCTTGCTTATCTGGTTCTGTCACTTTCCATTCCAGCTCGACACTGAGACAGGTTGCCTCTCCTCTCTTCTTTTTTCATATCTTCTTCTCAGACTCAGCACAGTACTGTCCCTCTTGAGACTGCCAAGTCTTTCTCCTTTCCTCCTTATCACAGAATCACAGAATGTTGTCCATCTAGAGTGGTAGACCTTTCTGTTTTTCTCCTCAGCTCCTTCCACCCCTACCCATTCATGCTCAACTGTGCCTTTCCTCTGTCAAAGCTGTGGCTCTTTTCCTCCGCATTTTCTTTCCTTGCTTCTCCCTCACCCTTAGCACTGATGGGTTGTATCAGCTTTCTGGGTCTAATTGCAGAACACAGTGGAAAGGATAATTACAAGGTTACATAATAATTTAGTACGGTGTGAAAAGAATTTCATGCATACTTCATACGTATGTGATAACCTTTGAATTTACCTCTCTTGAGGTGGGTGACATCAAGTTTGGCTAAAATGATGGTGTCACATTTTAGCTGCTTACTATGCCCATCTCTGTGGACGACTGTTTTTTGGCTCCCAGGTTTGAGGAAATCCTTTGTCAACTGTGTGTGACCCATCTCCCCCTTTTTGATCGCTACTCTGATATCACACACATGGCATCACAGTGTACTGTATTTATTACTTCCGTACCAGCCACTTGGACATCTGTATACATGTACTCCAGCACCTGTGTATCATAAATTGATGGGGAAAATGGCTTGCATACTGAGATTTGCTAACTCACCTAGGGGAGTAGTTGTTACAGCCAAAAGGTCCTCCACTGTCTCCTGCACAGTTGTGGCATATTCCCCACTTGTGTTGGTTGTGCTTTCTTGTACATAGTCCATCAGTTGCTCTACTTCAACTGAATACCCAGCCTACACAAGGAATATTTGTAATGATAGTGAGGCTGTGAGCATGTTATGACAAGCCATTCTAACCTGCTTTGCACAGATTGTCAGCCCAATTATGGGCAGAACGTTTAACAACGAAACACTCAGTGACTTAACAAACTGATCCCCCTCATTTGCTGAGTATCTAGGTGGAGAATTTTGCATCTGGACTCTTCACACTATACTCACTGTTGTCCAGAGCTGATAATAGCTCCACTGCTTCATCTATGTTACACAACTGGGTAGCAGTTTCACAATGTCCGGTGGTGGTTGCCAACACATTGTGTCCATGTACAATCAGAAGCAATTGTCAGCATAAATCCAGTGCTGCAAAATGGTGGAAGGATCTCAAACTTGCATAGCACAAGAATAGCTAATGGCTTGCTGCATGGTGGTGTAAAAAGGTGAAAGCAAGAGTTGGAGCATGAAATGATTATACAAATGAGTAACATTTAAAAATTAAACTTACCCATGGAAGGCCTTTTACTATTTTATTGCACACACACATACGTATGGCAATGTGTGGCAAGACCTGTACACATTCAAAAATGCCATAGTAATCTCGTAACTTTTACTTACACAAGTTATCCAGGGTGCCAATAGCTCTAATTATAGCCCATCAACTTGTATCTTGGCTGCAATCATGATAAACTTGCCCAAAATAGAACCAGATCGACCACGAAGTTAGCAAAATTAGCACTGACTCACTTGTGAACAAAATGATGGCTACACGTGACCAGGGGAAGGATAAGTAGGTCTGGCTTGCGAGACTACCATTTCACTTGGAGGAATAGTCCGCAATGAGCATTTTAGTTGCTTTACCAGACTTCCTTAGAAACCAGTTTGTGCGCTTTTTTCAAAACTTTCTGCACAGATCTGATTTTGTTAAATTGCAAACTGTTAATTGCAGCGTGTGGGAGAAGCAACTAACTTGTCGGTACGATGAACTGAATACAACATCATGTTTGAGTTCTTTTCATTCAGTCTTCAATATCCTTCTGAATTTCACTAGCATTTTCATCATCTGAACTTCCACTAACTGATGGTGATGCAATGCTGTCAACATCCTCATTCTCATCACCTTTTGAACATACCGTAGAATTTCTAATAATTTGTACACCCTATTAATTCGTACACCCCCGTTTCCGAGAAAAAAACGGTAATTTAACTAATGTTCAGCGAATGCTGTACATCATGCTATAAGTTCATTCTTCGATGTCGGCAAAGAGGTGACACTTTTATGTGAAGTATAAGTTGTGGAGCTTCATGGACTTGCTTGCCCAGCGTATATTGCACATAGATCGAAGCCAAAAGTTACTTGTTACTAGTTGTTATACATAATGGCAGCTAACTGAAACTAGAAAAGTTACCTGCTGATCGGTTTCCTTAGTGTTGAAAATTTGCACGCGTTTTTCTTCTATTCACTTCATACAAATATTCTATTTATTTGTACACCCCCCGTTTCTCGGAATATTCGGTAATTTACGTGCTCTAATCAAACTGTACAGCTAAAATTGAAATTATTTATTTTGTACGAATTATTAGAAATTATACGGTACTTGCTTAAAGGCTGCCACCATGTTGCTTCCATTATCGGTAAGGTTTTCTTGTACCTTCCGAGGAAGAATGTCTCAATTCTGATAATGCTTCCTGGACTGGAGAGGGCATCTTTTTTACTGCAAGGGTTACACTGTGCCGTCTGTGGTCTGTCTTGGAGAAAAATGAGTTGTGAAACCCATAAAGGATGCTGTCATACCCTTTTTCGTCCAGATATCAGCACAAATGCAAACTTTTGGGGCCTGTGCAATGTAGCGGCCGATGTTTGCTTTGAGTTGTATCAGTACCACATCAATTTCTTGACTCACTGCAGCTCTGCTTGGTGGCGGGGCGGGTATCAGGGATTCAACTCCTGTAGTAGTTCCCTAAATTCAGAATTCTCAGCAATAGAGTTAGCTACGTTAGTCGTGCCAACAAACATTGCCAGCCGTCTCATAACTTGCTTATAATGATTGCTATCTTTCTCTTACATTGTCCTTTTATGCAAAACTTGAGCAATAGTATCTTGCTTTACCAGCCCTACCTCCGCCCTCTTCTGTCCTCTTTCGCTTCTTTCTTTCCTCATCTTTTTTTTCGATCTCAGCAAACTGTTGTTTGTGGCAAGATCGCTAATTTTGTTTCAGTTTTGACATGAGCCTACCACTGATTCAAGGTCTTGCCACACATATCATCACTCAAAGGTACTTGATAATTGCCTGCATCACTAAAGATGAAGTAGTCCCAAACGGGACATTCACGTGGCCTTCCAACACCACTTTTTCCAGGTTGACTTCCACTTGATGCCATTTTTGTCCTGTTTCACATGTTCTTGAGCCAATGCATGTGTGTGCACGCACTGTTTGCATTCATAAGTAATCGCAAGCGTTATAGATTTAATTAGGGCAAGCCTGAGCGAGCCCAACACTAGCGGGACTGCATTGTAAAGATGCATGTGTATGTCTGTTGGTTTGCTTGTGGCCGTATACCGTAAATTTTAAATGGCGTGTTTGGAACAAGTGACTTCTTACTGTAGTGCAATAATCCTTGGCTACCTATTATGTTGTGCTCTTTCTGTTTTATTCTCCTGCTAGTGTTCCTGTACAGCTGGAACAGCACCTGTCTCTGTGCTTGAGGGTTCTGTTCTCACCAGGTAAAGAAGAGCCCCAGGCGGTGCTGAGGTTCTGGGAACACATGCTGGATGTTCTGCATGATAATCTCTTGTTGGGAGCATATCCCCACTGCACTGTGGAACTGCAGGTGAGGAATGGCTAGGTAGAGATAATGATGTTTTCATGTGTATTTTTACATATTTATAAAGGTAGCAGTTTGCAGTATGTAAACAACAAGTTGACTGTCTTAACCCTTTATGCCCGAATGACAAATATAGGTACGTTAATTACGAATGACGACTATAGTCGTCATGGCCACCATCGAGCAGTTAGCGCTCTATACCCCGCGGCTACGTAGTATACAGTTAGTACGTGCCACAGAAAGTCGAATAAAGCATAATTAATTAGCTGGGCTGTCCTATAGGGACTTTCCCCGCAAATTGCATTCGAAGTTTACCGTTCGATCGTGTTGTACTTAGTACTGCCACAGACCAGCTGGTTTCCCACGCGCTACTGCTCCTACCGAATTTGTTCTAGCTAATCATCTAAACAACAGTGAAAACATACCTTCGCTGGAAGATTTGCCACGGATTTCCAGTCATTCTCCAACACATAGTGAGTACCCGTGCTGTATCTTATTCAGACTTCACTGCCAACTCGTATGACTACTTCCTGAGTAAAGCAGGTTTGTTTCCAACTAAGCCGAACTACCGATTGTTGAACTCGGGTAGTTTACAAGATATAACGCAACAAATCAACATAGTACAAAATCGCCATTTAATAATTTGCGGTCCTCCCTACCACCCACCTAACATACTGATGACACCTCACCTTGACTGCAGCACCTGGAATCGGACCCTTGAGTGTTTGACCACAGCTGGGAGCTGTGTAGGTGTTTGGCGGGGGTGTTGGACTGGAAATCCCACCCTTGATGTCCTGTGCATGGTGCCCAGGAGTGTGAAGGGGGGTAGGAATGATGGGGGGGAGAACCCCCCAACATCCGGCCCAACACCGATCACGTCGCTTGGCAAGCCAAGCAACGGAAGAGAAGTGGGGAAGAGAAGGGCGGGAAGTTCTTCTGTCTCACCGTGTCACTGAGCTGCTGGTCAATGTCGATGATGAAGGCGCCTTTAGGAGTCCAAGTGCGCATGCGTCTGCCCCATCACGCGACTGCACACTAGACCCCACCCACCAGGTGTGGTCCTCATTATTAACTTGGTCTAATTGCATTAAACCTTATTTAATAATTTGCAGTCCTCCCTACCACCCACCTAACATACTGATGACACCTCACCTTGACTGCAGCACCCGGAATCGGACCCTTGAGTGTTTGACCACAGCTGGGAGCTGTGTAGGTGTTTGGCGGGGGTGTTGGACTGGAAATCCCATCCTTGATGTCCTGTGCATGGTGCCCAGGAGTGTGAAGGGGGGTAGGAATGATGGGGGGGGGAAACCCCCCAACATCCGGCCCAGGGAACGGCAACGCCGACCCCCCCAAACACATCCTAACCATGCATCCCCCTTTTCTCCAGGTAACAGTTAATACTCATGACAACACCAATAGCCGAGTACAAACACCAACAGTTAATGATCATGAACACAACAGTCTTGAATAATGTGCCAATTGTTCCCTCGGGATGCGGATATACTCCAGGTATGCTAGGCTCCGCCACCTTCCCAGAGTTTTGATGACAGAATCTTCCATACCCCTTTCTGCTGCTGCCGTTGCTGCCCCTATACGAAAGCTGTGACCACAATACTTGGATGGGTCCAGACCCGCTTTCCTCAGGACCCGGCGCACAGCCTCCACCAGACGTTGACGAGTCAGCAGGTGGCCATCTGAGAGCATGAACAATGATCCCTCCCTTGGGCCTCTCACTACCAAGTAGTTCAGTAGGGCCATCACTGGGCACAAGTCAGAGGATGTCCTACCCGGAAACAGATTAATGCCTTTTCTGAAAGGGTCTGTTTTAGACTGCTTAATGAAGACACTGATAGTCTGTGGATTTGCCGAATCATCTACAGTAATATCTTTATAACTCAGATGCACTGAGGGATCGTATGCTGAGTCACTCGGCACTGTCATTTCCCCTGTCCTTAAGAAGCCGAAGAAACCCAGGCAGCAAGCTGCCCACAGCATGACAACATCTGGATCTGATGCCGATGGTTCCCACATTGCTTTTATACGTCTCAAGATGTTCGGGGTCATAGGGAGCCTTTCCCTATGATCGATGCCCTTTTCAGCTTCCATTTTTTTAATACCCTGTAAGATATATCGCAGCCGATGCAACACTGGGAGGAATGGGTCCTCTGCCCCCTCTGCGATGTGGAGAAACCTAACGGCTGACAAATACACTTTCATTGTGCGGTGCTTCAATCCTGCTTTGGCCATTGATGCCACAAAGTGGCACAACACTGTCTCAGTTGCTGGCACAGCCCGGAAACTCCCTGCCCTGCAAAGCGAGAGATACTACTTCTGACCACAGCTGTAGGTACGTTGTGTGGACTCAGCTAGGCCCTTTGTAAACAACTGCCTGGCAATTCTGTCCAACTCTGTGATGTCCAGTCTGGTTGGTTGACTACCAGAGTCTGCACAAGCTCCTGTGGAAGCACTGTTGGTTCTCGATGAGCTGTGGGTACCTGGGTCAGGAAAGAAGGCCAGTTGTTCCTTGATAATGCATCTGCTGTCCCATTCTCAACTCCTGGAATATGCTCCCCCCAACAATATAACCTTATAAGACGCCAAAAAGAAAAACAAGCTCCTCATCAAATGCATCGCCCGCTCATCCTTGCTGCTTCCAGACTTCAATATAGCTACCACTGCCATGTTATCAAACCAGCACCTGATGGTCCTGCCTTGCCACTTCCTGCCCCACAACGCCACACCCATTATTATTGGAAGTAGCTCCTTTACGGTTATATGCACCTCTGACCATGATCCAGGCCATTGCAACTGAAACCAATCCCCTGCCGATGAGAAGGCACCACAACTCCATGACCCTGAGGCATCCGATGTAATTGATGCTGTTGGGCATGCTGGGACCACCCCCAACATCATGCTCACCCCATTCCATGATGGGAGGAAGCTGGCCCACCACTGAAGATCAGACCGAAACCCCCTGTTGAGGCGGATTCTATGATGCAACTCCTTCGCCACTGTTGACAATGTAATCATCCTTCTCAAGAATGACCTCCCTGGTTTGACAACACAGCACACATGCTGCAATTGCCCAATCAGGGACAACAGCTCCCTCTTTGAACATGCACGTCTGTCTGCCCATTTGCTAATCTCTCTCTGAAGGCGGTGCAGCTTCTCACTTGGGAGCTGCACCATCATAGCTACCGTGTCCAATTCAATACCCAGGTGCTGGTGG
Source organism: Agelas oroides (assembly GCA_949130485.1). Taxonomy (NCBI): domain Eukaryota; kingdom Metazoa; phylum Porifera; class Demospongiae; order Agelasida; family Agelasidae; genus Agelas; species Agelas oroides. Next base: position 3,791,081 of record OX422197.1, on the reverse strand, counting down.
CTGGGCCCTCTGTCTTAGACTTTGCGACCGGCACCCCCAACTTCACGTACAACTGTAGAGCCTTCTCCAAGGCCTGCTGGCACTCTAGGGAATCTGGGACCCCAAAGATGAGAAAGTCATCCAGGTAGTGTAGCAGCTCTGGGACCCCATTGTGTTCCATGATCCACTGCAAGGCGTCTGCCACTGCATTGAATAGCTTGGGGGCTGACCTCAGGCCAAATGGCAGTGTGGTGTCAACATAGAGTTTGTCTCTCCACATCATTCCCAACAGTGGTCTATCATCTGGATGAACTGGGATGAGCCTATATCCACTCTCAATGTCGAACTTTGCCAGAAGAACTCCTGGGCCCATGGCCGTAATGATCGTCACTGCTGCATCCACTGAGGTGTATGGCAGGGAGCATAATTCCGACTCGATCCCATCATTGACTGAAGCCCCCTTGCCCCCTTTGGGTGAGACAAGTCCACTATCAGGCGCCACCTCCCTGGCTGACTCTTGGGGATAACTCCAAAACAACTCACCTGACATGCTGGTAGGGCTTCCCGATCAAGGGGGACGACTCTCCCCAACTTCACCTCCGTCGCTAGATATTGGTCTATCACTTCTGGGTGATCAGATGCTGATTTTATGTTAGGCCTAGCTCGCTTGCACGCACAGTCCACGTAGCGGAAACCTATTCGGAATCCCTCCTTCATCCCCCTCAGCAGGTACATGTAGTCCCCATATTCCCTGTCAGGGTGGTGACTCAACAACTTCTCCCACTCATCCACTACCAGTGGTGTGTTGATTCTGCTGAGACACTCAGGGGTGGTACTCTGAGCCCTCCCTGGCTTTCTGCTGTCCATCACTCGAAGCTCCCGCATGTACCCATACTTTGGCCAACACCAGGATCGTGTTGCATGTCCGAGAGAAAAACTAACTAAAGTAGCAATCCCTCTACCAACCCCACCTACCAACCCTGGGCATTAGCAATGATGGCTCAAATACATATATAGGGATACACAACGCAACTGCAGAGCAACACAAAGGCAATGTCCTGTCAGAGAGTTACCACAACTGAACTATAGAACAGTCACTGGGTGTGGGATCTGGGTGCCACACTTTCCTTTCTCTGGTTCACCTCTCCTCCGCCCATCTTGCAGGTTACCCTCTTGTGATCCCCATAACAGCGAGAGCACACATGCTCAAAACGGCAATAAGGGTGGGTGCACCTGCCATCATTCCATTGAAACATGGGCCTCTCCTCCCAGCTCTCCGCTTATGGCCATCTGGAGGTCTGAGGTGTGGCTCCTCTCTCCCACCCCTCCACACTCCCTGCATCTGCACCACTGGCAGGGAGCGCTGGGGTGCAATGCACACTCCTCCTGGGAATGATCTGCCATCATACACTCGGGGCAGAACTTGGCCCCAGCACCATATGCCAGAAATGTGGTGGAATACAGTGATTGATTGATCTTTGAGAAGTCAACTGCATCAAAGGAAGTAATCTGTTGATGAAAAGCTGAGTCGTACAGGAGCCACCCCCGTCCCCCCCACCGTCTAGCCTCTCCAATCAAGGTGGCCTGATATGCCTTTGCTTTCTCTGGGTACTTGGAGGCTACCACCGCTGTGTAGAGGCTGAAACACTGGAGCCAGCTCAACATATCCGGGATTTCCCTCCAGACTGGCCTATTGGTGAAGTGGGTCGGAGGGAACGCACTGTCACTCAGCATCCTCCTCCTCTCTGCTTCCATGTTATCTTTGAGTAGCTCGGCCATATCCACATATTCTGCCTTATGGATCCGCTTAACCAGCTTGACTGGAACCACCGGTAAGGCCTCACTGAGGATGAAGGCTGACTCTGCTGACCCCTCTACCTTCTTGGGTGTGATCGCTGGCAGGCATAGACTTGATCCCATGAACCACACCCCTCTTGGTCCCATGGACCACACCACTCTTGGTCTGATGGACCACACCACTCTTGGTCTGATGGACAATGCCCCTCTTGGTCCCTGGACCACATGACCCTTGGTCCCATGGACCATCCCACTTTCGGTCCCATGGCTAATACCCCTCTCGGTCACCTACCACTACTCTCAGTCCCATGGACGACACCATTCTTGCTCATGTGAACCCCAACAGTCTTGGTTCTATGCTTTCTCCCACTTGCCATGCCATTTCCTGTTGCTATTTTTAATCTCTTCTTGGTCCCTCTAGGGCCCTGACCCCTGGTCCTAGAGACTACTGAAAAGACACCTGACTGGTTGCTAACCCCGCTTAATGTCTGACTACCCTTACTAGTTTCGTCTCGACCGTCAGCCTCCCTTGAGGTCCCTTCGTCTGCCGAAGAGGGACCTCCACCCGACCGCCTTGTCGGAAGCGAGCCCTTCCCCGACACGAGGGCCTTGAAGGCCGGGATCTCGTTCAGCAGCTCTACAAGCGCTTCCTTCACGACCTCTTTCTCGACCACCACTCTTCCAGCCGTCTCCCTGTTTCCTGACTCTGTCTCCATTGTCGTATGAGGTCCGCTGGATTCGGATGCAAGTTCTTCTGTCTCACCGCGTCACTGAGCTGCTGGTCAATGTCGATGATGAAGGCACCTTTAGGAGTCCAAGTGCGCATGCGTCTGCCCCATCACGCGACTGCACACTAGACCACACCCACCAGGTGCGGTCCTCATTATTAACTTGGTCTAATTGCATTAAACCTTATTTTTTCTCTTGCTTCTCTCGTAATCACATGTTTATTTTGCTCATGCGCATTGGGTGTAAAGGGTTAATGGTTGCTGTGTGCCAATTGTCTGCAGCATTATTGTAGGCAGATACCATATAGCAGAAAATTGTCGCTGTTTGTTTGGCAAGCTTGGCCAGCTTCCAAGCCGTTTGGCCAGCTTTCAACCCGTTCGGCCTGGTTTCAAAATGGGACCACTTCGCTATGTATAATTGAAAGCAGACCAACCAGTTTAAAAACTGGCTGACTGGTTTATAAACCAGTGGCCCGTTTACAAGCTGGTCAAGTTTGCAATCGGTTCGTAACATATATACATCTGACTTGATGATCTTGTCATTCTCCAACACTGTGTAAGTACCATTGATCCTTGGAAGGTGGCATTGAGGGAGGTAGCGGAGGAATGGAGTTGTCTATGCTCTCATCCATGATTTTGTCTCCACTCTAGAGAAGGAAAGGCACTCCTGTAAAGTTAAAGTAGTCACACAACTGCAATAAAAAGGTCATACCTCAGTTTTGCTGTCACTCTCAGACACTGCATTCTGCCCATCACTCTGAAGTACCGGTATCTCTTCAAACCATTGACTCGCTGTACAACCTGGATAATAAATATTTAAGGCACAAGTAAATATACAGTACACATTTATTTATTACATAATGGCCTTGTTCAGGAATGAAAATTCCTCTAAATGTACATGCAAAGCACAGCTAACTTTGTCCCCATCCAGCTCCTTCAATTTGAAAAGGCCTTTCCCAAGTGATGCACTGATCATGTATGGCCCTTGCCACCGGTAGTCCAGTTTCCCACCCTTGCATTTCTTACGAGTGAAGTCCTTCTTTAGGACCACAGAGCCAACGTTGAAGCAAGCTGCAGCACCATGCCTCAAGTCGTAGTGCTCCTTTTGTTTCTTTTGCGCTTGCTTGATGTTTGCTTTTACTGCCTCTTCAGTTTTTTTGGCGTTTGGCTGCACGTTCAAACCTATCGTCAGTTTCAGCATCCATGAATTCCTTTAGCTTTGCATCAGCATCAAAGTTGGTGGAGGCATTGAAATTGACAGGCAGTCGAGCCATTCCTCCAAACATTGCTTCAAACGATGTGTGCTTTGTAGATTCTTGCACAGCTGTGTTGTATGCATACACAACCTGAGGCAGTTTCACATCCCATGGTTCTCGATTCTCCTGAGCAAAATTGGCCAAACTGTTTCCTATTGTCTGATTCAGCCACTCATCCAGCCCATTTGCTTGCGGGTGGTATACAGTCGTGAGACGATACTGTATTCTGAAGACATTCAAGAGCTCTTTGTTCACGTGATTACAAATTCCCTGCCTTGATCTGTCATCATTGCAGGTAGGCCCATGATGGAGAAAAGCTGGAAGGTAAGTGCAGTGGGATGGTACGTGAGAAACTGAAGGTAAGAAACACCAAACTAGCAACAAATTCGAATTTCTATAGGTACAATACTAACCTCCCTCAGTGCTGAGACCACATTCACAGCCTCTTTGGTTGGCATAGCTTTGGCCCAGGTGAACTTGGTGAATTAGTAGTCGGACACTGTCAAAACGTACCGATTTCCACCTTGGCTACGAGGGCTAATTGGCCCCACAAATCCATCCTTAGATGATGCCACGGAGATTTTACTGGCACAGGATGTACGTAGCTCAGGACACTCAGTTGTCAGCTTTTTGTTGATACAGGACAATACTTCACCTAGAGATACAATCAGTTATTGGCACATGAGCCAAAGCTGGGAGTGCACAACCTCTACTTACCAAATCCTTCACTTGCTTCGACATTCCTCGCCAGTAAAATCGCTTAGCCACCCTTCAAGTTTTCGTCGTACCAAAGTGTCTGGACATGAGATCGGAGTGGCATGACTCAAAGATTCGTCGCGGCTCTTCCATGGCTGTCACCATTTTTACCTGGAACCCCTTCTTTTTCATAAATACTTCTCCTTTGTCAACTACGAGGGTTGACACTCTTTTTCTTACAGCTCTCTTCTTCTCTTTCATCAACCCTGGCAGATAGCTGTGGTGTACAACATAATCCATGGCTAACTCCAAGATCTGGTCAATCTCTTTGTCCTGCTGCACACTGCTTTTGTCATTTGAATTCATCTTGGGAATATTATGACACCTAGAGCTCCAGCGAGCCATTTTGTTGGCACCTAAAGACTGTTCCTGGTACAAACTTTCCGCCGACGAAGAAGTGCAAAGGAGGGGGGAACCCATATTTCAAGGGGGATAATTAATTTCTCATAAAATTTTGAAATATTTGTTCTGGGGGAGTGAATATTTTGGGGGTCCAAATATTATGTGACAGGCTATTTCCAGTTTGCCCAGTATCTTTGGAGATGGGCTTGAGCTCAGCCATCACCAGAAGATCTTTGAGGTTTTTGTTTGGCAACGATATGCAATAATGGGTACTTCTGGGGTTGCTCCTTTTAGCCTGCCAGACACATGAAGCACTGGGAAATAGTTCTTTGTGATCTCACTCTGACGGGGTAACTTAGGGTCGTATGTGGCTACCAGAGGGACCCTGCTTGTTTGTCTGCTTCTCACTGTGCTGTATGGCAGATTCTCTGGTTACCTTCACTACAATCTCCAATTTGACTGCCCAACTGAGTGAGAGGTACGTATGCCAGAAGAAAACAGAGGAAGCTCGAAAATGATGTGTGATTAGCACTCTGATGCAAAACATCATGAACCGAGCCTGAGCGAGTGATGAAATGTCACACAAATTGGTGTGTTGGGTTCTTCTGTAGTCTTGCCACAGTGTATTGCTTGCTTATGCTCACCCCACAAGGTTCTACATTCGCCTAGTCTAAAGCACGTTGTGAAGCTGTATGCCTTAGATGTTAAAGAGGTATATCAGTTTCATTAAACTTACTACTCATCTTTTCTGATGATGTGTTTTCTGCTTTCTGTTGTAGCTCTAGTCAGAAACACAGTCATCCTCCAAAGCATATGGTCAGTGTTGCAAATCGTAATACTAGTCACTGTCTTTTTCACATGGCCATACGATGGTTCATTCACTGGTATAAACACTCCTATAAAATTTCCTGAGTCCGTTCTACGTACTCTTCACTTGCCTTCGACTCTTTATCATCCTGGGACAAGTTGGGATTGAAGTTAGTTTCCTCTTTGTACTCACTCTTTTTGTTGTTGCTCTCTTTGCTACTGTTGGAAATTTCACTTGATCTGTAACCACATAATTCTTCTTCATCACCTTGAGTAACAGGATGGCAGCAACCAACTCCACAGACGGAGATAACTTACTCTGGTTGTTTTATAGTTAGTGCATGGGGGTAGATGTTGATGCATGCGCAGTTACAGTAAACTTTTATGTATCAATGCCACGCGTGAATAGATAGCCTCACTTTAGCTTCCAATGTTTTGCAATCACTTCTGCAAAGATAGTACATTAACAGTCTGATAACATCTCAATTTGCATAAAATGGGGAGGTAAATCGTTACTTTCACTGTGAGGGCCTTTTCATTTCAGTTGCTCATGCACCTTTCCTCTGAAAAGATATCTGGGATCCAGTGTAAGGGAAACTGACACATTGTTACCTGCTGTCCACCCACAGTAGTGTAGTTAGGAAGAAATTATCGTTGGATTACCCTTGCCAGCATATTTTGATTGGCCTTTTCTGGCAGAAGAGGATAAGATTAAAGAGGTCCTTTGTCTGGTTGGATGAAGTCATTTTTTCTCAAGTTCTGAAGCACTTTGGAATGGAAGGGAGATACCCTTGATAGGGTGAACCACTGCTAATTTGCATTCTTGCTTAGTAGAATTTGCCCATGAAATGTCATGACTTCCTGTTACACTGATGCTGAAACCACTGGAATGTTGGCAGGCAAAAATGCAATTAGCCAGATGCTGTGGTATTACCCTTTGATATGTTGGTTGATCAATGGCACTCAATATGAGTGTCGCAAGTTTCAGAGCTCCAAGCTAAAGATGCCAGTTGCTGGAGTGGATTGCGTAAAAAGTGCAATACAAGTGAAGCAATTGAACCCAACCCTGAGGTGCCAGTTGGGGTCTTTCTCTGGTACGTAGCTTCTGTAGTTCTCCCAATAACTTTCAGTATTGTGGTAGATTTATGACGGATCAAGGGATTGTGCTATGTCTTTCAGCAGCCTGCTGGTGTCATGTAAATAAAGGCATCTAGCATTTAGAGGTAAAGCTTCCCATGACTCCATGAAGAATGTGGGCACATTTGAAGTGGGAACACTTCCTTAGAACTTCAACCACTAGCAGATGCCATCTGTTTCAAGCCAGCATTGAAATTCACTTTTGAAATAATGGGTTGATAGTTCATCAAGATATGAAAGTCACATGGGAAAGGTATCAACCAGGAAAGCTCTTAGCCACGGTTGTGTTTCAGTGGCTTGTAGTGCTGACAATGTTTAGCATCACCTGTCACAAGTAGTTGATCCCTTGAGTCACCAATCTGGAATTCCTGGTGAGGACGAGTGAGAACATCTATTATAGTGTCAGCATTCTGATCAAGAACATCCAGGTACTCCTAGTTAGCTAGAGAAACTTAAAAAAAGTTTTTTTTCTAGTCACAAGAAATTACCCCAAAAGGGCAATAAATAAAATAGTTAGTGAACAGGAATCATGGAAAAAGTGGGTAGGTTCTGAGGTTCATCTCAATGATTGACCAATGACAGTTAGGATGGTGTTGCCTAGTTAACATTACCCCTTGTGGGTTGTTGTCATGTATTCGAGACAGGATTGTGCAGAGTCCGAGGGTAACATCAGTCAGTTTGTCCTGCACATGTCCTCCCATCACAACAAACTTATGCAAGAGAAAGGCGTAAATTTTGACAGTGGGTGACCTTTGCCCAGAAAATGAACATTAAAATCATCAAACAAAACACAATTAGCAAACAAGGGTATGTGCTGAGAACAAGTTGTCAAATAGAGAATGCAAAGGGGATGGTAAGCAATTAATAAGAGCAAGAGGCTATTTTGGAGACGAAATTGATTATAGGAATACGTAGTAACCTCCTCTAGATTGTTACTAGTGAACAACAGGATTTTATGTGAGAGAGATGATTGAACATACATAATACCACCAATATGCCTGTTGCTGTCTGTGTGGACAACAGAAAAGGACGTGTCTGTGTATGGCTCACTGTCAGATATGTGTTCACTGAGCCACGTCTGGCTGTCCAGCAGCAAGTGGCCCTTAGATGATCAAGTTTGGCAAGCTAACTGCTAGAAGTACAAGACTTTGAAAGAATCTCTCTGAAAACTAATTGGCCCACTGTGCAAGCTGGCACCATCCAGAGGTTGAGGCAGTGTAGAGCTTGCGTCCTCCACAGAATGCAATAGTGGGTTTAATTCTGGGAACCTCTCCCTGGGAGCTTGTGACCAAAGGCTACTCGGAGTGAGATCGTATTAGCCAGTTTCTTCAGGTAGATTGCTTTCATCAATATCTGACTAATTGTTTGGCTCAATGTCATGTAAGCCAGCTTACTCTTGATATGTTATAGTCTGGCTTTATCCTGTTCATCAACTTGTGAATCCAAGCCCTTGTGTGTGCTGTACATGTCCAGATTGTAACCACTGGAGTACCCCACATGTCCATGCCAGTAGAAATGGTCAACTGCGAACAGTGTCCCTTTGAATCTCTGTGGCTCCCTGTAGAGTGCGTAAGTGTGCAATTGACACACGTTGTCATACGCAATCACTGAAGGAGGGGAGGTGAAATGAGTGGTGAACAACTGGAACGGGTGCCTTGGAGACTCACAAATTCTAAAAACTTTGAAGCCATAACACAATCCATGCAGGCAATACATGAAAATTCCAGGAGTGAGTGTAGGGTGACCATAACTGTATTTTTGACACTCGCCATCGTTTACTGTCTGCCGCAGCTTGTCTGACTATTTTGGTCTAATTGGAAAATTCATGTAAGAAACTGTTTTAATTAGAAATGCATGTAACAACTCTGCTAGCTTGTTCACCTGTATGGAGGAGGCAAACTCTGATGAGTTAGTAACATGAGAGTGTGTGTTCCCAACAAGTGGGGACAAGATCTGGGTCAGATGTTTTGAAAGTTGATAAAATGGAGAATGCACAAATGAGGCATATGGGCTTTTGAAGGATGTGGATCCCAGATGTGGAAAAATCTGATGTGGTCAGCTGCATCCCATGTGCTGATTGCCCAGGCACCTATGTGGGAGAGACCAAGTGGAAGCTGTCTAGGAAGACTAGATGAACGTAAGAGAGCAGTAAGAATGGCCGAGTTTAATGCATCAGCTGTAGCGAAGCATGCGTAGAGTGCAGGCCACAGTGTAGATTGACACTGTCTTAGACCAACACAAGAACCTACACCCCAGGCTAATACTGGAATTGTACCACATTAGGAAGCAGCCCCTCCCACTAAACAGAGACAAGGGCTCCCTCCCTTCTGCCGATGACCATCTACTGAAAGACTTGATTCGTAACCATATAGCGACCAAAACAAGTATTTGGTGGCATAAAATGGTGTCCACACAGAGGTCATGAAAGTACGCAGGGCAAAAACCAAAAATCAAAAACAAACAAACAAACAAACAAACAGACAAACAAAAAACATTGTGCATGAGAGATTGTGGGTGGTTCACAAAGCTAATTAGCAGCCCAGCTAGTTTTTACCCTGTAGGGCATGAGAATGTTTTTTTTCAGTCCACTTTTTTGTGTACAAGGCTGTTAATTAAAACCCTTTAAACCCTGAATTTTTTTCACTTGAGATTAGTTTTAGCCTAAACATGCCTTTAACGCACCATATCTCCATTTCTGTCCGAGCTCTGACTACAAAGCTGAACCCAACTCCACTTCCAGCCTTAACAAGCAGACTTGTGACCTTAACCACGCCCACTCATTAATGAACATTCAATGGTCAGCACTCTCGATTGGCAAACACCCGCTTAGAGCCCAAGAAGCCTTCCCTGCTAGAAATGAACCCCCTGAAAGGTGAGAGTAGCGTTTTCTAAGCCTACTCATGCAGCCAGGCCGAGAGTTGGCCCACCAGGTGCCAACCATGGTCCTTTTACAGCCAAGCCTAGCAGCTGCCATGTGCACAGCACCCTGCGGGTGACCCCACCCACCTCCCCCTGTCCCACCCTTTCTGCTAATGCAGAACCTGTGCGCCAGCGTGCAGAGACTATCTTTTCTGCAGAGACTTTTCTGCAGAGACGCAGTGCGCAGTATGACGTTATCAAAAGTGTACTACAGGGTTTAAAGGGTTAATTAATGTTACAGTAGACTACAGTAAACTACAAGTGCAAAAGAAGGTAAGTCACATTTATTTTCTACAACGAAAGATTCCTGACAGTTCTCCAGTTCTCCTTGACAGCTAAATGGATGGGGCAGTTATGAGTAAATGATCCATTATAATAAAACCCAGGTCTTCAGATGAACACCCTTTTCGATCATTGCAGGGCTTTGGTCCCTTTAAGCTCCTGGTCCATAGTCTACTACAGAAGGAATGAGACAACTCTCTGCCTAAGGCTTGCTTTGAGGAGTCCAGCTCTTGATTTGTATTTGTAGCTACAGATATTTGAGATTGGGGCTTAATGGGTGGGGTTATCATGATTTTAGATAACTTTTGGGTGAGCAATGTGTGAAACTCCTGCTGTCAGCTTGTCTTGGTGGGGCGTCTGAGGCACTTGCTGTTTAGTGATAGCTATTGGTGTGGATACTCTGCCGAAGGGTCTTTTGCTCCTTAATAAGGAGGGTCTGGGTATGTTTGCTGTTTGATTGAGCCTACTGATTAGTGTACTTTGCTATGGCCAGTTCCAACAACACCAAAATTTCTGGCATTCATTTTGTGATGATTACAAAGTAACTGTGTTGTGATTGGTATATCATATAGTGCCAAAGTTTTGAGTTGCGTAATTTTCAGGTTTTTTCATTTCTGGACTGCAAAAAGCTCCAGGAAACTTTTTGGTAGGTAGCTAATATTGCTTAGTGAGTGGTATGGTATGAGAACAAGATGATAGTTGTTCCACTTTTGTCAAGACCAGAATGACTCTCTACTGTTATTTCTAGGCAAATGCTTCCAGATCAACTGGGCCTGGTTTTGTAACTTTCTTCGATGTCTATCATGTCAGCCAATCGGGAGATAAGACGCGAGCTTGAATTAACAAAACTGAGAGAAGGCTGTATATGTGAAGTTCACCAAAAGACAAAACGCTTAGAACAAAAAGCGTAGACATGGATGCAAGCAGCCGAGCATGGTGTTGTTGCAACTATGAACAGTAACAGAAATTGTGCATGCGGCTGCCACAAATGGGTGTGGCTAGTGGGGCTCTTTGATCACTCTGCGAAATTTATTTCCACGAAAATTTGCAAATGGCCGATTCACAAAAAGTTTTTTCCTTGAAAATTGGCACTACCGTAATCTCCCGAAAATGGGCCCACCCTCGTAAATAAGCCCACTCCCCTTTTTTGAGTGAAGTTTCTGCAAAGGCTGCTTTTCTCTTTCGAAACCTATTAAATGCCACAGTACATGTGGTTATATAAGCGAAAAGACCAGAGCAGCAGCTCAGGAAGGACAGACACCATTTGCCATTATTGCATACGCAAGCGCCTGACAAAAAGAAGCGTTGCAGAATCACTGCATGCTTGCATAAATAGGGCCCGGACTAACTGCGTGTGAGGTGGGTATTTTAGTGAGAAATATCACAACTCTTGAAAATACACTCCTCCCCTTGAGGAGCCACTTAAGTTCATTGCCCATGGTCCTATTTTCAGTAGAATAGGGTATATATGGTATTTGTGCGTTAGTGAAATATTGATACTGTTATTTCTTTCAGGAACTTATTGGTGAGCTGGTCTTGAAGTGCTGTACAATGAAGTCAAGCAAGAGTGTCAAAGGAGAAGCTATTGTACAGAATATAGGAAGATCTCATAACCTACAGGTATGTAATTAAAGTATCGAAGGGGGGGGGGGACCTTTTACTTCTGGGCCAGAGCCACCACTAATTTGGTGATGAGTACAAGGTAATATCAAGTGAAGAAACATGCCAACAAGCACTTAATTGTTTCTGTATCATCTGTGGATGTTTCTGTGCATGGATTGAGGCTGGTAGCAGCTCAAAGCTGCCGTCTTTGGTAAGACTTTCCACACAAAGTGTAAATTTCCTTTATTCTTATTGTTGCTAAAGGAGTATGTCATAAGCATGGTAGGATTAGGCAACCCATTCCTCTCTAGAGATTGAATAATATTCGTACTCGCAAATTTTCTTTTCATCAATGCAGTCACACAAGGTTTCATTTGCTAAGTGGTACCCTGTCACATGGGTGTACATACTCAATCGATAATTCATTGTTAAGGTGGCGGGTAAGCTACCCACGCAAGCGCAATAATTGTTTCCGGTTTACGCCCACCATTGTACAGCTGGTTTTTCTTCTTCAATGAAGCAAATCACTGTAGCAGCTGCTTCAGTAGTAGCTTATTGAGAGCTACGTAGCCGTACAACCGTACTACAAGCGACAAAAGCATGCAGGAAGGCCTGAGAAGTTTCTACGTCATCGATCACCGTACATCAATGGCCACGCCCACCAAGAAGGCCATGGATACATTTTTGTCGCGACGGTTCGTGAATCAGGTAAACGACTTTAGCAACTCTCTTTACTATAAACAGCTTCTCCAGTGGTTAGTCGAGGGGGTAACGTAAAATATTCGTGACTAGCAAACGCCGGGGAGAGTTCGTACCATGAAACGCCACAAAAAGTGACTTTCCAATAACAGTTTCAACTCGCCATCCGCTAAGCTTTACAGCTTATGACCAAAACTCTACGTTGCCCCCTCTAGCGACTGTTGTTGAGCTTTCTCCTCGTCAAGAATGGAGTATGTGGCTCTCGTACCGTGCGAGTGAAACGTGATGAAAAATTATAAAACTCAACCACTGCTCTCCACGCTATTTTCTGTAGCATGGTATCAAGATTTGTTACACAGATAGTACTTGCCATACAGTACTTGAATATCAAGTTTGGCTGTAAGAGATTGTACAACTAGTAAGATGAGACATTTTATATATGGCAGATAATTTATTTACCCGCCACCTTAAGCTGTCTTACTGGAGCACGTAGAATATGGATAGCTTTAAACTTAAATTCTTGGCTTCATTGGATGAATATGTTACGTGCAATCTAGGAATTTGCACAATCTAGCGCAGCGCATTCTCAGATTCCTAATAATGCATAGCATTCTTGAGAATAAGCGAATGGATAGTTGTATTTAATCGCTGGACTGGATTCATGGGGGCGTACAGCAAGAGGTATGTATTGTTAAGTTGAATCAGAGTCGTTATAAGTACGTAATTTGGAACACCTGACTGACTAATTGGATTGCAGGACATCAGCTACTATATAATTTGTTATTTGTTTTGTGCGGCTACTATTCAAAAACGACTCTATCTGAGGATGACTTCTATTTTATTGGACAACCCATAGATATCAATGAGCTGCTAGCTACCAATGTACTGGTCTAACTACCAGGACACAACTAGTTCTTGCTGTAGGACTATGACACATTTGGGAAGACAGTACCAGATACTGTACTTCTTGACAGCTAGTCAAGGAAATATGTTTACAATAACACAATACAGTTTGTGTTTGGCATATTTTGTCATATGAATGAGTCTGCGCGAAGAGAATATGAGATTTAAACAACACATCTTTGTCTTTAAAGACAAAGAAGTGTTGTTTGTTGGGTTGTCCTCTCTTCCTAGTATTCAGCATTTGACTCAGGTCCTCAAATTCTGCAGCCTCTTGTGCCAGCTCTTTGCTACCTTGTGATGTTGGAACTGTCAGAGATGAAGGTGTGTGTCACTGCATGACTAGGCAGTGGTTCATGTATGTGCAAGAGAGTATAAAGTTTTTGTAATTTATGTTACGGTACCCAGGGAGGGAAGGTACTGCAACAGGCTTGCCTCCAGTGTTCAGACATGTGCTGCTGCTGCTGACCTGAACAGGGCAGAGTGTATGTATGTACATTTTACTTTCTAGGACTCAAACCTGTTCACTGTGTCCAGTGCCCAGTATGTTGTCATGACAGGCATAGCTTGACCCTAGCTAGTTGCTGAGTGCAGGGGGTTGCTTGATGGTGGACATATAAAATTTGTTTGCATACGTAGCAAGCTTATTGCCCTTACCTGCTTGCAGACATCTACTTGTAATTTCTTTTGCTTATGCACACGTGTATTCATGCAATTCAGTTATGTGGCAAAATCATAATTTTGGTAAGCTTTTCACATGTTGCGGATGTTACCATGGGCTATAGGCTGAATATCAACAACCTGGCTATTGGACCTTCCCACATACTGTATTATTCTGAGGATTTATGTCTTTCCAGTTTGTACATATCATGCCACCAGAGAAACTACCACAGGGTTTAACATAGCTTCGTTATTGTAGCCTATAGCAACCACAGAACTATGTACTCGTGTGTATGCTACTCACCCTGATCTGGCATGCCTTGTGGCATTCCAGATGGGTATATAGGGTGGGTTGGCTTCCATATGCCATGCCCTCTACCACTGCCCCATCTTACCTAGTCTCATTCCCATGTCTTTCCCCCAGTGGGCCTGGGACCAGGTCTGCCCCTCCATTTACGACTATGGTGCCCGCTGCATCCCTAGTCTTAGGAGGCAAGGCGTGGTGGTGAATTTTAACCCTAAGCCCAAGATACAGTGCTCCCCAAACCTTACCTCTAACTATGGAACCTAATGCCCACACAAGTGGTACCTCTACTCACATTTACTAGAATGATTCCCTCCATGAACCAATAACTGTTTTATATACACTTGAATTTAGTACAACCACATCTTCACAACTTAACAATCCGTTAACTGAGCAACTCCATAAGTTTCATTGAGCCAGTTTCTTGCTGATACTTGACAAATGATTGGTGGGCAGTCTCACATACAACTGATAGGCTTGGCTCTTCCAGCGGCCCAATATCTTGATGACCTCCACTGGGATGCCACAGGAGGTGGTGGATACTTCTCCGTCCCTGCAGGGATCATCAAGTGAGCATACCACATTACCTGGAGTCTCTACCTACCCTATTTACAATTCCTGCAACTGACCCATTGCAACAAGCTAGAGGCTCTGCCAGTAGTCCCCGCCGGACTTTTTATGGCCCTGCCTCCCCTATTCCTGCACCCCATAGGACACCCGTGTGCTTTGGCCTTTGGGTGTCCAGCGCACTCTCTAGCTGGTTACTTCCTGTTCCTAAAGGATGACCCATTAGTTATTCCTGGACCTGGGTGCTAGCCAACCACTCTATCCCCTTTGACAGCTCTCCCACGGCGTTGCATACCCAGACACCCTAGTCTCGTCCCCAGACCCCACCCTCTTCCGAGGAGAAACGGTCTGGTGAACCAAGTCGAATTTCTTGGGCTAGCGCACACTTTTGCAACATTGTAACCTAGCAACGATCAAAACATTTTGCGGCCAACCCGCTCAAAAAAGGTACGGATACTCGAATGGAGATTAACAAATTTTACTGTTGTAAGGGATGTGCTACGTAATAATTACCGATCTCGCGATCTCATTGGTCATTACCCGTTTTGGGTAATAAGCCCAAGAAATTCGACTTCGTTCACCAGACCGTTTCTCGCCGGGAGGCGCGCGCGGGCGGGGCACAAGACTACAGACACCCTCAGAGACAAGGTGCTCTCTAGTGTGATCGGGAGGGGGGAGGGGGGAATGGTTTAGTGTCATGCTCTGAAGATGGGCCTTGGCAATCCCATTCATCACTCCTTGGTACACCATACTATACCATTACACTCTTGACCACCATCAGGGGGGGTAGGACAAGGGTTGAAGATTACGAGGATTATGCAACAGTCACATGACATAAATGACATAATTGCATTCCGAGCATATTTGAGAAGTATGAAGCCCAGCTTGCATGCACGATGCAGCTGGGGCGGCACGATAGCTGGGAATATATCTCTGGATATGTTTTCCCTGCTCCAAGATTGACTTGCGTGTGCTATGGCTCTGCCATCGATGCCAACAAACCCGACGACATTTTGACGTGCTAGCTGTTGAGTTGAGACAAATGAAATCGGAGGGTTAAGAGAAGCACTACGATATGTTCATCTGTAATCATCCCTCCTTTACGCGTGTCTACCCTGTGTGGATGGCTATAAGAGATGCGACTGTAGCAATCAGATGAACTGGATAATGAAACATGTACCAGAACACTTTTGAATGGACAATAAAACATGAAGACTTTTTGTATCATCTTGTAATATCTGTACATGGTTAGTTACACCTGATTTTTGTGAGTCTATAGCCCTGATCTTGACATTGGCCCTGATTTCGTGTACCTAGACATAAAAGAGTGAGTTATGTATGCACAAGTAGTTCCTGCACTAATACTATCATTTTGCCATTCTCCTTGGTGAAGCACTGACTCGGTCCGCAGTTGTGTGGAACATTACACGACTATTGTTGACGTATGTTTACCTGGACTGAAAAATTGTGTCTATACTGTACATGTACGCACTGTGATGGCCTCACAGGCTCAAATATTCTCAGTTATCACATATAGTCTTTGGGAAGCAGCTAGAAAGAACACAACACCAAAATCTGGGATTAGCATAACAGTTGCATGCCTAGGGTGGGGGTTACGGTTGGACTGGTGAACAGGAGTTCTGGTGCCCCTTTTTGGAATTCACTGTTCACCCTTTTTCCATTGGTAGGTCAGGGCTTTGTGTCAAGACAGACAGGTTGTGTCTTGTGCCCCAGGGAGTCCTGATTGTCTGGGTGTGTTAATGGCTAGAGAGTGATATCAATGTTATATTTTACAATGGTGTAAGATCACAGCTTACATTTTGGTGTTAGTATGGGTCTTCGGTGGATCTTCTTGTACTTTGTCCGAACATTAGTTCTGATTTGCAGTAGAGACAGCGGATGAGTGTAACCATTGCTTAGCACGTAGTTGAACTCACCATCACTGACGAAGCCTAGAGACAAAAGAACACAATTGTATGCCCTTTACTTCTGAAAGTGCTCGGAGCTAATCATCATCACAAATATGTGCGTGGCTGGTTGTTGCTTAAAGCGTGTGACTTCCTTGACCAAATCACTGGGACGCTTATGAATGGAGGAGAGCTTTCTTGGCAGGTTGTACTGCTGGAGGTCAATATCAGTATTGCTGACAGTATCAACTACAGCGGACATTTCAACACAAAGGTTACGACATTCACTCGAAAGCTTCTTTAGCTCTTTGATATCCCATGAAGAGTAAACTCGGTAACCTTTCCCTCGCTAATGTTGTCCTCATTGTTGAGTTGGATTCTGCAGCTCTGTAGTATGATGCAAGGACAATTACACACACACTATAGTAACTTTCCCTTTCAAACCCTATAGTGCACTTTTGGTTACATCATACTGCACACTGCGCAGAAAAGATAGTCTCTGCGCTCTTGCACATGGGCTCTGCGTCAGCACAAAGGGTGGAACAGGGGGAGGTGGGTGGAGTCACCCACAGGGTGACATGCACGTGGTGGCTGCTAGGCTTGGCTGTAAAATAGACGTGGTTGGGACCGTGTTAGCCAATTCTTGCCCTGGCTGCATGGACAGGCTTAGAAAACACTACTCTCACCTTGTAGGGGGTTCATTTCTGGCAGGGAAGGCTGCTTGGGCTCTGAGCGGGTGTTTGACAACTGAGAGTGCTGACTATTGCATGCTCGTTAATGAGTGGCATGGTTAAGGTCACGAGTCTGCTTATTAAGGGTGGAAGTGGAGTTGGGTTCAGTTTTGGAGTCAGAGCTTGGACAGAAATGGAGATATGGTGCGTTAAAGGCATGTATAGGCTAAAAGTAGTCTCAAGTGAAGGATTTTAAGGGCTAAAGGATTTTCAGTGTGTTAATGCACTGTACGTCAATGTGTAAATCTGTAGTGGAGTTGTTAATTGAAGCAAGCAGGTCACTCTTTATGGCTTCTCGTACACTTCTCTCCTTCATTCCAATGGCCTTGATCCACTGCAGTCAACCTGAAGTTCTTGGTAAAGGAGCTGTAGCTGGCTATCATTTAGGTCAACATATCCTGACCACTCCCCTTTAGTAGACTCACAGAGTCCCTTGACCACATCATCAACTCCATCAGCTTTGATCCACCACCAAGCATTTGGGTCTGAGGTGGTAGCACTCTGAAGGATAATGTGGTCTGCAGCGAAACAGGATCTGGTAATGCACGTACTGAGGCACATGCTGATAACACTTTTTCCACCTGACATACAAATACACTGCTTTCAATACATACCTGTATTTCAGATCCAGTGGTATTGTCACTTTTTGCGATGTCCCGACGTGTAAATACCACAGTCAATGTAAAGTAAATAACGACTGTTATATCCTACCTGAGTGACAATAGGGTGCTTTGACCACTACTGAATAAACAACCCCGCTTGTTTCCAAAACCGGTAATCCTTGTGAGCTGGCCAAGACTTGCCATCCGTATAGAGCATGAGGAAGCTACATAGTGCCACAATCTCTTCATCACTCCACTCTGGTAGTGTTCTTGCACCTTTCAATGTACCTCCTTCTTCTTTAAACAAAACTCTGCTTGTCAGCTGTGCTGCTCAAACACCTTTTCTTCGACTTCGACTGGACTTCCGGTGTATCTACAATACCAAGACTCTGCACTGTTACAGTCAACTCATCGACTGCTGCTTCCTTATGTGATGTTGCTAACGCACTTTCATTGCTTCCTTGAAGGAAGTCAATTTGACAATGTCGTTTGCTTCTTTTCCGGGAAGTTGGAGTGCTTGGCTCCCTCTTTCCCTTTGCAAACTCTTCATGCAGACTAGCCATGAATAATGCTAACCAACAATGCTGGGGGTCATTATGAAGCATTATGTCCTCCTCGTTGCAAATAAGTCAAAAAAGAACCGAAACAATGCACTTATTGCACAAAATCTACTCGAGAGTAGTCCATGAAAAACACATGGTTAAGAAAATGCTGCATCAGCAATCATAAGTCCACATACTCCAAGTTCCAAACCCTCTCCGCTAGCTTCATGGGCAGAGTTGGCAGACCTTTTTCTACAAGGTACGTCGATGGTTTTGATTCCACCTTGTCTCCCCCCATTGGGAAACCCGGCAAGGAAGCCAGTAATGGACTAATAGAGGCAAGTGGGTTGAACTCCGCCCCTCCTGCAGTTGACTGTTGATGTGACGTTTCCCCCATCTCTGGAAACTCCAGGCTCCCAACATATGTACTCTTGCGCACACAATCTTATTTTTTATCCAGCTAACTGGAGGTAGCTTTGACACTCTTGTTGGCCGCTCCATGCTCATCTGAGGCTGGCCCTGAACTCCTCCCACTCCCCCACTCTGAGAGGGCTTTATCGAGCAGCCGCTGTACCACTCCCATGATCACTTCCAGCTGTACCTCCGAGAAGCTGCCCGCCGTTTCTTGCTCCGTCGACTCTTCGTCTGCCATGGTATTCACCTTTCACACTCTCTCGCAGTTTACCAAGAAACAGCTCGACTCTCTCAGCCCACCAGAAAACAGTTGCTTTTGCTGACTGGTAATGCACGCGGTCAAGCTTACTGCGCATGCGTCTATGACTGCTACTGCCAAGCCAGCCCCAGTGCTGGCCCCCCAAGTAAGATGACACTACCCTAACAACTTGCTAACTTGTTGAACCCTATATAATATGCATGTACAGTACACCAAGTAATGCCTTTGAAGCTAGGCACGTGTGTTTTCACATCGACAGTCTGTAGAATTCATCAATGACCCTTATTTAGAATAGCTGTGCCGACAAAAATATGCATGGAGTCGTATAAAATAATTCTGTAGGAAAACTTGATCACTGCACACCATCTGCTTGCTTGACGCAGTTTGTACCAAGCCTTAGACCTTGCTGTATGAGGGTACTTCACAGGCTTCCACCCACTCATCTGGAGTTTTGCTGACAGCACTGATACTTCACATAAAGACTGAAGTTGAGTTCCAGTGTTTTCTTCTTAATGAGGTTGTGATTTTTACAATGCCTTTGAACACATGTAAACGTAGAAGACCACAAAAGGGGCTGCATAAACATTGTAGAGTCTGTGCAAAACCATAGGTTCAAATGTCAAAATAATTGCTTGGATTATAGAGATCTACTCAGGCAGGCATACCACTCTTCATGGAAGTTGAAGGGAGAGTAGTGTTCGAAATGGAGTGCACCACCGGACTCACATTTTTGACTGCTGTCCAAGGTAGTAAGGCTATCAGCTGGGATCCACTCGTCCTTGTCATCACTGTAGCCAATCCAGTGGACCTTACTCATTATCTCTTTCCAAGACTTCTACTCAGTAGATGACATTGGGGTCAGCTGCCTTCGCTCTCTGGGCTCGAGGAAGATCCATTGTTGCAAGTTCCTTGTAGTTTTTGGGGTTTTGTTCTCTGAAGTTGTAGGCCATTCTTTATAGTCTTTGACACGGTGAACGTGGTGCTTCATGATCACTGCACTCGCTTTATGAGCATGTGACAATAGATGATGAGTAGCGTCCATGCCTGGCTGGCTGGCTGGCCGGTACAGCAGCGTTTGACTTCCACGGTAACTTCAAAGTGGTCCGCGACTTGCACTACTTCACACCTTCAAAGTTGTTATAATCGTTATAGCGCCAAACTTCTTGATGTGACACTTGAGTGGTTGTATAACAGTTACTGTATCCCCAACAACATGGAGTGACCGTATCACACAATGGAGGCTTATCATACCAGTGTACCCTGAACTTGAAGACACCCACACGGTGGTGTTGATGGCTGATAGCTAGGTTGTGGGACCACCACCCAGTGTGCTTATGTGCAGCTATGATATATAGCAAGTTTTGTCACTCCATCACCTGGATGTAAAAAAGTGTCAGGACATTAGATGAGTAGCGCTGAATCGTACAGGAAGTGCTTTTATTTCTGCAGGTAACAGGAACTTCACCAAAACTCCACACTTTGCCACAAATTCTGTTCTAACCAAATGTCCCATGTGTTGAAGTACCCATGCTGGCTATTACATTTTACTGGATTTGCTAGGAGCGGTGTAGTATTTTAATGAAGTAACTCACAGTTTATTTTGCTGCTTTGTTAATAAAAAGGTCGTCAATAGATGCCAAATATGCAGAAGCTTGAAGCTCAAGATGTTGCAGTGATGGTTGCTATGTAAAGTTGATCAAAACACCATGTAGGATATATTAAAGTATATAAGGCTTCCATGGCAACTGTGGTGTTTAACAAAAATTAATTATGAAACAGCAGTACAGGTCAGCTGTACTGAGAATGTATGAGTTTGTATCCATTACACATTTTTAATGTTCCCTTTGCTTTGTGAATATGTTAAAGTGCACTCAGGGTACAATCCATACACCCTATAAGCCCGTGTTACAATTATCATGTGTTTATGTACATATATATGTATGTTGTCTGGGTATAAGCACATGCCTGGTTAATCATGCACTCCTAGATTTAGTCATCATCAAATGTTCTCTTTCTTAGAATGGGTCTATCCCGGAGGCAGTTGAGCAAGTGAAGGAAAGTGAGAAGGAAAGAAGGTACAGTAGACTGTATATGGGTAATTGTTGAATGGCCTTAGCGTGAGGCACATAATTGTGCGGGTGCGGCGGGCGCTTATGGGGCCTTAGTCTGAGGTTGTGCTTGTATGTATGTCTGTCCGTAACGGGTTTACGACTGAAGTATACGAGTTTGCGTATAGTTTACGTACCCTCCAGCACGTGCCCCTCTTGGAGCACTTGAGCTCACGATACGATGGAAGACTTAGAGGAGAGACGACGACGCCAGGCCAGAGAACGCGTCCAGAGGTACAGAAGACGTGTGATGAGTACGACAGTGAAAGGAGAAGACTTGCGTGCCAGCAACAAAGCGATTCACTTCGCTCGCTGGCGGCCCGTGAATGGGATAGGCAGAGAACAGCATGGCATCGTAGTAGGGAGACTACACAACAACTTTCCACCTGCTCTGCGTGAGGCACATCATGCACATGCGTATACCTAGTTCATAAGGCAGAGACTCTACAGGCTTCCACAATGTGTTTAAGTAGGTGAAAGTCCTCATGAAATATTTACTGTAGCACATTTTTAAAGGGAAATTAGCTTCTACTTACACACGGGACAGCATAAGCAATGCAATTACAGACAATACGAAACAATTCACTCAGCTTCTGGATGGGTAATGCTTCAACTTTCTCCTTAACCCCACAAACTTGGTAAGATTCACCAGGCCTTCTCCCTCCGTTTTTGCATAGCGATCAAAAACTGGAGGCGGGAAACGAGGCTAGCTGATTCCTACCTTTATATATACATCCGTGTGAAGAGTATGTTCACTTTGTGAGCCCTATCTAACCAAGGACTCTGTAGCAGCACTAGCTAAGGGTAGGCCTGAGCCTATTATGCCTCAAATTTTGCTCATTATGCTTTTTGGAATTCCATGAAGTTTGGCCTATTATGCCTTATGCTCCCAGCTCAATTTGAAACTTTACCAGATGCAAGTCCTAAATTTATTCGTGGCCTTACATAGGTGAGTACCAGATGGTGGAGTTACTACAGCACTCCATTTATGAGTCAATTTTGTTGCCTTCGGAGCTTTGTGCCTGTCTAGCAACAATGAAAGTGTTAGTGTAGAAGTCTGCTTTTGAATGAGTTGGCACACTACATAGAGATACTACACTAGAACTGTGGGCTGCCATTAGAGCTTTAACTCTTTGCACGCGGAAACTATTTACATGTCCCCATTTATTGCTGCTGAGCACCTTAGCGCGAGGCTGATAATTGTGTAACGCAGTCAGTTCACGTTTGTATGTATGTATGTATGTATGTATGTATGTATATCCGTCACACTTTAATTAGCATGGGCAATCTACTCGCACGTGCGTACAGACATGACGTGCACGTGGTCACGTTGACACTCACGGAATTATGCAAATGCTGCATGAATGGAGTCTCTACACAACCGTGCTAGAACGTGAAAGTGGAAGCCAAGGGCGACCACGTCACAAGAGAGCAGGGCAAAGAAAAGGGAATGTGATAGAGTGAAAAAGAAGCGATGCATACAGGGAGAGTCTAGCGGTCACAGGTAAGGCGAAACGTTAAGCCAACCAAGGGCGCATCGCTCAATGCGCCCTTGCCCACTACCAAGTACTGACCTCTTCATAGACTTCAACAAGCGATTGCTTTGCCTTCTTCTCGTTTTCCCACCTCACATTATCTGTAGGTTTGCATCGTAGCTTACCAGCAATCTGAAACGGTGCTGACTTTCTCATTTGTTACAACAACTCTGACGGACTAACCCCTTTTCCAAGTTAATTGAAGCTAGTACTCCTGCCTTATATGAAATCTGGAAGCTGCTTGCTCCCTATGTTCAGGAAAAAGCTTTGCGTTTTGACGGCCCTTCTCATAATTCACGAACGGTCGCGAACTAGCACCGCCCCTTCCTGCCTTTCCTGTGGGTGATGTAAGTGGAAAGGTGTGTTCTACACTTATTATTACTCAACATGCAGGCATGTACCCTAAAAGCTCGCATGGCTTAATCTGTACATATTGCCTATTATTATGCCTCATGCTCATATGTGCCAATTATGCAAGACATTTTGCTGGCATAATGGGCCCAGGCCTAGCTAAGGGGCTTGTTGTCAACATCCTAGTATTGTTGTGTTGTTGTGTAATTTAGTTGACATGCAACACTTCCATTTTGTATTTGTGTGCAGCGAAGACCCCCACAAGTCGAGAGCAGATGGAGGACGAAAGCAGTTTTCTAGAAAGCTAGCAAAGCCAACCAAACTGTGAGTTGGATAGTAAGGTGTAACATTCTTGAATTCAAATGTCCTTCTATGACTACTTTCTCTTATATACTGTCTGGTCACCTAGGATGCTAGTTTATAGTGCTTGAAGCCTAGAATACTGTAATTTGGCTCATGTATGTACATGCATAGTGCAGAGTTGGAGACAATCACTTCAACTTGTGTAGAGTAAGCAATCAATGCTCAGACATTATCAGACTGTTTGTTTATACCAGCAGCATATGCTTTTCTCCAGCTTAGTGAACTAATTATTCACACAATCTCTCCTATTATATTCTTGAGAACTAAGCCATTATTAATACCCTAATATTCATAGACATGAACACAGTCGAACCGCAACCGTACCGTATTACGTTTAAAACGAGAGATTTATTTTCGCATTGCTTCCGCGTTTTATGGAGAAAAAAAACGGCGTTTCATCAATTTGTGCATCGCAACAAAACTTCCTTTATCTCCTTCCCAAATTATTTTTCAACTCCTTCGACATAGCACGCTGCTACTTCATTTAGTATAGAATACTACTATGAAAAAAAGGCAACAAAATCTGTAAAATGTAGTAGCAAATTATAGCCGAAGCCAACAGGTACCAAAATGACAGCCTTCGCAAACTGTCTGCACACTTCCGTTTCTGTACATTTTGGCGGTCATGCTACCCACAGCCGACAGCTGCAAAGGTGGGTGTGTCCGTACGTGCTATGAATGATTTTGTTCCGCAAACTTCCACCAAGAAAGCACAACACAACAGTAAGTAGCAACATTATTGCTTGTAGGCATGAATTATTGAATAAATGGCACAACATGGATGCAAAGATGCACTGATTTACACAGACACGGGTCAGTACAATTAAAGTCTTGAAACCTGGAAGCAAAGACACTGAACGTAAGCTCTCTACAAGCCTACTTTATCATCACTTGTCACTCAATCACTGTCAGCATGATACATTCAGTCCTGTTCTTCTGTGTGTGTGTGTGTGTGTGTGTGTGTGTGTGTGAATTGGGAAAGGCCCAGGGATATAAAAACGTGTACACAACAAATAATGTTATTGGGGCAAATCGTCTAACAGATATGTTATGAAAGTGCATATAAGCATCAATGTCACAAATAAAGTTTTGCCAATATACCGTAAAAGCCAAGAATCCTCATGAAGTGTGGTAACATGACCCTGAAGGATGATATCAATAATGTGTAACATGAACACCATTTTTGAGTTACAACACCACTAACCAATGCTTGTATTAGAACAATATTTGCAAAGGTTTTTTGGAACACCATGTTGGCGTTACGTGGTTGTTGCTGCTGGAACTATACAAGTAGTCTTGTTCCCAGGCCCCGCCTAGCTTTACGTCACTTGCAGTATGATAACCTAGAATCTTTCCTCACGTGAGCATGACGAAATCAGAAAATGCCAAAAATTTCCAGAACAAACAGGCAGTGTTTCACATACTGTTCAACCGACTACACGCTCAACATGTGTGCACGACAGTTGCCCCCCCGCTATGTAGTAGGTTACCTGATACCTCTTTTACTATTCTGGGCCATGTGCACCCACGCACAATTCAACCCTTTCTACCATCCTTTCTATCCTGACATCACTCACACAAGGAAAGATACCAGGCCTCTCCCTATTTTCTGTACTGCAAGCAATGGAAAGCTAGGTGAGGCCTGCAAACGCATATACCATACTAGAACAATGGACTGGTAAAGAGTGCATTATGTACTGACTGACAGTTTGATGCAAAGTTTAATACGAAGCTTCTTGATTTCTCTTACAGTAAGTCTTAGACTACACTCACACAAAAAAGGGGTGGAGTCGAATAATATCAGTATGTGTAGCAGAATGAAGCTCTGGGACTGTCAACCCACTCAGTGTTCAATACGATGTCACCCCACATAGGTTCATTGTAGCAAGACTTAGTGAAATCAGCATAATTTAGAAAGTTCAATATGATAGCATGATAACATATTAGGTGTTCTCATACAATAGGATAATATGTCAACCCAAATACCAAGACGTTACCACCCCAATCGAGAGTGCACGCCCTGTCTACTATGTGGTAAGTCAGAGGCATATTTCACACACTTGGCAGCATGGAGTGCAAGCGAAAAAGCCTTCCTAACACGACACTATGAGAAGGAGCTGCATTTGCAGGGCTGATCAATTGGAGGTCAAGCGTCACCTCTCAGACTACAACTACATTCCAAAGTGGAAAAAGGCGAGACAAACAGACATGGTAGGAGTGAGGCACCCTGACTGTGAGGTGACATCTCTTGAGGAGAAACTGATCAAACCATCATTTCAACCCCTGCACAGACTCAAGACAGCAATCAGAATACAACCAACTTGTGACCAGCCATTTGTTGTTTGTCAACAAAATATTTACAGCACCAACACCATGTGCATGCTGCAGGGCTAAACCTAAGTTTCCAACTCAATACAACAGACACAGCCCTGACGCACACACAATAAGCCAACATCTTCATGAAACAACTGGGTTTGGGGACACTATACAACCAGATGATTACATTTGTTACACCTGCTACAAACTCCACCTAGTGATTCTACAACAAATTGAAAGTTGAGTTTACATCTAGTGACACTGCATTGAAGGGCAATAGGGATATATGGGTTGCAAAAGTGGGTGATGATGACACAGATGAAGCAACAAGGGCAGTCTTGAAAACAGTGTTGTTTGTGGCAGATGAAATTCTGCACCAACGTGCAATCCTCCTCCCAAAAGCTTGGCAAGTTTTCACAAAGGCCTACCTATCACCAGCAACTACAACAAATCAGCTGCAGCTTGAGACGAGTGATAGCACCATTAAAATCACCTCTCAATGGCTACTACATCAGCTCATCTTGTACCTCCAGGCTCACCTAAGTTACAGATGCATTCACCGAAAATTTGGTACTATTTTGTACAGAACTGGAGGTGACCTCCTGACCAGCCTCTCTTGGGCACTAGGAAGTCCTAAAGTACAGGCCACTGAACAGTTAGATGGGGGCTTGGACATCAACACAGCACACATCATGCATGAGGCCGGCTACATCATGAATGATCTCCTACACAATGAGATCAGGGGACTGGCCACAGAGGCCAATGAACCGAGGGAGTTCAATCTTGACTCGTTTGTGGACAAAGTAAACCCACAGCTATGGCAGCTAATCTCATGTGCAACATCAACAGTGCGTGAACGGTACAACCCACTGCTCTCCATACAGTCAGAAACAGGCAAAAATGTGCGAAAGGTTAGGAGATTTTATATCCTCTGCCTTCTCATGTTTTGTATCAACCCATCATGCCCCTCCCCCATCCGCACACTCCTTGCTGACACAGTGGAAGTCTGTGGAGGCTCTCGCCAGCTCATTAAAATATTGAACAGGCTTGTAGCTACATCATCAAACGACACCCATGATCGTTTTGTCACACACAAAGCTCAAGTACAAGAAGAAAAGAGTGTGTTGGATGACTTGTCTGCACAAGTATTCACAGTTGCTACTGTGGATAATTTTGATGTATTGCAAAGTCATGCTGCAGTATACTGTGGGGATCAACACAGAAGCTACCATGGCACTACTATCCAGCTAGTTCAACCCAATCCAATGATAGAGATCCGAAATGGAAGAACTGAAAATGGGAATAGAACAGAGGATGAGAGAAGAGAGGATGAGAGAAGAGAGGATGAGAGAAGAGAGGATGAGAGAAGAGAGGATGAGAGAAGAGAGGATGAGAGAAGAGATGAGAGAAGAGAGGATGAGAGAAGAGAGGAAGAGAGAAGAGAAGATGAAAGAAGAGAGGATGAGAGAAGAGAGGATGAGAGAAGAGAGGATGAGAGAAGAAAGGAGATAGGAAGAACAGAGAGAACAGGATGGGGGTTTGAATGATGAAGAATCACTTTTTTGTGGCAGGATCCTGAAAACCTGTGGTGTCATCACATCACATTCGTCAACAACTGTTGCTAGGGATCAATCTGTCTGTAGTCCCACCTACAGATATTACACAAAACGACAGTGCACTTGGTCTCCATCCAGATCACCACACAATCTTGGGAAAATTGGTCCCAAGCGTAGGCGCACACTAAATGTCGGACAATGTACAACCACAATTCATACAGTCCCAGCAACTACACATACCCACAAAGGCCACACCAAAACAGAGCCTACACTACACTTAGGGGACTTCAATGAATCCCAGGCAGAATGTGCAGAAGAGCAACAACTGGCCTCAAAGATATTTGCCTATCAGATGAAGATATCAACACTTCAAAACTGTCCACAATACTCCGAGAAAACAGTGAAACCACTATGAGAATTTTTAACGGCTGAAAGTCAATCCAGCATCAGTCAGTCAAACATCTATTACATGGGGCTTGTTGATGAAAATGCTGACACATGAAACGATGATGTTGGTAACAGAGAAAATTATGGATGAGCTAAAAATTAAAGATCGAAACAGCCACCTTATCGTAGTTGGAGATGGAAAGACATATGAACACCTCAAGAACATCAAACGCCACTACGGGTCAGAGCTAGACAGGCTCTTGGTTTTCCCAGGTGACTGGCATATTCTCAAAATCTACCAAGAGGTACTGATGAAGGTGTATTACAGCTGTGGGTTCTAAAAGAGTTAGCAAAGGCCTCAGGGTTTCGAGCTGAGACACTTACCTCATTTGAGAAGTGCTCAAAGTTCAAGCGAACACATCTTTTCCTGATGCAAGTGTGGGAAGCACTTTATCGGGAAATGTTGAAGGCTTTCCACAAGACTCATCAAGAAACTATTCCACCAGTGTTTGACACTATACTAAGTGAGGTGCAACAACATCTGTAAACCTAAACATCATTTTCTCAGCTACAAACTGACATCATGGCAAAGGTAGCTGATGCTGCAGTGGAAAGTCACTTCTACAACTTTTTAGACAAACAGTCAAATGCAGATGACACATGGCGTTTCTGGAAACAATTCGTGCTTGAAGATTGCTTTGCGTGTTTGTCTGTTCACAGCCATCAGAAGTGCTAATTGGAAATTGAGATTGTCAAGCCTCAAGCAAATGGCACCACTGTTGGCAGCATTTGACAGGCCATTATACCAAAAGATCATTCCACACCATCTAGCAGACATCCTCACTTACCCTGAGAAGATACGGCAATGCTTTGAGCATGGTGCATTTGTGGTCAGTATAACGGGTCGTCCTGGCCATTCAGTGGCCCTTGATGAATGCCATGAGATGTGTATCAATAAAGATATGAAATGTGCAATTGTTCTCCAGAAAACCCTTCACTTTTTCAGTTATAGAATAGCAGCTTACAAGAATCTGCTAGCACAGCTGTTTCCTGACAACAAAACACCAGAAAAGCACACAGAAGTACTGTTTGACATTACAATGGAGGCCCACCAAAGGGAAGAGAACATTGAACAGATGCAGCTTAAAATTTCAAGTAAAAACTTTTCCTCTGTTTCCAATCGTGGACTACTGAATGTTTTCACAAGTGCAAAGGCAACACCTGAACAATCACATGATCTGCTCACCTTTCGCAAAGTTGGGATCAAGGACGTGGAAAATTTTGTACTCCACCACATCCTCCGACAGCCAAGCTCTTCTGCAGCACCAGTGAGGAAGCACAGACTCTTGACAATGGCTCCTCCAAAAATAGAATTTCACTAAAAGAGAAAGAGCAGGAGCGTGTAACAAAATGTTTGCGTAGAAGACTAGCATGGTGTAACAGCACTGGGAGATCATATGATTCATCTCAAGAGCAATACTCCCTCCTTCCCAGAGCTCTCGCTGATTGTGATGGCAACCCCAACAAAGGCTCCAAAGCAACATGGACTAAGAAGCTTAGTGATAGGTACAGTAGTGTCCCAGTGCTCACAGACCATCTTCCTGAGGGATGGATGCCTGATGCAGTCATGATTGATGCCACGTTCACAATCAACACAACTCCTCTCAAGCACACGCTAAATATTAGTGCCTATGCAAAAACACTTTTGGGTTAGTTCCCCATGCAAGAATCACGGAATATACGAAGATATCTGTAATAAAGGCCTGTGTACTGACCTTATTATATATTCATATATTCCGTGATTCTTATATGGGCCTCATTATATATTCATATATTCCGTGATTCTTACATGGGCCTCATTATATATTCATATATTCCGTGATTCTTACATGGGCCTCATTATATATTCATATATTCCGTGATTCTTACATGGGCCTCATTATATACTCATATATTCCGTGATTCTTACATGGGCCTCATTATATACTCATATATTCCGTGATTCTTACATGAGCCTCATTATATACTCATATATTCCGTGATTCTTACATGGGCCTCATTATATACTTATATTTTCTGTGATTCTTACATGGGGAACTAACCCACTTTTGAATCATTTTGCAATCCCATATTTCAAGAGAGGAGCGAAAGAGGTGCACATGATTTTTGATCAAACAGGAAAGCAAACCTTTAATCCAAAGGGTTGTGAACAAAAGAGAAGAGATGACAACAGAAAGAGCACCACACACACATAATAGTAACAGTTCACACTGTATTTGCATACATACTCCACATGTGTCAATCTACATGCATACTTTATCAATATGGGGGAAAGATGTATTGTGCAAGTCACAAATTCAAAATGTTTGTAAATTATCGTTAACGCTCTCGTGAGCATGATCCTGCTCTCAAAGTACCTTAAACTTGTGCTTTTGCCAGACAAGCACAGTAGCTAGGTATATGAAGGTAAGCCATCTCCTCTAGAAACAGACAAGCACAGTAGCTAGGTATATGAAGTTAAGCCATCTCCTCTAGAAACAGACAAGCACAGTAGCTAGGTATATGAAGATAAGCCATCTCCTCTAGAAACAGACAAGCACAGTAGCTAGGTATATGAAGGCAAACCATCTCCTCTAGAAACAGACAAGCACAGTAGCTAGGTATATGAAGGTAAGCCATCTCCTCTAGAAACAGACAAGCACAGTAGCTAGGTATATGAAGGTAAGCCATCTTCTCTAGAAACAGACAAGCGCAGTAGCTAGGTATATGAAGGCAAACCATCTCCTCTAGAAACAGACAAGAGAAGTATAAACTAACCAAGAAGGCCAATTATGCGGCAGTCTGACAACTCGCTGAAGAGAGTGGTGGTGGTGTGCTTGAATGTCACTTAGCCGGTAATCGTTGTAAACTTGGAATTAATTAAAGTCATGTTCAGTAAGTACTCTACAGTACCTTAATTGCGGAGTCAACAGCAAATAGCTATGATTTATGTCTCCACGTTACTACATTGCAGACTTCCTCCGGATGTGATTTACAAGGAGTTGGCTATGTGAACCAAACAATTTTATGGAAGTGTACTGTGACTGCCACACATGTGCAAACAGTGGATACCAGACCATTTTGTTTTGTTTCTTGACGAGCAGCCTGGGTACGAGGCTAGTGACAAACGTACTTATCAAAAGAAGCCTGAAGATCAGCAAGCATTTGAGATGGTTAACACAGCTAATGATACAGACTGTCAGCAAAACCTTGCACACTTAAATATCATCATCACTTTTTAGGCTACCAACCTACCCTCCTTGAAAGGTCATCAGGCTCAACCACCAAAAATGACGTACCAAAATCTTAACATAATTTTACTACTCATACCCTCAAACTCTGTCTGCACACTGCCGTTTCTGCAAAGCTATGATGTTTATACCTATACTCAACAATAGAGTACTTACTGAACTTTACTCCAACAGAACAAAATCTACTGTTCCACTCACCAGTGCCGGAGTAGGCGCCGCCGTGTGGTAGGAGGAGCTCATCTTGGTCGACTGCCAGCCTGCTGTTTTGACGTATAATACCACCGTCATCTTGCATGTTACAAACAACACACCACAGTGTATATCCATCGCCACTCTGTCACCGTTTCGAACGGTTAAATCTTGGTATAGTAGTCTAGAAGCAGCTGCCTCGCCAATTTCTTTCAAGTGGTTCACGTGCTGCAAAAGGCGGCCATTTTGTAGAAAAGCGCCCACTTCCGCGAAATTAAATCGCAACGTAAATGTATGGTCGCGGTTCGACTGAATATGTCAAAGGTGCTTTAATTGTACATGTTATTGAAAACTTAACCAAACTATATCATAATGAAGTAATACAACAAGGTGCATGCAGTATGTGGTCACATAGATTACGGTATCGTACCTTCTATACTTCATGGTATGGTTTGGATGTATAATTATGCATAAGATGACTAGCTCTGTGATGGTTAGCAGATAGTCACTGACCACCCTTCATCCGGAAAGTCCCACACAGGAGGCGACTAACAATTCAGCCTGTTCACACTTAGACTGGCTACTATTTGACTGAAAAACAATCAGATCCAACCACACAGTACAATACTTCAACTACTTCTAAGCATGCATGAAAATAATTTCATTACACTCCAAGTGGAAAGAAATAAAAGTATGAAAAGCGACAAAAGTGCACGTGCATGCCAAAGGTTTTAGTGTTTCTTTCCCAGCCCGAGAAGTTTGATGCCACATGCATCCACAGCGCTTTTGATGGCAATGGCGCTTCTTTACAACACCAACCGACATCTCTCAAAAGGCTTTGTACGTTTCTTTTTAACTCCTACACTACAGATACGCCAATTAGCAGTGTGGCCATCTTCTGCCCAGCCGGTCAGCACTAAATGGGTCGGGTCTGCGCTATAGCCATGTATAGAAGTTGGCTGGCACAATACCAATACCCTAAGGGCGTCTAAAATGGACATGACAGTGTTGTGGTACTCCTTTTTATATCTCTAGTTGTAAACCAGCTACAGACTTCTAGTAAAAATCAATGGATAGGCTTAGGCTTTGCCTAGCTACGCTGTAGTTTTGAAGCTTACCACTGAAGTGCAAGCTTGCAGATAAACGTGAACTTTTCAAACCGGAAGTCGCTATCTTCGGTATACTCTGATACTTGTAGCTTTGCTGTTATAGCCCTGTTTCCTTTTGGAATCTGCAGTGAGGTTAGAGCTTTCTTTTAACTATTTGTAGCTTTTCGTTTCATCTCTGTAGCTTGTTGACTTCTTGAGATCGGTCTCGATAAAAATGGCCTCTTCGTCTGCGATAACATCACACGCTTTGCTATGTTCAACTTCCGGCTCATACGTACGCTATCACACCTCAAGTATGCACAATTTAGCTTCCGGTGGGTGCAATGAATACAGTTACCAAAGAAGGAAGTCCATAATTCACCGCTACCTTTGGGAAAAGACTTGTAAACGCAGGTATGTATTCATGACGCTTAAACGCGTCATTGGTCATACGAAAACACTAATTTCATGACGCTAAAACACGTCATTGGTTGGTAAAGAGTTAACAATGTACAGACCTTAGTTATCAGAGAGTCGGTAGGGATGGCGCCGACGCGCAATGTATGCAATACTTAAGCAAAAGCCGTATAACTTCACCACAAACACGCTAAAAGCTTATTTAAGTGCCCAGACGTCCTCTTTGAGTACCTTTGTGATCAGCAAGACTCGTATAAGTGGCCAAAAGCCACGCGGAAGACAGCTAAACGCAAAAGTGTGTGGTAGGGAATGTGCCATTTTTCTTATTCTTTCTTGTTAAGACCACTGTGTTCAACAACGATATCTTGCAAACGGTTTAAGTGCTCACCGTCATTTTAGCACGAAACTGATGCTTATCACAGTGCGGAGCTCTACGACCACTCAGCGTCTTCATAACTTCAAATTCATCCTGGTCAACAAAAGCCATTCACAACACTCTGAGGCTGCTGTCCGTTGCTTAGGACGCCATTTTCTAATTTTGTACACATGTGCACACGAAGTCTCATTCCCAGACCGAAGACCACAGTCATTGGTCTGGAAGCAAGAGTACATGAGTGAGCGGGCGTGGCTGGCACGGTCTTTTCCCCCCGCGGCATTGGGCAAGGCTTATGAACACCACGTACATAAGGCGCTGCATTCAGCTGCCTACTTGTAGCTACACTAAAAGTAGCCTACTCACAGCTTTAGGATGGTCGGTTGTCAGTATGATAGTTTCCTGTGCTGCAGCTGGTCAGTTGTCATGTGATTGACAACTGAATCATGAAATTGGTTTCACGAAGTTTGGTACGGAGAGTGGTTGGCCCTTCATCAGGTTCTAGCTGGCTATATTGCACATAACTTTTCTCCAGGGAGGGCAGATATCACACTGGAATCACTACTAGACTGTCAACGCCGCTTCAAGTTCTGGTGTTGTGGTTACACTTGAAATATTCTTCTTAGGCTTAGGTCTAACTGTAACTGATTAACATCAAAAGAGTACAGAAACAAGACTTAAAAATGTAAAAAAGATGTAGGGATGGCATGCCAAAAAGTATGCAAACAAGGTAGGGATGGTGCATGAAAGCAAAGGTCTACATATTGGCAAAGCCCCATCCCTACATCTTTTTCACACTGCAGTTAGACAGCCTGCTTGAGAGCTGAATCTGCACCCATCCATGCAGTTATTAACGCTGTGCATGAGTGCTTGAGTTTTACACACTGATTACTATGACCAGTCTGCAGCCCACTCGAGCTCACTGTCTAGGTTATACCAGAGGCATATAACAAGGGTACCACTGTCACCACAAGTAGTATGTTGGCAACAAAACTACTAACCTTGGTAGCCACCTACAAGGCACAAATATCTATACGCTCATATTAGCCTCGTTCCCAGGCCATGTGGGAGGAGCTAGGAAGTGGCCTGAGAACGAGGCTGCAGCAGTAAAGGTCGGTGAACTTGTAGTCATTCATTTACCATATTCTTTCCAATTGGGGTGTAACATGAACTTTTTATTGCCTAACTACTCTTTCAGTGCTGAATCATCACACTCCAGAACAGTTTAGTTAGTGGCCACAGCTAATGTAGCCCTTTTCCCAGACTTTTTTGGTGTGTGTTTGTGTGTGTGTGTGTGTATGTGTGTATGTGTGTGTGATTTCAAGGTTTGTTATAAAACTACAAGGCACACATATCTGTAAGTTGGGAGTATAGTTTACTCTATGGGTAAAATTTACTCTGTGCTAGGGCTCAAACTGCTAGGGAATTTAAGTAAGCTCCTCCAGGAAACATCAGTTACACAATGTACATGACAACAGAAACCATACATTGTTCTACTTAAGAGTCAACTTTCAAGTTACATATTCTTGTTTAAAAATACAAGCATATCTACATGCTCAGGGCTAAGACTATAGCCCTTAGGCGAGACACAACAAGTCCAGCTACAGAGAACACACGCTCTGCTGGTGCAGATGTTGTTGTGATGGCCAGGTACTTCCTTGCCAGTCTTGCTAACGAAGGAAATCTGTGTCCATTAACTTTCCACTAGCCGAGGGGAGATGAATCTTGAGGAGACTATTCCTGTTTAAAGTAGTTTTCAACTTCATCCTGCACAGGATCAGAACTGTCACTGCTACTGGCTGGTGAGTCACTTCCTAAAAGCAAATCCAAGGCTTTCGGCCTAGAGTCTGACTCCTTTTTGGTGGTTAGCTCCTGCTGCTGCTGCTGCTGCCATGTGTCTGCCATTTCTCAACGAGCCAGGTCAGTGATGGCCATCTGTAGGTCTAGACGCTGATGAGACTCAAGGAATTTAGCCTGCTTAAACTGTGGATCTAAGCATGCAGCCACCAAATCACTGCCAGGACTGGTAGGATCAATGATATTTAGGCTCCACCTACTTCTGAGCTCCTTAGAAATGGCACATTTACACTGGCGAATTGCAGGAGAATTACCTCCATTGATCTTGTGAGGCCGTGGACAATTGGCTGGAGTGCAGAAATAGATACATTGTACTCGGCACTCAAGAACGTTGTACGTAGCTACTTGTAAGACGTGTAGAACAGGCTTTAGCTCTGCTAACAGGTTCCACTGTTCTGATGTAAGATCCAGGGAACGATCACTGTACTTTGTTACTGATGGATCAGAAAGAACAGCTATAACTGGCCAGCTCTGCTCAAGAAGGCGTTCAATCAGAAAGTAGGTGCTATTCCAACGTGTAGCAACATCCTGTACCAAATTGTGTTGTTCAGCTTACATCTGCTCCTGCCTTTTCCTTAAGGCAGTGGTAGCAACTTCACTTTTTCGAAAATGTGTTACCAGGTGGCGAGGAGCAGCAATGGTTATTTCAATGGATCTGATTTCCTGCCCTGCCTTGACACACAACTGAAGTGTATGCCCAGCACATGCTTCAGTGTACCACCCATACTTGTCATGAAGAAGTTGTCCGGCAAGACGGATGTTAGAACCACTATTGTGGACAAAAGCACTCACGTTATCCGTGCTAATTCTAAAAGTAGCGAGCATTTCTTCAATCCAGATAGTGATGTTTTCACCAGTATGTCGATCAGTGAGAGGCTTAGTTCCAAGTACAATACTCATATCCCACTCACTAGATAGAAAGTGCACGGTCAGGGTGAGGTAAGCATGAGTAGCAATACTGGTCCAAATATCACCTATGATGCTCACAAAAGCACTCTCCTGCTGTAGCCTCAGCTTAACACTCTCCCTTACATCGACATACTTTCGCTTGATCAGGCCTATGAAATACCGATCCGAGGGAAGTCAATACTCTGGTTCGAGGTAGGACAGGAGTGCCTTGAATCCTTCACCATTCACGGTATTCAGAGGGCGAAGATTGCGAACTATCATCCCCATGACTAACGTGGTTAGTTCCCCATGTAAGAATCACGGAATATATGAATATATAATGAGGTCAGTATACAGGCCTTTATTACAGATATCTATAGATTGATCACTAGTAATGGTAATTGTAGTTGTACTAGTCGTACTGATAGTGGTGGTAGTGGTGGTTATACTAGATGTACTAGTTGTACTAGTTGTAGTGGTTGTACTAGTTGTACTAGTTGTACTGGTAGTGGTGGTTATACTAGTTGTACTAGTTGTACTAGTTGTACTGGTAGTGGTGGTTATACTAGTTGTACTAGTCGTAGTGGTAGTGATGGTCGTACTAGTTGTATTAGTTGTGGTGGCCGTACTGGTTGCACTGGTAGTGGTGATTGTACTAGTCGTACTGGTAGTGATGGTTGTACTAGTTGTACTGGTAGTGATGGTTGTATTGGTTGTAGTGGTAGTGATAGTTGTACTATAGTTGCACTGGTAGTGATGGTTGTAGTAGTTGTAGTGGTAGTGGTGGTCGTACTAGTTGTAGGTCGTATTGGTTGTAGTGGTAGTGATGGTTGTAGTAGTTGTAGTGGTAGTGGTGGTCGTACTGGTTGCAGTGGTAGTGATGGTCTTACTAGTTGCACTGGTAGTGATGGTTGTACTAGTTGTACTGGTAGTGATGGTTGTACTAGTTGCAGTGGTTGTGATGGTTGTACTGGTTGTGATGGTCGTACTAGTTGCACTGGTAGTGATGGTTGTACTGGTTGTAGTGGTAGTAATGGTTGTACTAGTTGTAGTGGTAGTGGTGGTTGTACTAGTTGCACTGGTAGTGATGGTTGTACTAGTTGTACTGGTAGTGGTGGTTGTATTGGTTGTAGTGGTAGTGATGGTTGTACTAGTTGTAGTGGTTGTGATGGTTGTACTAGTTGTACTGGTAGTGATGGTTGTAGTGGTAGTGAAGGTCGTACTAGTTGTATTAGGTGTGGTGGTTGTACTGGTTGCACTGGTAGTGGTGGTTGTACTAGTTGTAGTGGTAGTGATGGTTGTACTAGTTGCACTGGTAGTGATGGTTGTACTACTTGCACTGGTAGTGATGGTTGTACAAGTTGTAGTGGTTGTGATGGTTTTACTAGTTGTAGTGGTAGTGATGGTTGTACTAGTTGTAGTGGTTGTGATGGTTGTACTAGTACGTTGTACTGGTTGTGATGGTTGTACTAGTCGTACTGGTAGTGATGGTCGTACTAGTTGCACTGGTAGTGATGGTTGTACTGGTTGTAGTGGTAGTGATGGTTGTACTAGTTGTAGTGGTTGTGATGGTTGTACTAGTTGCACTGGTAGTGATGGTTGTATTGGTTGTAGTGGTAGTGATGGTTGTACTAGTTGTAGTGGTTGTGATGGTTGTACTAGTTCCACTGGTAGTGGTGGTTGTACTAGTTGTAGTGGTAGTGATGGTTGTACTAGTTCCACTGGTAGTGATGGTTGTATTGGTTGTAGTGGTAGTGATGGTTGTACTAGTTCCACTGGTAGTGATGGTTGTATTGGTTGTA
Organism: Agelas oroides; assembly: GCA_949130485.1. Lineage (NCBI taxonomy): Eukaryota > Metazoa > Porifera > Demospongiae > Agelasida > Agelasidae > Agelas > Agelas oroides. Next base: position 3,753,371 of record OX422197.1, on the reverse strand, counting down.
GTGGTAGTGATGGTTGTACTAGTTGTAGTGGTTGTGATGGTTGTACTAGTTGTAGTGGTAGTGATGGTTGTACTAGTTGCACTGGTAGTGATGGTTGTATTGGTTGTAGTGGTAGTGATGGTTGTAGTAGTTGTAGTGGTAGTGGTGGTCGTACTAGTTGTAGGTCGTATTGGTTGTAGTGGTAGTGATGGTCTTACTAGTTGCAGTGGTAGTGATGGTCTTACTAGTTGTAGTGGTAGTGATGGTTGTACTAGTTGTAGTGGTAGTGATGGTTGTACTAGTTGTAGTGGTAGTGATGGTTGTACTAGTTGTAGTGGTTGTGATGGTTGTATTGGTTGTAGTGGTAGTGATGGTTGTACTAGTTGTACTGGTAGTGATGGTTGTACTAGTTGCAGTGGTAGTGATGGTTGTACTAGTTGTAGTGGTTGTGATGGTTGTACTAGTACGTTGTACTGGTTGTGATGGTTGTACTAGTCGTACTGGTAGTGATGGTCGTACTAGTCGTACTGGTAGTGATGGTCGTACTAGTTGCACTGGTAGTGATGGTTGTATTGGTTGTAGTGGTAGTGATGGTTGTACTAGTTGTAGTGGTAGTGGTGGTTGTACTAGTTGTAGTGGTAGTGATGGTTGTACTAGTTGTAGTGGTAGTGATGGTTGTACTAGTTGTAGTGGTTGTGATGGTTGTATTGGTTGTAGTGGTAGTGATGGTTGTATTGGTTGTAGTAGTTGTGATGGTTGTACTAGTTGTAGTGGTAGTGATGGTTGTACTATAGTTGCACTGGTAGTGATGGTTGTTGGTAGTGATGGTTGTACTGGTTGCACTGGTTGGTTACAGGCATACATACTTATTTTCAGAAGAGATGGTACCAGCCCTCTGTACATTACTCCTGTGCTAGATACTCAGGAAACACCAATCTTCCTTGTATATGACCCAAGTGGTCCTGGTCACTACGACTCAGCTATTTTATACACTGATACATGTACCACCCACGCAGATCAAAAGCTTCCCAAACCCACCAAGTGCAGCTGTGGTGTGAATAAGAAAGGAGCAGGAACACAAACATCTTGTGTTTTCCAACCACACTATGAGACTAGATGTATGTGCTACAAGTTAGGTCAAGCCTGCACCTCACTTTGCCGTTGCAAAAATTGTGCTAACCCCAATGGCCATAGAAGGGAGGGAGCAGTTGGGGGTAAAAGAAAGCGAAGGATACATGCATTACAGAAGGATATACCGAAAAGCAAAAAGTTCGCCCTGGATCGTGGAGAGTCAATGTCGGCAGCAATATGGTCAGATTTTGAGTCCATTGTCCTGTCTGAAATCGTTTCTTCTTTTTCTGAACCACAACAGGATGCCACTATATTACGACTTTATAATGACATAGTATACTACTCCACTGCTCCATTTTGCATATTTTTCCTACCAGACAACGTCACTTTTAGGGAAAAGAACTACGCGCAACTTCACACTAAACTACAACATGTAGCCTCAAGACAGTTAGCCTAATTCCCACCCTAGGATTATTCTCTGTGCTGAACGTTGGTTGGTCACAGGGTAGGGCCCTGCTAGTATATATAATGCATTCAATGGAAAAATTACCACTATATTACTTTAAATGCATTATAGTATGTATAATGCATATTTGTGTACGCATATCTCACGATAACATCATTATGAGTATATCTGTTCAGTTTTCACATAATTATACCTTTAAACATCATAGTATATCTTATATACAGTATCTTAAGAATTGTTGAGTTCCAAAGTTTATGCACATTGATATTACAAATGTTGCGATTATTATAGCAATTACCAGCAGTGTAGCACTATTATTACGCCTATAGTTGCCAAGTGTAATGATCATGACCAATGAGCTCAGCATCTCAGCTAATGTTTATATGTGTATGCCTGTGGTGTAAAGCACAAGTTTGAAATGGCGTCAGTATCTTTCTTTCTTAAATCACATGCATTGTAAATATGTAACAACTGAATGTGTGCATACATCAGTAAACTACCACTACAACCAGTACAACCATCACTACCAGTACAACTAGTACAACCATCACTACCAGTACAACTAGTACAACCATCACTACCAGTACAACTTGTACAACCATCACTACCAGTACAACTAGTACAACCATCACTACCACTACAACTAGTACAACCATCACTACCAGTACAACTAGTACAACCATCACTACCAGTACAACTAGTACAACCATCACTACCAGTGCAACTAGTACAACCATCACTACCAGTGCAACTAGTACAACCACCACTACCAGTACAACTAGTACAACCATCACTACCAGTACAACTAGTACAACCATCACTACCACTACAACTAGTACAACCATCACTACCAGTACAACTAGTACAACCATCACTACCACTACAACTAGTACAACCATCACTACCAGTACAACCAATACAACCATCACTACCAGTACAACTAGTACAACCATCACTACCACTACAACTTGTACGACCACCACAACCAGTAAAACTAGTACGACCACCACTACCACTACAACCAGTACAACCATCACTACCAGTACAACTAGTACAACCATCACTACCAGTGCAACTAGTACAACCACCACTACCAGTACAACTAGTACAACCATCACTACCAGTACAACTTGTACAACCATCACTACCAGTACAACTAGTACAACCATCACTACCAGTACAACTAGTACAACCATCACTACCACTACAACTTGTACAACCATCACTACCAGTACAACTAGTACAACCATCACTACCAGTACAACTAGTACAACCATCACTACCACTACAACTTGTACAACCATCACTACCAGTACAACCAATACAACCATCACTACCAGTACAACTAGTACAACCATCACTACCAGTGCAACTAGTACAACCACCACTACCAGTACAACTAGTACAACCATCACTACCAGTACAACTAGTACAACCATCACTACCAGTACAACTAGTACAACCATCACTACCAGTGCAACTATAGTACAACCATCACTACCACTACAACCAGTACGACCATCACTACCAGTGCAACCAATACAACCACCACTACCAGTACAACCAATACAACCATCACTACCACTACAACTAGTACAACCATCACTACCACTACAACTAGTAAAACCATCACTACCAGTATGACTAGTACAACCATCACTACCACTACAACCAGTACAACCATCACTACCAGTGCAACCAATACAACCATCACTACCAGTGCAACCAATACAACCATCACTACCAGTGCAACCAATACAACCATCACTACCACTACAACTAGTACAACCATCACTACCAGTACAACCATCACTACCAGTACAACTAGTACAACCATCACTACCACTACAACTAGTACTACCACCACTACCACTGCAACCAGTACAACCATCACTACCAGTGCAACCAGTACAACCATCACTACCAGTACGACTAGTACAACCACCACTACCAGTGTAACCAGTACGACCACCACAACCAGTAAAACTAGTACAACCACCACTACCACTGCAACCAGTACAACCATCACTACCACTACAACTAGTACGACCACCACTACCACTACAACTAGTACAACCATCACTACCAGTACAACTAGTACAACCATCACTACCAGTACAACTAGTACAACCATCACTACCACTACAACCAGTACAACCATCACTACCAGTGCAACCAATACAACCATCACTACCACTACAACTAGTACGACCACCACTACCACTGCAACTAGTACAACCATCACTACCAGTACAACCATCACTACCACTACAACTAGTACAACTAGTACAACTAGTACAACTAGTACAACTAGTACAACCACCACTACCAGTACAACTAGTGCAACCACCACTATCCGTACGACTGGTACAGCTACAATTACGATTACTAGTGATCAATCTATAGATATCTGTAATAAAGGCCTGTATACTGACCTCATTATATATTCATATATTCCGTGATTCTTACATGGGGAACTAACCACTAACGGTGTATTGATGCAATTAGATCTCTCCTTCGTACAAGTTTTAAGCGCAGTGTAAGTGTCTAGCTTAAGCTGCTTCGGCTTTGGAGCCTGATCGGTCTCGACGAGATGCTTGCATTTCAAGTGTTCGTTCATGGTAGAAGTGGCCCCATGGTAAGTGAGCTCCTCACCACAAAAATTACAGCTACCTCTACACTTGGCCTTTCCATTATTAGTACTTTCGCTGTTTGAAACTTTTTCAAAATACTTCCAACAAACTGCCTTCTTTATACTTTTAGCAGAGCCCAAGGCGCTCTCTTCACCAGCTGCCATCTTGTCCAATTAGGAGCATGTGGTTTAAACTGCGCATGCGCAGCGACTAATCGACACTTGGTATTAATAGTCGACATAGTAAATTCTGGTCGACTAATCGATTAGCTGCTGTAGTCGTTCGAGCCCTACTCTGTGCATGGTCTATTAGCAGTTACCTACACACCTACGAAAGAGTGTAGCCTCATTCTCAGATTACAGACTGCGTTCCTTGATCTGGGAACGAAACCTTGTGTGCGCATGCGTACAGAAGTAGAAAATGGCATCCTACGCAATGTGCAGCAGCTGCATTGTGGTGTAAGTAGCTCACTTTTCGGTTAGTTGGAAGTTATGATGATGCTGTGTATTTGTGGATCTGCACGCTTTGATGAGAATCCGTTTCGTACGTAAATGACGGTGAGTACTTAAATCGTTTGTGAGTTTTATTATTGTTGAACAAAATTTTGATGAGAACAAAAATGGCACTTTAGCTACTGCACACTTTCGTGTTTAACTGTCTACTGCGATGCTTTGGGCAACTTAATGAACCTGTCTAGTTATAAAACCACTCAAAGACAATGGCTGGGTATTTAGATAGGCTATTGCACATTTGTGGCCGAGTAGTGGAGTTTTGCTTAAGTATTGCGTGTCCATGCCATCCCTACTTAGAGAGTGTACTGACTCTCTGATATATAAATGCATACATAACTCTGTGCCATGTATCTTATAAGCCTTGCAAAAGTTGCTGTTGCACTAGATATACCACCTGGCTCCAGTCTAAGCAGCTGCAATTTGTATGCAGCTGCTGCTCATTTACTTTGAAATTTCTGTAAAGTTGCATGGAGGAGCCTAGCTCAAGTAGCTCTGTGGCTATATGTACTGTCAAGTTAGTCGTGCTTAGTGTTGCCGTTGGTCCACAGTTGAACTATAGCTACTGAAATGTCTGAGGCTAGCTGCCTACAGCAGAGATAGGGTGAGTCAAAGGTTTTCAGTTTGTAGTCCCAACTATTACGGATGCCAAATTATTACCAGTAGTAGGCAAATTCTAGCTACTATACGCAAATTAAAATTTCCTAATGTAGCGTAAACTTGCCCATTATTGCCACGCTTCTGATGACAGCGTACATATGGTCAGTGCGCTGCAATTTATTAACGCTGATAATAGCGTTTAGGGGAAGTCCCAGCCTTGCCACGTGCAGCTGTGTCAGTCTCGATGGCTCGGCCCCACCCTCCGTGCAATAGGATGGTTCAAGTTCGACGTGCACACATTGGCGATAATATAAAGTATTTCCCCATTATCACCACTGACAAAACCTTTCCTGTATCTTCTTTTCTTTCTCTCTCTTTTTCTTCTCCTTCTCTTCCACTGTCTTTCTTCCTCCGTTGTGCGTGAGATATCACAGTCAGTGAGCACTAGCTGGCCCTTCACAGGAGCTACCAACTGCTGACACTGCACCAGTCTGGTTGAAACTGGTTTCTGATGAACACATGGACCTGTCGCACTACTATGCATGCTTCTAATTTGCATGCAGTAATGCATAGGGGCAGTACAGCATGATGGTGATAATAGGCGAGGTGAAGGACGCGGCGATATTAGGCAAGCATGCTTCATGCAAATCCTGCCTTGGTTTACCCAACAGAGCGGTAAGCAACTTCATGCAGCCATGGCACTGGATGAAGCCATGTTCCAAAAAAATACAGTCAAAAGTGACTATGACGTTTACCATGACATTTACCATGACGTTATGCATAATAATACGGCTCATTGATTAGCTAACAGAACCTAGGAATTGGCAGGCACTTTTGTCGGTGCCTTTGTGGTTTGTGGGTTTCCCTGTTTCCTCTTCGAGTTTCCGATTACCTTTACTAACAACACAGTGAATCTCATTCAGAGATGGCCTCAGGTGTTAGATGGCAAGAATCACAACTGACATTCAAATGATACATGCAACACTGAAAATGTGCATACACAGATCTAGATTTTGTCCAGAAGTACCCATACCTGCAGAGGTACCACATGACAAAGACAATATGTGATTAACTTTTCAAGAAGGAAGATGTTGTGTGGGTTCTAAGTACCACACCATGCAATGGTTTCTATGCTAACCTACTTGGCTACCAGAGGTCTCACTATGAACTGAAAGCCACATCGTCTATCAAGCTATCTCGACAAGTAGGTCATAGATACTTCGTGCCGTCTAAAAATGCAGGAAGAATTTTATGTCCAGCAAGGTGGGCAACCCAATTCCTTGAAGCGTTACAGGTTACCAAGGAGTTAAATAACCTGGAGAGAGATGTTTCAAGCTATGGTTTGATTGTATATGCTGATCTGATGATTTGATGAAATTAACCAAGCTCATCAAAATGTACTTAGATATGAATGCACTTTACCTTGAAATCGTCCGACACCTCTTCTTGTAACCAGTCCAAGACTCCTGCTTGACCTATCAATCCAGGTGTTTCAATCTGAGCCAAGACTGTATCAGGAAAACAAAAAACCTAATCACAGAATACGCCAGAATTCATCCCGAATTTGATCTCGTTTGTGACTTTGATGAATCATGTACTTTCCCACTGATTAAACAAGCATCAGAATGCATGCTTGACAAGATGAAGACCTACAAAGCGGAGCAGCTTCCTGGGGGAAAGCTATGGAACCCTGACCCAGACACATGCAAAGAAAGAAAGAATGAAAAATTAATGGACTTTTGCTACCGCACACTTTTGCATTTAGCTGTCTTTGTGAGGCTTTCGGGCAAAGTCTTGCTGATCATAAAGGTGCTCAATTAGAAAAGCTGGATGCTTAAATAAGCTTTTTGCTTATTTGTGGTGAAGTTATACAGCTTTTGCTTAAGTATTGCATATATTACGCGTCTGTGCCATCCCTACATAGGACTGTCTAATATACCATGCATGGCCGGGCTATACTGTGTTGCCTAGCTTGCACTAATTCTGCAGTGCATGGTTCAGTATGTGCTCCTTACATACAAGCTTACAAGAAACTTGAAGTACATGCAGTATTGTACTTGTCAGATTCATGCAGTATAGTATAATTTTGTACTAAAATTTTTCATGTAGGAATCCTGTAAGAATCTTAGGTTATAAGAAATTGTAGATATTCTTGCAAGATTTGTCATCAGATTCTTATAATAGTCTTGTATGTAAGACTGATATCCCAATTCCCTTATAAGAAGGTATCAAAAGTTTGATAAGAATCTTACCAATTGAATGTTGATTTCAAGCTCCTTTGTTCTGAAAACATCCCACACAAAGTTTTAGACTGCCATTATAATTGCAGCAATTACTCCCTGTTGATGAGAACCTAGCCCAATTGCAGCCCACCAGTAGTGGGCTAGCCATTGCTGGCCATACTAAAACTACTTATGTTGAACTTACCAGATGGAACTGCTGGTGGTTTGTGCAGATTCCGCTTCAGTGAGCTGCTCTGCCTAGGTAGACATGTAGTGGCAGATCAAAGTAATCATCAATTGAAAGTGTTAACAATTTACAATTACAATTACTGAAGCATGTGATTTGTTTCCAAACCCATTCCCTGCTATGCTATCCAATGTTCTCCTGTACAAAGTATGCTGTGTTTCGTTCCTCTGTAATTTGCTTCATTTTTGTTGTGGCTTCTTCTCATTATTGTTTCATCAGGGTGTTGGGTTTGTCTGTGGAGAACATATGTTATGTAAATCTGTTGAAGGTCTAATCTCCTTCACCTTGTCCAACAATGTTTTTTCATTTTTATTTAGAACTGCTGAAAAAGCCACTGTGCAGCCATCGCTGGGCCCTCTTGCTATGGCAGTATGTCAGAGATCCCTTCAGTGTGCTAGGCTGGTCACTGCAATCTGTAGCTCAGACATCACTGGAGAACAGAAGGAGAAGTACCAAGAGGTGAGATTAAGATGGAGGTTATAAACTACCTTCACACTGTGTGTGTCTATGCACACATAAATTACCTCACTGTAGTGTTAAATTTAACCCTTTGCACCCTGGCAATGGCCAAATGTGCTTGTGTATATTACACCCAATAAGTGGCCAAATGTGCCTGCGCAGAAGATGACATGTTACATAGCTCTGATGACTTTCAAGCTATATAGTGATAAGTTTTGTACCCCAGGGACTCGATCCTCCTGTCATGTAAATAATTGGTTGGGGTGTTCTACAATATTTGATAATTGACCGCTAACTTACCCCATAAACTTACCTAGCCAGCTGACCACACCCACAACTACGGCATACAAGGGCAATGCTAGCGATTGTCACAGGCACCATTACTCAAGAGCAAGCAGCGGCACATTACATTTAGAATTATTCAAAGTAGTGGTAGTGTCCTCGACTCCTCTTCAGTAATAGGATCCATCTGGATTCAGATGAGTCTGATTTGAGTGATTGTGAGTGGGCTGATGATGAATGCAACACAGTGTGATGATTTCAACACAGGTGAGTGAACACAGGTGTGATCATGCACAGAATGAAGATAGGGATGACAAAGGCAGTGCTACTGCTCATATGGATGGATATGAAGACATTTTATTCGTACTTTGTACTAACTTGGTTTCACCCTTTGATACAATTCTTGACATCTTCCCCACCATCACCCCTTAGACACTGTCTCTGTCTGGTTCGGCAATCGCTCTGTCTCCACCGGGTTTGCCCATCATCACCTTATTCTTTCCAAGTTCATCTACCATTGTCTGGTAGTAGAACGGTCCTGATGAGGGTTTGCATATCTATACAAGCAAGCACAATGACGTAGATCTTGCTGGGCAGAGCTAGTGAGTTCATGCTTTCACAGCAGACAGATAATCAGAAAGGGTCCATCCAATCCCCCTACAAGTCAACCTTTTGAGGTGTTGGCAGGTCCAGTTTGCACCTGCCAGAGGATGCCACTCCCCAGTCTGATATGAATGCTCCCCAGTCTGATATGAATGCTCCCCAGTCTGATATGAATGCTTTCCAGTTGCTAGCTGAAGAAGCATACCAGTACACTGACAAAGACAAATATGGAAGCCAAGCAGTAAGGCCATTCTTTGCATCAATATCATCATGGGGATTGACCAAAAGGCTGCCAAAGCCTACTACTGGTCCACTGATTCGTACCTCAACAATCAAGGAATGCAGACTGTGCTACTATGGGAGTGTTTTGAGATTCTGAGTTGCTTGATGATTGTGAACAGATGCCAAGCTGAGATGATCCAGGTGACTGTCTTTACGCGGTATACCAGGTGATTGACAGCAGGATCAACAGAGCTTAGAGACAGGTGCATTCCTGGAGAGGGACATGAGTACTGAGAAGACATGATCAAGTCTGTGGTTGTACTATGGACTGTATATGGCAAAGATCCAGTAAAGTATGGCATCAAAGTGTGGATGGTGGCTGATTCAAATACTGGTTATGTCTACAAATATCTGCCTGTGGAAACTACTTAGCAGTTCTAAAAGTCAAGTTAGGCTGGCCACGATGTAATGCTGAACCTCACAGAGGCGTTTCAACACTACAACTGCCACATTTACTTGGACAGTGTTTTTCATTTGGGTAAACCTGCTAGAGGACTCTTGCAACTTGAAACATTATGTGTAAACAAGTGCCCATACAGCTTCAAGGCTGAATAGGGGGAAAAATGCTGGAGATAAAAGTCAAAGCTGGAGGGAGGTCAGCATACCATGCTTCTTGTGTAATTTGTGGTTTGATAAGAAGTTACCTGGAACCCAAACTATCACCCAGAGATGTATCGAGACACCTCTCCACATCAAACACAATGGCCCAATCAGCTATAAGTGCAGCATTGGTGTAGTTGATTTGATTGGTCATAATTGATTGCATTACCCATTAAGATGTATTGGTAAGAAGTGGTAGAGGTTTGTGTTTTGGTTCCTTGTTGATGGGTCCATTTGCAATGCATTTATTGTGGAAAGGCTGTCTTGCACTTACCTGTTACGTAGTTGTCATCCAAATCTAACCAAACTCGTCTGCAGTTCAAGCTGGAACCGGTGACAACAGTAGAAGGAAGAGGTGTGCTGGTAACAAGAGGAAGGCTGAACCTTTTGACAATCCTGTGTCCCTCCCAAACATACCAGACCGACCATCTTGGGGTAACCTTGGAAAGATGCCTGTGTTTGCTGTTCAGTCCATGACCAGTAAAAACCATCAGGACACACTCCCACACGGATGCTACCCTTAAAATGAACTCTTACACATACCTTACACCCTTTTGTGAACTTAACAACGCCACTAACTCACCATTTTGTGTCGATCTCAATGGCATTTGGACTGTATGTACATTCCATGAAAGTGTGACTTTCCTGTATTACTGGAAGTCTCTTCCAATACAGTGCAATTCTTCAAATGATCACAAACTCACCATTTTAGCGCAAAACATCTCAGAATTATGAGAACATGGAAGCGTAATACATGACCAGGTGCAAAGGGTTAATGTAGAGTGTGGTGATTGTGTTGTTGTTTACCAACAAGCCTCTATCTATACTATAGTGATAATTGTGTGCCTTCAAATCTTGAAGACAAAGTTTGCTACCTTAACCGATTATACGAGGTAGATGCTTATAAGCATCACTACGTCAAAGCGTGATCGACGCTTATAAGCGTTACGGATGCGGTTGAGCTTTATTAAAGCAGTGGGCTCTTAGCAACAAGCTTTGTATCCGGTCTGGGGTTAGAGTGGGGCCTCTCCTAGTAATATGTGAGGTTTCGTTCGGAAGCCCTCAAGGGACGGAGCGTAGTAAGCGTGAGAAGCCATGTAGGTTGTCAATTGACTCAATCGTGGAAGTGACTTATTGGCCATGTTTTCTTTTAACGCCTATAAGAGAGACACAACGCTAGCTACAGAGGTACAGCGGACCTCAGGCTTCATACCTATCAAGACAGTTCCAAGTCAACGTTGTCAATGAGAAAGGCTGAAGACGGTACACACAGCAAGCGACAAACAAGCGCTCCGCGAAAAGCAGCTGCCGTGTGCTTCACAAACACTTACCTAGGTACAAATTAACCCTCTGAATGAGGTGACCATATATATATAAAGTCACATTAAACTTCCTGTCGTCGCGGCAACCATATATATATGTTCACGATAAGTTTGTGCGCTTTCCGCGCAAAGCTAAGAAGCTTAACGAGATTTGAGGGTAGGCCCCTCCATGAAAAGTGCTAATGAGGCTAGGCCACACCTTTGGACTAACATCGTCTGGAAAGACAGGAAGAGACGGTACTTATTCGCGGGTGATCGTCAATGAGCTGAGGGCTGCCAAACACGAAGCATTTTCTCGCCCACAGGGAGAAAGCGTTCTCCATATTTAACCCTCGGCGCGCATGCGCGACGAGGGTTACAGTAGTTGTCCTGTGTGTCTGTGTGTCTGTGTGTCTGTGTGTGTGTCCGTTTTCTGTATTTTACCTTCTCGCGCTTTTAGACGTCCAACGAGAGGTATCAGCGGCTACAGCACGGAAAATGCAGTAAAATTAAAAAGAAGTTTTCTCTAAAACTGTTTAGTTCAAAAGTTAGAAGCGTTAACTTATAAACTTACGGCGACTAAGTCAGCCATTTTCTTCACATGCAATGTTTCCGTATACCTCTCCGTAACACATACGTAGCGGTAATGTGTGATCACGTGACTTGGAGCACGCGGTATAGTGTTTTCCGTCGAACGTTTGTGACTGTCTTTTTATGAGAAGTTCAAAAAGCCTGAAAGGTATGCCCACAGTGTAATACCGTAGTGCATGCAATGGAGTGCAATAGGTCTATGCGTCTGAGAAAGGTATGCGCACAGTGTAATACCGTAGTGCACGTAAAGAGGTCAGTTTGTGACTGTGGCCATGCCTTCACATCGAAGAAAAGGAAAGAACGGTGTACTGCTGTTGGGGAGCCTGAGAACGCAATGAAACGTAGAAAACCCTTACTGCCTGAGGAAGGGTTATTAGTGGGGAAAGAGAGTTACAAAGTCCGCAAAACAAGAGAGCTTCTGAAACACGTGAGCAGACTTTGCACAGGTAAGAACAGAACCGAACACATCTGGCAAGCATGACAGCTTCTATTGTTCACGAGACAGTGATCGATTCTAGTCAACACACAAGGACAATCACATGCACTGCTGCGCCGAGGGTTTGGCACTTTAGTGCCTTTCATTTACTTCAGGTAGGAGTAATAGCCTCAAATAACTTGTGAATTGACTGATTTTGTTCGGGGCTGTGGGCATAAGGGGAGAAAATCGGCACCGTTTCCAACCGCTCGATGCATAGTCAGCACAAAATGGCTTCAAACAAGTAGAAATAGCTTATATACCTAGGCACTTATCACCCATTTAGATAAACTAGTCTAGCCTATTTACACCCTATCTACACAAATCAAGCCCTTGGTGCTGCTAAAGACTTGTTAGTATGATTGTCACTTGGACTGTTCCAGTTGATAACGCTGATACAACTTCCATGTTAATAAACTGTCATGAATAAAATTACGAACTGCGTTCAAAGGGTTAAGCGATAGAAAGCTTCTTAAACCCCTTTTTTAACTCTGGAGAGCTATTTTCAACTTCTCTGGTGCTTATGTTTTCAGATAAAAGCTTTTATAATTGTTGACCTCACTTCACATTAAAAATTCTGCGTTTGGGGTTAATAAACTTAGCGTATAATCGGTTAAGGTCACTTTTAATCGGTACTAATTTAGCAATTTCAGTGAGTAGAGTCATAATTGTTAAAATGATACCCACCACTACTAATCATAATCACAAGGTCTCTCTACTACCCTCATTTTGTGGCCTCACACAGCATTCGTCACTTGCAGTATGAAATGTGCTGCGCTAGGGATATGAATACAGCTTGTAAAATTGGTGTGAAATGTTTGCTACAGAATACATAAATGTGCATCATTTTAACCGTTTTCCAGACACGCTAAAACTTGATCGTAGCAGCTGTGCACTCCCTTTCTAGCACTGCCAAGCTATGTTACATATTAGGTCTAGAGACATTCTCCTCGCCAATCCTTGTCCCATCTTGTAGCTTTTTGTGAACACAGAAATGTAGTGGGTGGACTGGTTGATTGTTTTGCTGAAAGCCTGCCTACGAACTTGAGCACTAACTTAAGGTCACTAATAAATACTAGTGCTAGATTTGTGATTTCAAGTTCATCACATTTAGTAAGTAGTAATCTTAGTGTGGACTCACCCACCCAATTTAGTGCTAGATTTGTGATTTCAAGTTCATCACATTTAGTAAGTAGTAATCTTAGTGTGGACTCACCCACCCAATTTCTTATATACTGTAGCTACAAACCCACCTTGAAGCAATGAGGATTGTGCTGGAAGTGTTTGCCAGGATATCCGTGTCCCCTGTCAACCACCTTTCATCTCACTGGTTGAACCGAGAACAACTAAGTATCCTCTGCAAGGCCTGGGAAGGTACCCTTCTCATGTTGGTACAAGCAGGAAATGACCATCAGAACCTAAATGAGGTCAGTGACTGTATGTATGTATAATCTCTGAGCCAGACTTCTGTCTTCAGCTTTCGCTGTTAGTTTCTCTGCTTTGTGATTTGGTGGAAAGTTAAGGGAATAACACCAGCACATTAGCTGTCCAAAAGCAGCAAGGGTCTTCATAGTATTGTGATCATATCACTATTCACATTTTAGGTGCTTGCGTGTATCATTGATTCTGCTGGAGCACTCATGCTTTCAGGAGGTATGTAATCTGTGAAGATAGTGAGAAAACCTAAATCCACCATTGACACTGACTCTGGTTTTACTTTTTCAACTCAATTGAGCATGGTTTTGTGGGATGATTCTTCCTAGAGTACTCTTGGTAGAAATTGAAGGATGTTTCATTGTTGCATTAATGTGTTTGAAGCACTGTAGTGTAGTACTTTCATTAAAGGTAGTATTCATATGTGCAGTGTGGAAGCATAAATACCTGACTCATCTATGCAGTGTGTATGAGCCGTGTCATTTAAGTTCGATCAGCACTACAATGCTTCAAGTGTGGTAATGTTGTCAAAATATGCAATGAAGGGTTGGTTTTTATCTGAGATTGCCACATCCTTTTGCATTGTATATTGAAAAACTATTTGTGGGCCAAAATTACTATAGTTTGCAATTCTTGGCGAGCAAGATTTTGATAGTTGCTACATGTACATGAGGTTCAGACTGGGCAGACCTTAGCATATGCAGCATTTATATGTGGAAGGTGTGTGTTGGCATGCCCTTGCAACGAAAAACATTCAGACCAAAATCTGATATTCTGATCACTTGCTATATCCATGCCCAATTTTGTTGGAAATGGGATAAAAGTCCACATGCAGACCCTTGAAATTTATTCTACCTGCGTAACCGTGGTGACATGATCGAATATAGGATGAGTACGTAATGAGCACCGGAAACCAACTTTCAAGTGTTCCATCTCCAAGTAACATACGTATAGAGTAGACACCAGCTGCTCCTTTTCTCTTGCCGTCAGTGCCAGGAAACAGGCTAGAGCTAGAACAAGTGTGCATATTTTTGCTCAATCATGCCCTTTTGGTCTTTGGTTTGCTTGCCAGGCGAGCAGGTTGGAATCTTTATTGTGTTGCATGCTTGCTTTGTTCTATGTTTGTAGTTTCATGCTCTTGCATGTGTGTGATGCTTTGATCTGCTTGTTGTAGTTTCCATACATTCATTACACAGTTCACTTCTTGGATTTGCGCACAGCATATCACCTTTAGTTGTTAAATGGTTGATTGAGTATATGTACTGTTTTTCTTTGTTTTAGGTCTGGTCCCTATACCATCAGTTGTGTTAGACCGTTGTCTGTGGTTGATTGGACTGCCATGGTCGCAGGTTGGTTGTAGTGTCATTAGCCACGTGTGGAATGATGTGTGGCTTGTGAGACTGGGTTGATAGCTACTATGTAGCTCAAAGGTAGCATGTGTGGCCACAGGCCTCACTTATGGATGTAATAATAGACATGTTCTGTATTCAGGGTGCAAAGGTTGGTGTTACCAGTGCTCCAGTGGAAGGTCTTGTGGCTGGCTCTACTTTGACTGTCCAGGAGTGCCAAATGGTCAAGGATGCAGTAGCTCAAGTGGGCAGTGAGGGTATGCAGTAACCTTACTCCCAAGCACATTAATTATAATCTGTGTTGTGGTGTTGCTGGCAAATGACTTGTGGGGGCAAGCCTGAGCAATAGCATAATGTGTAACCATAGCCTCAGCCTCTGGAAAGAAAAGGAGATCCTGACCAGGGGTGGTGCAACAGATGGAGAAACGGAAGGTCCGGCAATGATGGGTAGAAAGATGTGAGAGTGGAGTAGAGAGAGAGAGAGCATGTTACATTTATTTAGTTCAAGAGGTGTTTAGCTCCAAAAGATAGGTGAAGACAAATTGTGATGAGTGCCAGAGGGCCTGAAAACCATGAGCCAAAGATGCTGGAGCAGTGGAAGAGAATAACAGCTTCCATCAGTGTGAGAGTCATGTGTTGAGCCACATGGTGACTAAACGCTGTAAGTGACAGTGATGAGTGTGTATAGATTGTGACAGGCACTCAACAGGTCTTTAGATGTCTGAACCTACTCTAAGATTGAGAGGAAGAGAGTTGTGCTTCAGTGCAATGCTCTTCTGCTTTTGAGTGAGAGTCTGACTACAGCAGACTAGTTATCAAGTGCTTAATATACATCTCACTTTTGAAAACGCATATTTAGGCTTCTACTTTCGCTGTTTGCTGCTTTACTGTATTCTATTGTATTGTGGACTGTAATTATGTGTGCCTCGTACGGACACTCTACGTGTGGTTCAGCAACACATGCATACCTAGAAAGTTTTGTTCCGAGTTCTTCGGTTTAGCTACTTGTAGTCAACATAAATACTCGGCCGAATACTTCCAGAAGAGTCCCTGAAACCACCACATCATAGGGAAGACAAGCTATGGTGCAGGAAAGAATGAGAGAGGGCTCAATGTGCGGCAGAGACAGCCGAGCAAAGGTGCTCTACCCAGACTGCCGATGCATAATTTTGTATATACCTAAGGTTCTCTTCTTGTGCATATATGCATCGCAAACGTGCAATACATACGTAACTGCCACACTGCGTAGTGCAACACCAATGATGCACCAACAACTCGCTCATGCTCGCCCCACAATGCACCGCATTCACCTAGTATAGCTATTTGGCTCAGTTTTACCTACGGCAAATTTGTACCACTCATGCTAAACCACAACCCATAGCTTTTTCATAGGTGTATATAGCTCTGCACTACTGCTGACCGTGCGGGACCTGGACTCCCAGACTTGTGTGTAGAGTATGTTTAACTGCTGCTTTGTCATTCTTCAAACATGTGTTAAACATGTGCTTGCTCAGGCTTGCCCCACAATGTGCACTGGTATAACATTTTCTGTTGTTGACATGGCAATGTGATGGCTGTTCTTTGCATCGTTAGGTTGTTCATCCAGAGCATGCAGCTTGCATGCACTTGCTGTCCTTCCTAATCTCATCGGGAGTGCAAGTGCTTTGAGAATGACTGTGTATCAACAAGCATTTGTAAGTAGCTGAATAAGAGAAGCTTTGCAGCATTGTATTCCTTATGTATGTGGGTGCATGATGTGTTGATGAGTCATATGTTTCATCAGGCTCAGGCTAGCTCTGATGTGCACCAAGCTGCAGTGAAGACATTAGCAACTGCCCTGATGTTCATGGACGAAAAAATAGCACCTGATTTGATCTCTGCATTTTGGTATGTTGTACATAGGTGTCCAGAGAAGAGCTCATTTCAAGGAAATTATCTGGCAATATTTGGCATCAAATTTTAGCACAGATGTAACCGCTCATGGTGCCAGAAAAACTGAGTGCTGTCTGTGTCAGTCCTCATATAATGTAGGCTATCTTTCAATAAGTTGAAATGTATCATTCTCTGAAACAATATGTAGCTTTCCACACAGACAATAAATGATGTCTGACCATCATCCTCTGGTACATTGAGTGGCTGAGCCTGTGCTACAATTCAGTTTCAGCTCCTTGGTGTTACATATAAATAAGCAGAATGTGTAATATTGATATTTTACTATAGTAGGAATGAAAAATAGAATACTGTATTGTCCCGAGCAAGTGCCCATGGACACTCACAGCTCAAGCACAAAAAATTGTGGGTGGACGGTTGTACAGAGGAGGTGCTTAAATGGTTCAACTATCCCCATGCAAGTGCCCACCTCAGATTCGAAGTTAGCTACAAGGAGCTACTGAATTGACCTGCATTATTGCTTTGCCTGTGCTATATTTTTTAGCCAAACAAGGCTAGCCCGATAAGAAAAGTGGACCTACCGGTAGCCTCATTGCCAAGGCTCAGTAGCATTTATCACATGCAGTAAGCGTATTCTGTACTGCAAGCAAAGAACACTGCAGATGACACTACGGACCAGTGGGTGCAAACCTTGGCTGCTTGATGTTGTGACGCATGAAGAGTGAGTGCAGTTGTGTATGTGAGCCACACAAACATTTTGCATGGTGGATGGTTACATGGATGACCTTGCAAAACCACAGAACTGTCAAATTGGAGGGTGGGTGCTTGCACGGAAATGGCCACTTGCTTGGGGCAATATGGTACTCAGTGTCACCATATATGACACAAGTTCTTGCAAACACTGATTTTGTTGAAGCAGACATCACCTTTAGTGTGATAAAGTAGTATCGTTACTTGTTTAATATGACTGGATTTGATGAAGTGTCAATGGATTGAATGGGTGTTTGTCTCCTGAAAATGTGCTCGTGAAATTCAGATTACCTGCATTTTGAGTTTGTTTTTCTCTTTGCCTGATACTATACTGTTGCATTGATGTGGTAAAAGTATGTACTTCTGATGCAATACTTGAAGCCATTGTCACTTTATACCAGGTGGTAAATTGTGACTTGTGATTGTTCTCTTCTTAGTGAATTGAAACCCCAAGATGCTCAAGTCCAGCTTGCATTTGTTCAGGAACTCCCCTCAGTTTTGCTTGCAGTCTCCACAGTGGAAAAACCAAGGTATGTACAGTTTAACTTGGGATGTTTTTAGTATTGATGAACCTCCTCTGTATACTCCATTATGTTGATAGCAAGCTCTAGCTAGCTCATAATATGCCTTGGTAGGTTATGTTTAGCTAACCTTTACTGTCGATTTCCGTTCTGTTAGAGCATATCTGTCCGTTTCATACTCTGTACTGCACTCCATGCCTCACTTAGTTCCGGGTGTCTAGGCATGGGATATTGGAATGTTTTGAGTCGGACATTACCTATTGAGCAACATGACCTCTGCTGAGCCAGGTAGAAAGGCTCCCTATGCAGCTGACCTCAGATGGCAAATAATCTGGCAGCGAATTGGAATGGAGCCTTTTTACCAGAAAATAGCTTCTGATCTCAATGTTACCCTTGGAACTGTCTATCATATTAATTGTCACTTTATTGAGACCGGAGATGTGATGCCAAAGAAAGTGTCTCAGCATTCAGAACTAAGGTCACTGAGCCACTCTGACGAGCAATTCATTATAGGCTTGATTTGTGACGGTCCAAGCTATTATCTGAGTGAGTTGTGCCACACTGTTGAGGATGTCTGTGGAAAATGGGTTTTTCCTTGCACTGTGTGTAAAGTCATCGCCAAGCACGGATTTACACGCAAAAAATTACAGCATGTGATAAAACAGAGATCACTACAGTATCGTGGTTAGTTCATGGCTGAAATTCAAATGTACGACTGTGACTGTTTTGTCTTCATTGATGAAAGTGGATGTAGCAGCAAAGATCACACTCGCAAATTTGGCTATGCTATGAGGGATGAGAGTGCTGTGGATAACTGCTCAGACTAGGATGTTGGAATACTTGTACTCCCCCCCTCCCCATCCCCTTTACGACTTTATGCCCATTGTAGAAACATTTAGTATTACCTCAAAGACCATGATGAACTATGGCAAGCCATGGATGATCCAACAGTAGTTCTTCAAGCAGCATTTAACAGTGTGAACAGTACACAATGGCAATGGGTGGATTTCAGATTGTTTATGGATACCCTTAGTTATCACAATCAAGTTAATGTGTATGTGACTGTGTATTAGTTAGTTTAATGTGTTCGTTGCTGAAACTTGAAAATTGAGGTGTCACACACGTCATAGGTTCCTAATTGTGCCTTGTAATTCATCTTGTTGTATGATGCGTGGGCGGATCAAAGGCACCGACAGTACCATAATTTCCATACAAGAGAACACAGTGCTATGTAAGTCCTAATTGTTGAACTGTAGGGAAATTATTGAACTTCGAAAAACCACAAGCCAAAATGTACAATTACATGTACAAGTCAATCAGCAAAAAACAAAACAAAACAAAACGGGATAAAAAGTACAGATGAGGGCCGAGTTCAAACTCTGCTATAAAGAAGGCTTCAAATTGTCAGGTTCACCGTCTTTGAACTTCGAGGACACGTACTTGCATACAACCCCAGCGTGTCAGAATCCCACTAGGCACATGATCGGAAGACGTGCACTCTTTTGTTGCATTCTGCAGCCCAGGCATGGAATGTTCGCAGAGCCCAGCTGCTACACTGCTTCGTATCTGCTGGTACCACTCTCTTTCCCGCCTCACTGTAAGTCTCTTCTGTCACTGGAGAGGCAAATTGAGCCGTGTTTGCAGCATTCTTCAACGGCTGGCGATTCTTTTTGAGTGCCAGAAAGTTTTGGCTTCTTTCTAAGTTCTCCAGCTGTCCCAGCAACTTTGGGTCAATAGCAAGATTCTCAGCTTCGACAGTCAAATCTATCGCTGAATCGTGACGGAGAGCGCTACCACTACAGCTAGAATGACTCAGCACAATTCAAATTTAGATTAGCTGTACAACAAACCAGTTGATGCACCGTTTATGCTCGTATACTATGGGAATTTTGCACTCGGGGGAGTGGCCTCGACACTAATACAGCACTCGGCTTCGCCTCGTGCTGTATTAGCATCTCGGCCACTCCCCTCGTGCAATAATTCCCGTAGTATATTCGCTACGGTACATTAACTTGTACATACTGCTCCTTTGTGATAGCTCCAGAATCTAACAAGGAATGCCACTTTTGTAACTGGTCAATACATTCCGAGCAGATGCTAACTCTACGTCCAGGTGATGCAACTAACTTGCTGAAAGTGGTAGTTGGTGTGCTAAGTGTGCCAGCTGATTGGGTATTAGTACACACAGATGATTTGCTGGTTGATAATGGAGGATACGATGGTGAATCTGATGGTGCTGATGAATTGTCAGCGGTGGAAGGCTTGAAAAAGCGGTTTTTGGGTGGCTGAATGACATTCATGTTTGCCCACCTCAATCAGGTGAGCACATACTCTTTTCTGTTGAGCAGAATACTTGTTACATGTGTGTCATTCAACTTCTGGTAAATCTCATCTACTTTGGCCACCTTTGCAATGTGTGCGTCATACCATGAGGGGCCAGGTTTAGATGATTTAACAACAGGAGATTTAGAGTGTGATCGTTTGGACCCTCTTTTAGCTTTCTTACAGTGTGAAGGCTTTTGAATGTAGAACAAAGAGTGACCTTCTTCCCTCGATAATTCTCCCAGAATTCCTGCATGTCATCTATCCACTCTTTTCTTACCTTTAAGGCCATGGCCTGGTTCAATATAGCCAAACTCAAGCTTGTCTGCCAAAGGCTGATGAATATCACTTGGAAAGCTGCTTAAAAAGAGCTTTTTCAGTTGTTCAGCAACAGATTTATCAGCCTTCACCATTGTGTAGTCCCTCTTCTTACTAGGGTTGATTATCATGATCATCAGTGAGCATTTCAATGCTTGCGTCCCACAGTCCACTTCATCTTCATCTCAACACTTATCAGACTTTGCAGAAAAATCAAATCATGCTGATCTTGATGCTATTTAATGAACATCAAAGCTTAGTAACTCAAATATACCTGTGGATCTTGAGGAGAGAGTGGCGAGTCAGGTGGGCTCACTTCTGACTCGGAACCTAACCTCTCAGGATGGGAGGAGGCCCAGCTTTGTGCTCCATATTCCGTTGCCGACATAAAAAGTGTCTGCTTGCCAATGGTGTAGAGCTCGGAGTCTCATTGCCCCACTGGTTCACTGGAAACAGATAATTAACGTTCATGGATTGTTCCTGGATATCCATCATAGTGCTGGTGGTAGTAGCTATCCCACCTTTTCATGATGCAGGCGTGCGAATGGACAAACTACAGAACGGAACACAGAACACAGAATGGACGGACATGTTCAAACAAAGCGGAAATCAACAGTACATCCAAGCCTGTGTAGACACATGTAGTAGCTGCATGGCTGGACAAATTACCACATTGTCTGCATGACCTATATCACTCTTACATGTATGTGAGTTTAATAATCCTCGTTGTGTATGCATGTAATGAGGGTAGCCTCAGAATGATGTGAATGCTTTATACCACTGTCTAGTAACATGGCTATTTTATGTCTTACAGGATGTTCAACTTTCAGAATTTCTCAGTGCCACTACACTACACCTGCAAGCTGGCAGTAAAAACGTCGAAAGAAAGTATGTGGAATGTGATTTGATAATTTATTGATAAACACTCTGCAAGATTCTTGACCATTTTTTATACATAAACAGTTTTTTGTTTGAAGACGCAATTTCTACAAAATTGGAATAGTCACTTTCCCAGACATTCACTATATTTACTGACCAGTGTTTCTCCATAGAACAAACTAATATCTTTATTTTACACCAGATATAACAATGTTTCCTATGCTATTCATGATTTTGATTGGTCTGTTGCATTGCAACGGATCTCATGCTAGCAACACACTTTTACACACACTTCATAGGTTCTACTTTAGCTCGAGTGACACTGGATAATGAGGTTCTGTCGACACTTCTCGGGAAGGTGACAGAAATCACCAGCCCAGAGGTCATTACAGGTACATACAGTAACATCTTTACTTTGTCAACTGCTGTGCAAGAGTAATGTATGGTGTAGCGGTTGCTGTAAAATATCCAATCAGATGAGGGACGTCTTACTCTAAGTCATGTATGTCAATCTGTCTGATGAGCATCTAAATGTACAAGTTGTAGGATATTGAACCTCTTTGCTGTATGTTTTTAGCTGTACAGTTCCAGGTTGAGATGTATAGAACAGCATTTATGCATAGATATTGCATAACTAGGTGCGTGGGGGGTAAGTGTAAGTGCTGCTGTCTCCTTATGAGTCTCATGGATCAATCTCCTGATTGCAGCTCATTTGCTTGAGTAAGACCACTCTCTGGTTGCTTGATCTGGAGTGTCGTGGATTAACCTCCTTTGCTGAGTAGGACTGATTGGCTGGTATCAGGCCTTTCTCAGTCTTTGAGACATTCCTTTCTATTGCTCTATTGCTCAATAGGTCAAATAGTGCCAGTCAGCCTCTCTTAGGTTCCTGTAGGAGGCTCATTCTTATTATATAGGCATGTTCAAAGACTGAGGAGAACAGAGCTTGAGATATCAATGTAGTCTTAGAACCAGACACTTTAAATGAGACTAGCATGAACAAAGAGTGGCAAAGCATGCTTTTGGGTAGCCTCGTTCCCAGGCTCACCCCGCTAAGGAAGGGGAGAGCCTGGTACATTTTATCACGTGTGTGATGTCAAGGGTAGACGTGAGGTAGACACGACTTAATTGTGCGTGGGCACGCACGGAATCCCACCCACGTCGTTCGGAGCTCATGATCGAGGCAAGTACACACGTAGCTACAATGGCACGAAAACTGCTGGCTACAGCAGCTGTAAATCGCAAGGTAGACCGGTGTAGTAGATTCTCAGAGTGTCAGACACGGCACCTGACGGGCTGAATGGCAAGAAACTTCGTGATTTGTTGTTGTGTGTTATAAACCAGCGTCGTTGTTGTTTGAGTTGTCGCCACTGACTCAAGAAATCGACTAGTTCTACGTGGACAACTATATATCGCTGACTGCAACGACGAAGGTAATACACTAAAGCCATATTCACCCGAAAACAAGACTATAGTAGTCTTAAAAACGCTTGTGCCTGAACGTGCGTGGGCGCCCAGCTTAGTCTACCCCTGCATAATTAAGTTGTGTCTACCCTTGATGTCATGCACGTGATAAAATATACCAGACTCTCCCCCTCCTTAGTGGGGAGAGTCTGGGAACGAGGCTAGCTTTGTGGTGTTTGCAGCCATTAGTGAGGCCCTGGGATTCCACCTCCCTGTCTGTAATTTTGCTCTAACTCTGCAGTACATATAGAGGATTGTGAAGGCTGGTGGTTGTAGCATAGCACTGGCTTGTGTGCACAAGCCAGGTGTCCTGGGTTGAATTCCTGGCGACTGTCGGCCTTTTCACTTCCTCTATTTTCGCCTTAAATTTCTCTTTATCCCAACTTGATCCAAGAGTTCTAAACATGCTCTAACTCTGTCTAGGTTCTACCTTTGCTTTCTTGGTCTTGCAAACTAGCTTATGGCACACTGTTAGTAGCAAAAATACAGGACTCTAGACGTCATGTTTAAAACACTCAATGTCTTGTCAAAAACGCTCAACGTCACGTCAAACGATTTCTCAATGTCACATCCAGAACAAAAAAGGGTTGCAAAATTCAGGACTCTAGACATCACGTTTATAACCCTCAGTGTAATGTGCAGAGGTGGCAAGGTTAAAGGTCATTGCTGGCACAGGTGTCATGTGCCCAGTGATTTGGATTGGTTTTGTGCTGACTACCGTCTGTTTGTTATGTCTGATAATACAGCTGATGCTCAGCTTTAGTTTGTGGGGATGGGATGGGAGAAGTTTTTCGAGGAACTGGTACAGTTTCTGGAGACTTGTAAGCGACATTCAGGAATTGAAACTGAGCAGTTAGCTGAACACTTTGTTGAAAGGTTGAAAATATACGTTCAAAACATGAATGGGCTGAAGGACACAATTGGCGAGGCATCTCTAACCCAACAGGGGAGTGAAGACCAGCTTCAATGCTTTACAACATATTACAGGGATGTTGGTGCTCTGTTACATGGCATCAATTTTCAGCGGAATGCTTCCTGGGAGAGAAACACATAAGAGGCGGATAGTTCAAGTGTAGATAAGCATGTGTGGATAATGGTCATTGTGCTAGGCTGAGAGAAAATTGGATGTGAAACGAATTGTAAAAACTTTGCACCTCTTCATGTGGCCTGTAAACTGCTGCAAGTACTTGAAAACTCTCTGCTCCCCAACACTAGTAGTGATGGGTTCCTCCATTGTTCCAGTACGTTTGAAGGGGTAGCCGCCAACACTATGTACAAGCGATACAATCCACTCATCCCTTTTGCATTCCAAAAGGGATAATGTTCATGATGAATTCCTCTCCTAACCTCATTGATAGCTGCACAAGGGCGTTGAATGTGCAGGTATGTAGCTAGCCGTATGTTCACATAACTTCAAAACATTGCTTGGTGTTGGCATCTGCAAGTAATCAAAATTGAGAGTCTACATAATTCATTCAACTGGATTTTACCACGAATGACATGGTACCGTTCGAGCAGCACAAAGAAAATCCATGGCAAGATTCAAGAAGATTGTAATAAGAGCCACTTGTACAGATACATACACCACTCTGGGTTTAGCTCCCTTGTCAGTACAGATAAGTAGTGCCTTCTTGTCTACAGATAAGTAGTGCCTTCTTGTCTACAGATAAGTAGTGCCTTCTTGTCATTGCATTAACCTTCAAAGATTCCAGAATGGAGTATACCTCTGCAATATGATGCATCAAGGACAAAGGTTTAAATGCACCTTCTTTCAAAGTGATGAAAACCTGGCAATATGGTAACATGAACTGGTAATGTCTCCTAGAATCTGATTTTGCATATGTGCCATGGCAGTCCCGGGTAGAAATCGAACATTATTCCGTTGCGTATTTCGATTGCGTTTGAAGCACTGTAGCATAGAACTTCCGTTAAGGGTGGGGCTCATACACACTTTGTAAACGTGTCAAGTATTCATGAGTTTGCACAGCGTGTATGAGACCTGCCTTTAACGGAAGTTCTGTGGTACAGTGCTTCAAACGCACTAACGCGATCAAAATACGCAATGGAAAATGTTTGATTTCTACCCGGGATTGCCACATATGATTTTGCAGTACAATACTCAGAACCATGCTAAGCTTCATGAAATTGTGACCTTCCACCTCAAAGCTTGTGCCAACTTTTACTAGAACTTTCTTCTGAACTGCCTGTCCTGTACCATTAACTGAATCCATAGCTGGCCTATATAGCAAAGGCTGGTTCTAGCGGTTTGGACTGGAATAAAATGCATAGCCACTTCTCAGTGAGGTTACGTAGGTTTTTTATCTTGACACAGAGCTTCTATATACTTGTTTTCGAAAGTCAAAAATAGATATAGCCTTTGCCAGATGTGTTATCTGAGAGTGGTGAGGGCCATACTATGGAGATGTGGCAGTGGTTAGCTTTGTTCCCAAACTCTCTTCATGCACAAATGAAAATCAAAAGGAAAGGGAGAGCTCGGTACGATTGATCATGTGAAAAACGTCACAGGTAGAGAGTGCATGTGGGTGAATGAATGAGCTCACCCATACTTTATTGACAGAATATACTTGTTCCGGTTGTGAAATCTTTATGGCCAACAGAATGGGACTAAACAGCACTATGCTACATTACCTGGCAGTACGGCAAGCTATGGTAAGCGTACACAGACCTGTACGTTTGAAAATTACACTAGCTTGCTCGCTTCCCTGGCAAACTGACTGCTGTACACCCCAGAGAATGACTTTCAAGGTGCTATTGAATGCCAAGGCGCGGCCCCTTTCCACAGTTCCTAGGCTTTTCACAAGCCTTCTCTGCACTTATTGTTGAAAGAAACTGCCAGAACAGGCTCATACAAAAACATGGCTATGTGTGCTGTTGATTATGTAACTACGTGTGTGCATGGGCACATCAACAATCCGCCTATGCTCAAGTAAGTCTTCTCTACCTTCTCTCTACCCTCTACGTCACTCACATGATAAATGATAAATTATTCCAAACCCTCTCCTGCTTTTCCATACTGCAAGTGACGGAGGCTGGGCGGGGTCTGGTAATAAGGTTGGACAGTGGTGCAATTTGGCTAACATCAGTTTCCAATGCAATTGTTGATAGCCACACTGAAAGTGGCCTCTGTGTTCAATCTCTCCCCGATGGTATAACTACTGTGATGTTCAATATTGTTCAGGTCAACCTAAATTACAAAACAAACCAACAGAATGAATATGGAAATCTGGTAGTTGTTTTGTATTTTTCCCATCTCAGGCACATTATTAACCTTATGGTAAATACTGCCAAAGCATTTGGGTGAACACATGCTCAAAGGGATGTCACATGTATTGGTTATGAAAGTTAAAAACGAGTCTAGCATTTTGCTAGTTCGCTTAAAGCAAAAATGAGGAAGGCTGAGTTTAGCATACATAATTACGTAGCTACAACTGTATACTAAGGATTAGGATTGTGGTTAGTTCACATATTAAAATGGAGGTGAACCCTCAAAGTCATCGTTATCCTCATGGCCCTGAGAATGGCCCTGAGATGCTGAGAGCTGTTGTTCAGCTCGTATATATCGTGTCCTCACTGCTTAATGAATCTTTGGACTGCCCTACAAATGCACTACTCAGTCCTAGCTGTTCTGGAAATTCCATGTCCGTTTGACTGCACCTCAAATCACACAACACAGTTTTAGTGTAAAACTGCTGAACTGCACTCTCCATAGTCCCTATTCCGGGAATCTTTTGTAGACAGTTGTCAGTCCAACACAATACACTGCGTTTTATTAGTGTACACAGCAGCCAAAGGGATATATATACAAGCAAAATAGAGCGCAAAAGCGTGCTGAAACCTACATAACATATGACATATACCTTTTCTGTTTCGCTTATTTAGCTTAGATTGCTCAACCAGTGGTGATGTCAATTAATTAATTAACTCTTTAGGGCCTGTATTTATTTTTTTTAACGTGATATGGCTACTTGCAACTGTGCTCAAACAGCGTGTAGCAATCTCTATCGTGCCCTACGGCAATTGTGATAGCTTGCCTAAACCTCAGGGGTATGTCCCGGTAGTTATTTGTAATGATCGTTATCCTAGGCAGGAAGGGGTGGGGTGTAAGCCCTGGGACGATCAGCTTGCTAGATCGATCTATTTTCTTCTTCAATGCCGCTATTAGCCTTGCTGTTGAAGGGAACGAGGTTTTAGTATCTCACGTTGGGAGCGTTGCTCTAGGTAAGCATAAAACGAAGGCTAGATAAGCCTTCCTACTTGTACCATATTCTTGTTGGAAACCTATCTCTTTCAAATCAGCTGCTTGCTCTGATACTCAGTAGGTGAGGGTACCTGAGGCTTTGAGCAAGGCTGCAATAAAACGTTTCCCAGAAGTATTAGCCAAAGTACCACCACAGCTGACTCCAGCAAGTAGTAATTCTTGCAGATGGACACATGTCGTTTCAGACTGAATCAGGTTACATGCTTGGCATTCACAGAATGGTATGTCTGGTCTAGCAGTTGCAGCTGGAGATGAAAGGCGACGCTTCTTTCTTGTGCTTACTCCGCCATCTTCCACTTCTTGCTGGGGTTGGCACAGATGGGGAGGAATTTTGTTGCTAGTGGAGTGAGTGAAGCCATAATTGAGCAAACTTCCCAGATGAAAACTGCGGCCCGTTGTCATGGGAGGAACTCTTGTGGGACCCCATGTCGAGCAAAGATGGATTTGATAACTGCTATTGCTGTGGCTCCTGAAATCTTTACAATCTCGATATAATGGTCGATTACAAGCAAGTATGTTGTTTGTTTCCAATATGTGGAACAGATCAGCTTCGACCATGGATAATTAGGAAATCGACTTGGGCACAAAGGTTCAGCACGCTTTAGCTGATACTTACAACAGACAGGGTGTTTGTGGATAAGGTCCTCCGACTCTCGTCCTATTCCAGGCAACCATACTGACTGTCAAACCCTTTCTCTGCATTTTGTGATGCCGAGGTGTCCAGAGTGATTTTCTGGAGGATTTTCTGGCGCAGGGCAGTTGGAATAACCAACCTATTCCCCCTTAGCAGCAACCCATTGTGAAATGTGAACGGACAGCTCATTAGCCACTGGGAGGTAAGATTTGAGTGCTCCTCTAAGGCATCTTCAGCTTGGCCATCCTTTCCAGCAAAACTCAGCTAGCTGTTGACAGATCTCATCAGTATGTTGCTGCTCATTGATGTTGTGAAGTCGCTGTTCAGAAGTTGATGGATATAATTGAATTGACAATTGCTTCAACCTCTTGCTGGAACTGTTTATCATCCATGCTTGCATTTGAAACTGGAGCTTGAGAAAGAGTGTCAGCCAAGACCAGTTCTTTTCCTGGCACATGGGACATAGAGAAACTGGATCGCATCAAACAGAGACGAAATGCTGGACTATGATGGGCAACTCGTCAAGGTTCTTGGAGGTCAGAAGAGGCACAAGGGGTTTGTGGTCTGTTTTGATGTGAAAGTGTAGACTCACGAGATAGTCCCAGAATTGCTCGCAAGCCCATGTTACTGCCAAAGCCTCCTTTTCAATTTGTGCATACCGTTGCTCTGTGGCTGTGAGCGCTTGTGAGATGTATGAGGCTGGTTCTTTCCAGCTCTTAGGTTTTTGTCATGGTCTTCCTGGTCCTTTCCATGGATGAGGATAAGGTAGACTACTCTATTTAGGCCACTGAGGATATGTGTCATTCGCCTCTCAGGTGCTGATGTAATTCCGAATGGTAAGCTATAGAAACAGTACCTCCCGAATGGTGTGATAAATGTTGTCAAGCAAGCAGACTCCTGGGACAGTTCAATCTGCCAGAAGCCTGAATTTCCATCCAACTTCGAAAAGACTGTTACACCTCCTAACTGGGTTAAAATCTGCTCCACTGATGGTAGGATGTGCCTTTCGCGATGAACATTCTGATTAAGTTTTGTCAAACCCACACAGATCCGGACTCTACCATCTGGTTTTGGCACAACCACGATCCCTGCACACCAATCTGTGGGCTCATCAACCCTTGAAATGACTCCCATGTCTTTCATTTGCTGTAGCTCAGCTTTCACCTTTGGAAGAAGGGATATGGCAATCCTTCTGGGTGTTGTGAGGGCGAAGGGCTTTGCGTCATCGTTCAGGTCAATTGTATAGGCTCCTTCCAGTTTCCCTAAAGCACTGAAGTGGTGAGGAAACTTGAGGATGACAGCCTCCTTGTATGTCTGCACAGGTTCTACTTTCACTACGAGTTCAAGAGCTTCAATAGCTGGTCTTCCAACAAGTGCCTGGTTGAGACCTCATACTACATAGATGAACGAAAGATGTCATCGGCCTGGTCACACACTAAGTAATCCAGCTTTGTGTGCAGTGAGTGAACAGCAAAATCGGAGTGTGATAAGGTTCTATAACAGTACTGAAAATGGTTTTATGGTTTACTAAGGTCAGAAACAAAGTGTTTCATACTCTGGTCTGCTTTACTCGACTGATCTGCTGCCACTTCCTCCTTGGCACATTTCATCCAGTCCTCCCACTATTCTTTGGCTCCATCCTTCTCCAAGTATGCTGCAACCTTTGCAAGGGTCACCTTTAGCTTCTTCATACTCTCCCGATCATAGTGTGGTTTGAGTAACTGAGGTATACCACTTGGGTACAAACAACCCTCATGTGGCATCAGAAGGGGAACCCCAGACTGAGGCAACCAGAATGTATCACCATTCAGTTCCTTCTAAAACATTCTCACAATGATTCTTCTCATAATGAATTTGATGAGCCTTGAGGTGATCATGGATGGACAGTATAGAGTAAGTTTTGAATATTTGGATGACAGGTATTATTGGACGGTGTAATTTAAAAGGCAATGATGCAGGCCATGCCACTAGCCTCCATAAATGTTAGGCCAAGCCCCCACATCAACGTACTCAAGAACATATAAGACATAATTTTTAAAAATTTCCTGGTAATTATTGAGTACTTGGGTAACCGTAAAAAGGTTTGTTCGCACACTTCAGTGTCAACCTAATAAAGAGAAAGAAATGTCTCACTCAGGGAAGGTGGATCTCACCATTTGTCTACATGACCAGCCATGTGCATCTTGTCGATCACTATTTCTGTAGATGCAATCTTCTTGTATGTAGGTGTCAAATCTTTCGACTGGATTCTGTTCAAATTTGCGCAGATGACAACTATCATCCTAGCAGATGAAGCCTGAACGAAGAATGAGAAGCCTTGGTCACGCAAAAGTCAAATGCTATTGGCAAGGATGTTGTAGGCACTGTTATTGTGCAAGGAAGAGGGGAATTATGTATAGTGTATTCGTACATGCTAATTTTCAGTTTCACAAACTGGCTTCCAAACTGGCTTGTTATTTATAATCGAGCAGTTAATACAAGCTGGGTAATATGTACATGTGGTTATTACTCATCTGTGCATGAAATATAGATCACGCATTGGTAGTAATAAGAAAAGCGTTATAGAATAAATGAGCGCACCTCTCTTGATTTTTGTAACAGGAACCAAAACAACATTACAATTCCTGAGCTTGCATATCAATATTCCAACTTACTCAAATATTTTTTACAAATGGCTGTTCATCCAACTATCAGTGACTTCGAAACCCTCATAGAACCTCTCTCCTTTGGATAACAAGCAACCCCGCAAACTATACAATGTTCATTTGGGATCTTCATCAAGTAACCCTGTAGAGACTGACAAGTCATATAAAATTGCTGCATCTTGCAGGGATGTTCCACTGTTCTGGGACATCCCTCATTGGGATCCTCTGGACACTAAGTCACACCAACCTTAGGGGATGTCCCAGGACTGTCCTGGACATACCTCACGGTCATCAAGTCACACCAGCCTTAAGGGATGTCCCAGGACTGTCCCATTGCTGTGTATCTTAATTTTACCAGTTCTGTCTCCTCCTCTGGAGATAAATAGGTTTTAGGGCCACTGATAAGGCCTGGTACAACTCTACCACTCATTCTACCTCCAAGGGTACTCTTGGGTACACCAAAGTGGAAAGCTGCCTGCCTAATAGTCATACCTTCATTAACACATGCGTCTACAGCTTTTCCCATTTGCACTTCATCCCACTCTTTGTAATTGGCAGGTCTAGAGGATGAACGTCTGCAAAGGACAGGATTAGAACCGCCAGAGACCGTGAATACTCTTTGACTGAGCGGTCTTTGATTTGGTGGCCAACTGCCTTATAATTACCTAGAGTAAAAGAGAAATCTGGTCAGAGCATAAACAAGATAATAAATCGATGAAACTTACCTGGTTACTGCTGTAGAGATGTGCGGGTCTCAGGGTCTGCGACAAACAGGGTCTGCAACAAACAGGGTCAACCACATGGTAAAATTGCTACTATGCATGCGCACAAGCTTCCTGCTTTAAACTTCGGTGTGATTTTCACGCGAAGGCGTCTTACCTGTGCAGAATAGAACTCGTTCATTGTTCTTTTACATATTTTGGAACTCTGGTGTCTTTCGTTTTGACGTGTTTGGACATACTTCAAGCGACTGTGGTGTCTGTAGAAATCACTGTACTCATCATTCTCAGCTCTTCATTGATGTTAGCGGTGGATTTAACTGTAGGGCTGGTGGCGTCGTCAAGCTCCCTGTAGTCCGAAGATGGATGCTTCCGTCCAACCTTTAATACATTTGTGCAGCGTGTTTAGGCAGTTCTTTCTTTACGAAGAGCTGGTATGCAGTGGTCAGTTCTATGTTGAGCCTAGGCCAAACATTTATGGAGGCTAGTGGCATGGCCTGCATCGTTGCCTTATAATACCTGTCGTCCGATATAACCACCTTGAGCTTCAGAGAGGACTTTTCAACAACATGTTGAAGGTCTGAAGACCGGATGATTAACCTACTTACATATTCTTATACTGTACCTGGGATTGTTAGTGCATTGGTGTGCTTCAGGTGTCATGAAATGCGTGACAACAGTTGGTCAATGTCTTCATGTGTGTGGCCGACGGGAAGACATCCAATTTTCACCTGCAATCAACAAAACCACTGTAATTGGTTAGCATGTATTGTTTGGTCACTAACTCCTTACCATCTGCAATATGTTGAGTTGAACAAGAAGTGCTGCGAATGTCAGAGTATACTTGTTTTTGTTGTCTCTGCAAGTGTTATCCATCTGTAATTAGAGCACGGTTGGGAGGCTCTCCTGCAGAGCAACCATGCAAAAAATTATTTACACTTGCACCTGCATGGTTATGACTATTTGTGTATTTAAGAAGACTTTAGTGCAGATCATGTGACCTTCAACCAATCAGATTCTTTAAAATTCATCATGTGACCACACCTTAAAACTGCATAATGCACAGTTTTGATGCATTAATTATTTAATGCACACTTGCAAAACTCAAAAAGTACAAAACTCAACACAGCTACTGGAAGGTTGTTGAATCACGGCATCTATGGTTGAATGTTAAAGTTGAACGTGCAATTATTGATGCTGGACTGAGGAAACATACTCTGAAAATCGGGAATACTGACTACTTTCGGCTTCTTTTTCAGCGGTTTGAAGTCATCACTATTGTCACCATCATCATATGGAGGCAAAAACCCCTTCTTTGCCACAGGAGGAAGCAAGGGCACAAGCGGAGGAGGAATATTTTCCTTCTTGGCCACAGGAGGCAGCAGGGCCATGGACACTTCATGCTGTTGGTCGGATGCAGTACGCTTGTACTTATGCAGTGCTTCGATACTGCGATGGCCTGTTCGTTCTTTGATCAATTGGTCCCCAAAGTTCTGATGGTACAGGGCGGTAGCACATGTAACTTTACCAGAATGACCGGTCTTTCGTCCTCCAATACCAACTGATTTACACATATCCGGAATGATCTTTGCAAAGCGATTCCTGCCAACAGGTTGACGCGCAAACTTTGGAACACCACTGCCATCATCAGCCAAAGGACGAAAGTAAAAATTACCAGTACGATCCGGAATGAAACTGAAGTACGTATCAAAAATATTTACAACGCAGTGGTCAGGATCAGAGTGATTCTCATACACACTTATTCTCGACTTTTAGGTGCTTCAGGCCTCCAGCATTTGTCTTGCTGCCGAAGTCAGTATACTCTAGGTATACATGCCCCACTTCATCAATTTTCTTTTCAAACTGGGAGCACTGCAGACGATGATGTTCATCGTAACTTCTTAGTCCAAACACTTTGCAGTTGTAAAAGTACACAGTGTTCTGGAGAGCTCTCCCGCTATGAGTACCAAACTCACCCTTCATCCACAGTAGTGACTCTTCATCGGCTGTTATGGGTTCCGCTTGCTTTGGCTTCGTTCCCAGTCCTTTCTTGTGTAGTCGCTTCATTTCAGCGTCAAGAGTTTGTCGAAAGCCACTGAAACGAGCATCACTGCGTGATAACGGATTCACGTCAAACCTCTCATTCGTTTAAAAAAAAAAACGCTTGAAGCAGCACGTAAGTCCGTACAGACTTTTTGACGGGTACTTGGTGCCGTCCTTCTTTCGAGTTTCCAGAATGAACTTCCCCAACCAGTAAGCGAAGTCATCAACTGGCATTGCCGGGGTGTGCTGACAGAACATTGACCATTGGCTGCCTTCACACTGCGAGCGGTCATCCATTCCTTCCATACTGAAATTCCCAATTGGTAGCAGACTTGGTGCTCTCTGGAACAGCTTGCAATCTCAGGTTACCTTCTTTTTCATCATCAACAGCACTACCAAAACGTATAGCTGCCGTATTCAACGCATGCACACAAAAGCTCAACCTCAGATTCAAAACGGCGACAACCAAGTGACCAGCTCGAATGACTCAGCAAATCAAACCCGATCTGATTGGTTGAAGGTCACGTGACTGCACTAAAACGTTTATGACACACTTAGCTGTATTTTATGGCATTTAATTAGTGCACTCGTATGACGCAATAATGCTCTCGATTGCATAATGCTCTCGATTGCATAATGTACTCGCTTCGCTTGTGCATTATGCAATCTCAAGCAACAGTTTAAATGCCATAAAGTACAGCTAAGTGTGTTATAAATATTACTTGTAGTTTATGTTTAACATCACCATGACGTTAATAGTTGTAAATGCAACCCTTAGCTACTTGCTAGGCTTGTTTAATTCCTATTAGACAAGCTTGGAGGACTGGCCAGGTACACGGCATGCTAGCATGCTGGTTACCTATATGTAACCCTTAGCATCCTTGTGAGCTATTGCTTGTCCCCAATATGCCTGTCCTGTTGCTGGTCAATATCTGTTTAGACCTGTTTGGGGTTGAGGGGCTGGAGGTGGAGCCCTGCTTGTAGCTCCACCGCCAGCTACCGTCCAAAGAAGGACAAAGTCCTTTTACCCCAAACCTTCAATTTAAAGATATACATCATGAAATGGAAATAGACACCACAAAACATTCACTGGGCTAGAGTTAGAGCTAATTTTTCTTGAGGAATGCGTACGTAAGGTAGATACGCTGAACTTTTCCACTGGCCGAGAGTCTTGATGAGGGAATCTTCAACCCCCAAAGCTGCAGCTGTGGAGGCAGCTCCAATACGGAAGCTGTGGCCTGAAAACTTTGAGGCATCAATCCCTGCATTTGTTAGGGCCTCTCTAAGATGCTGAACTAAGAGCTCTCTTGTCAACGGCTCTCTATTGTTAAACTGAAAGAAGGGGCCCGGGGCATCTCCTCGTGAAGCTAGATAAGCAGCCATAGCTGCCACTGGGCAGAGCTCATTATTTGTTACTCCAAGAAGGGCCTGCAGTTTCATGCTCCAGGTATAGTCTTGGCACTAGGTGTTTTGCTCTACCAGTGAATATTTGGTTGAAGAGGGCTGGGTCAATTTGGGACCACTTCTTGTTCCTTGTTGCTGCTGCCTTATCCCGATATGCCTGATCATAGTGCTGGATGTTCATAATCCTGCGCAGCAGTGATAATGGTGAGCAGGTATGCAGCCAGTTCGGTGATGCAATCAGGCTCGGCTTTTGCCAGGATCACCATGTAAACTGTGGAAAACTGTGTCCATGTGAGGATATCCTTTATGGGTTTCTTTCTGGATCTGGAAATCGGGGTCACCAGTAGCTTTTGTGCATGCTGGGGGTCAGCCTGCAACACATCCCATGATGAGGGTGGGCGTAGTTCTGCCAGGTCAATAAACTGCCACTCTATTATCCTAGAGTGCAGTTTTTTCAGGATAGCGGGGAGGCCATCCCCTACCCAGACCTTTTGCTGCTTATCAGCCCTTTCAGAGCTGGGCAGTAGTAGTTCCAGCAATGGATTGCTGCTGCTCGGTAGGTTGGACAAGGGGGTTGCTAATGACCATGTTGGTGTTGGCGGTAAGGTAGAACTTATAGGGGGTAGTGGGGGTAACATTGATCAAACAGTGTTGGCGTCAGAAGTTGACATCCAAATAGTCTCCCCATAGTGACCTGCATTTAGTGCTAGAAAATCATGAGGTGTGGTTTTGCTGTTATGCATGGGCATTAAAATTCATTTACAAAACACTTGTGACAACAACTCAATGGTTCGAATCATGTGGAAACTGTTGGCAGTCAGTACACATCATAGTACTTTGTCCACACCTAAAGCATGAAGGGGGAGTGGGGGGGGTATTAGTGTGAGCTTATGGTACACAAGAACACCTCAGAAGCATGTAGAACCTTAGAAATTTGTACATATGGGAGCTCCTTCAACCAGACATCATAGAAGGTAGAGATTGAGCAACACTGCATGTTCCCTTGTGAAAGGTCATCACACATTAGACTATATATACATCAGCTTTAGTGAGGCATGATGGCAGATGCAGGAAAGTTCATAGACATACAGTCTCCAACCTTGTCTACTCAATCAGTAAGTTGCATGTAATTTGCTATATTGAGGCTGCGATAATCCTTGTCTTCCATACTCAACACGAATGACTCCTGCTGCAAACTTTTGCTTCAGGCAAGAAAACTTGTATGGCCATCCACAAGTCTCCAATAGCTCTCACACACTGTCTTCCCTGCTTAAATGACTGAATTGCCATCACTGCATGCTGTGCACGCACTCTGCTTCCTCCTCTGAAGTTCCTTTTCCATGACTTGCTGGCCGATGGTGAGATCGTGGGCCTTAGCTTGATTGTTGTGATTTTGAACTTGTTATGATTGTTTGGTTGCAACTTGGTCAGGACCTGTATGAAGTGAGAGCTTGCTTGCCTCTGCAAATACCTGTGCACACTTGGGAGTCCAGTTCCACTTGGCATCGTGATGCAGAAGCTTGTTGAGTAGGTGCACAATGGTGGCTAGGTTTGGAATAAACTTACGATAATAATTCAACAGTCCCAAGAGCAATTGTAGTTGCTGGAGATTCTTAGGCTGTGGTGCTTGAGCAATGGCATCAAGTTTGGAGGACATGGTATGAAGACCTTGGGCATCAATGTGGTGTCTTGGTCTCCTGTGTTAAGATGATGTTTAATCAAAATTGTAATAAATTATGTAAGGGCACTGCTATTGCTGCTTTGAATAGCGGAAACCACACAACTAAAAAAGAGCCATTAAAGTTTCAGAATTAGGCAGTCCAGTAAAGTATTTTACCTTTGCTTTGCATCTTGGAAAGATTTCTCAGCTAAATATGAATTGTCTTTAATTGCTCACATTTCTCTCTTAAACTTTGGCATTTACCCTCTAGTGAAGCACATTTTAACATCAATTTAGAGGTCTCCTTTTAGCTGTTCATTCTCCAGCCTTACTTCCTGGTTGTAAAAGCCACTCTGTATCCATCTCCTCTAAATCTACCATTGCCGGATCAGTCATTGTACAAGTTGCCTGTGTGTGGTTCACAGTATTCAGAACCATTACCAACTTCAGAAAGCCGTAGCAAAGAACTAGCAACATTCAGTCTTTTTCTGTTCTCCACTCTTCTCTTTGTTTCTGATGGTCTCTCAAACCTTTTCATATCCTTCACAAGCTTTCCTTTCAGAGGACTTTTGGTATGGGCGAATACGGAAGGTACATAATCAGGAGAGAGTGGATCATTGCTCTGTTCCCCTGATATGAAGTGAGCGATACATATCCACAAGTGCTGAGTGGGCATCCAATTCTTTCGTCCCATGGCAGCTACCCACCGTGCTCTTAGCTCTATATCTGCCGGGAAATAATAGTAAAGAACCCCAGACAGAGCCTTTGGTGTAGTAATTAGTGCAACCAACTGCGTAACAATTTGTGCCCATCGTTTTGCCACTCAAAATGGCAGGTAATGCTGATCACATGAGTTAGCATCGCCTACTGCATAACCTCCTTATACCAACTTTCATAATTATGGTGTTATCAATATTTGGTTAAGACCCTTGAACATCCCTAACCCTAACCATAACCTAGTTATGAAATATCTACAGTACTAACTGTGTCCAGAGCTGCTAAGCAATGCTTGACAATTGACCTCCGACTAGTAACACTGATTTATGCAACAGCTGTTGTGGTTAGTTTACGGGAATGCACAATCACTGCCTCGCTCAAGAGTGGTTGTTGTGTAGATGGCCCTTCCAGGTTGTATGCTCTTATGTGTGGGATATCGTTTCATGACCATGTACCTCGTTGTAAATCCACCAAGTACAGTGCTCCGAAGCAAAAGGGCAAAACTTTCAATTTTGGAAACATTTAGCTGCAGAGCTTGACACACACATCAAATGTGTTTACAAAGTACATAAAAGGAATGACTCAGCACTTGTTATGCTTCCCCTAAATTAATTAAGTGTCACGTGATGTCTCATTAATATGGCTGCCAACAGTCGCCCATTCAGAAAAAGTGTTTAGCATAGTTAGCCCTGCTTCTTGAAGTTAAGTGCTGTGTGAAAGTAGCCTTTACTTGGAAGTTTATTATGAGGGTAGTCAACAGGCTTCACTCCCAAGTGTTGTCAAGAAAATCTATTTATTGAGAGGCAAAAGTGTTTAGCATAGTATAGCCACAAAACTCCCAGTTAACAGGATTTACTGGAAAGATGGATTTGAGATAGGTTAAAGTTTTGTTTCAAGTACTTTTCTTGGAATAAGCTTCCTGGAAGGTATGAGAGCGCCTTTGTGTGAAAACAGTAACTTTAGGCCATTTTAGCGAAGTTTCATGGGTGGGCGTTCCTTTCATGATGTCATTAACCACAACGGTGGCTAGGTGAACAGTATGGCTGCTGTCTTCATTGATCCGCATTTACTGGCGAAATCTGACACTTTCTTGTGGTAGAGTGCACGTTTCTGACATTGCACAGTGTTGTTTTACTCTGAGGACTCGCCTCCTGGTTTTTAGGGTGATCAAGGAAGTTGTGAGTTGGCTCTGCGCAGAACCAGTTGTAGTTGATTTGCTACGTTGTCCACGAAGCCTAGTTAATCGAAGTTTTAGCTAATACTCGGTTCGAATATGATAAATTTTAGCTGGCTGATGGTTTGTTGGCATCGTAGTGCACATCTGTGACATCACAAATTGTCTGTGATGTCACAACAGCTGTTCTTAGGTATGGCAAGTATATAGAGAAGCTAAAACTCGCAGCGCAGGCCGTGTACATGCAAATAACGATTTGTACCGTTCATATGTGTAAATAAGATGATAGGAGGACTTTACTATTTATCAAAGTGTTGCTCTCTTGCTTTGGAGCACTGTATCTGTGGTGGGATATACACACTGTTGGTCTGACACCTGATGTAAAGTTTCCATAAATTGGGAGATTGACATGTTGCCGTCTTGGGTAGAAATCGAACATTATTTTGTTGCTTATTTCGACTCTTATTTCGATTGCGTTACCGCATTCGAAGCATTGTAGTGCAGAACATCCGTTGAGGGAGGGGCTCATCCACACTGCATAGATGCGCAAATACCTGACACGTCAATGCTGTGCGTATGAGCCCCACCCTCAACGGAACTTCTGTGCTACAATGTGTCGAATGCGGTAGTGCGATCGAAATATGCGATGGAATAATGTTTGATTTCTGCCTGGGACTGCTACACATGTTTTTTGCAAGTTTTGAAGAGTTGCTATCAGGTTTGTGTTGCCACAGATCAAAACACACATTACCCTAAAAGGTATGTAAAATGGGGCTGGTCACTCAAACCTTACTTTGTAAGCATTTCCTGAAGGGACTGCAAATGGTGTAAAGATTTTAAAAATATTTTCTTGTATTGTGATGTAATGATGTTGCTTTGTTGGTCTTGTGTAACATTTCTTTGTGTACTTCTATTGCAGAACTAGTGGAGAGTTTTGCAACCATCATCCCATTTGTAGGTAAGCTGTAATACTTGTAGCATTCTTCATAGGGTGTTCATTACACTTTATGTATCTAGTGTACATGCCAATAGACTTTCTGACAGACCAACAATTGTTCACGTTGATTTATGACCTCCCTGGCTTACAGTGGGGTCGTCCTTTAGATCTGTAGTTAATGCTATTGGATGTTCTTTCTTGTAGATGCTCCATCCACTATCCATTCCAAATGCCTAGCTCTGTTTACCCATGGGAGTATGAAAGTGAGAAATGCAGTCTGGTGAGGGTCACTGTGTTCTTGTTTGTTTTATTGTCGTAATAACCTGCTACGAGATATGACACACATTTGTGTTTCAGCAAACACATTGGTCTGTTCTTTCCGGATCCCAACCCTCCTCTTGGTGTCCTTGAACTTGAGAGACACCCGGTGATTGCCAGACTAAAAGAAGCTTTTCGAGAAGGAGAGCAAAGTGGAGATACCAGGTTTTATAGTGTTCTATTGTGTTAGTACTATAACCAGGAAGTTGATTATGTGGTGATGTTTGCCACTACAAGCTTTAAGTCAGTTTCTTCAGCTAGACCTTTTATCTCTTCAGCTAAAACTTGTAAAAATGAGGTATAGGTCTATGAGTTTTTATCATCAGTTTTCCCAATTGCAGACAACAGGAGTTCACAGTATCTGCATACGGCCAGATTGGAAGGTACTTTTATATGTAGTAGCGCTTCATGTCATGAAAGTTAATAGCCACTTATGGAAATCCATTATGTCAAAGCATTATGAATTACACTAGGATGTTCTTCCTTCAGGTTCGCAGGGGGAAACTTGCTGTTGACGTGTGTGATTTCTCTGCTCAGGATTGCATTAAAGCCTTCCCTCGTCCTCAAAGCTTCTGCCCATATGCAGGTGATGGAGCTATATGTTACTGACAATCTTGTGTTACTCATGTTTACCATATCTTCTGATTTGCCAATGTCTAAAGCTAGCCTCACTCCCTTGAAATATTTCAAAGTGCAGACAGTATTCATCCTAGCCTTGTTTCCAGGCCCGTTCGAAAAATCGGAGAAAAGGCTACTGTTTGTGCATGCACTTAATTAGTGCGTAAAGCTCACGTGAAATTATGCACGGGTGTGTCAAATGATGACCTATATCATGTGGTTATGAACTATGACATTCCATATATCGGCTTTTATATTATATCGCTATTTTTAAAATTAGGTGCTCTGAGATCGCTTCTGAGGCCATATTGTACCCAAATGCCACTGGTCCGACTAGAGTACATGGCGGGAGTAATACCACAATTTGCCACGATGCACGTCAGTTGTCACGAGGCGTTTCAGTCACTATAGTCAACCTTGTATGTGTCGGGCCTGATGAGGTGGACATCTTATAGACGAATTGATGACCTGGACAAGAACAGTGTACTTCACTTTGAAACTAGTTCAGTGATCACTCACTGCAAAAGTGGTCACAAAGGTCACCACGCCTAACAGCTTGAAAGGGGGGGCACTATGGTCCGTGCACGTGTTTGTCTAATTATAACCTTTAAAAGTAAATAAACTTATCCAGTCACACCCAGAAATCCTACTTTGAGAGACGTGGTTTGTGCTGGATAGTTCTTTTAAAACCGTATGGTAAGTAAACGATGCATCGTTGACACTGGCATTTTGATAGTAACTGTTGTATATTATTACTCATCAAGTAGCAGCAGCCGTCTTCGGATTGGGGGGGGGGGGGGGGGGGGGGGCATTTGCCCCCCCCCCCCCCCCCCCACCCCCCTTGCTCTGCCGCCCCTGACTTAGCTAGGTGGGATCACTTCAGAACTGACCAATGATAGCATGATTTGTATTCTAACCAATCCAGTTGGTTTGCATAAATTATGGACCATGCATGGGTATAAAAAACAGTGAAGTGAAAGGTTCAGAATTGTGAGCATTTTGTCAGCTAGAGGATTTGTTAGCGACAAGACAGAGCAAAATGGAAAGCCAATTTTACTATTTTACCAGTGAAGAAATCGAAGTGTATAACAGAAGAGATTGAACTCTCGAAAATTTGTGAGGAGAAAAAGAGTTCATGGAGTGGTTACATACGTATCTCACCTGTGAATGAGAGCAAGATACTTCCGAGGTACAATTGCAGATCAATCCAAGAAGGTTCATTCGAACCTAAACTGTGGAAGAGGTTGAATCAGTCACATGAAAATTGCAGTAGTGTGGCACTGGTTAACTGCAACATCCAGGAAGCAAGGAACAGAACCAGTGGTGATTACGAGATTGTTGCGTCATCACGAACAGTCTGAACGTCAATTTGAGATTGATGCAAGTGAGGACAATGAGCAGGTGACTGTGGACAAGTTATGTCAGCTGGCTCCCGATTCGATAACTTCAATTGTTGCAAAAGTTGAGAACATTGAAGCTCCAGTAAGCGTACAGAGCAAAACAAAGCTTTGACAGCTGGTGAAGCAAGACTGTTTTATAGCCGATGAAACAGGGATGTGCCGACTAGTTCTGTGGGAAGAAAACATTGGGACCGTAAAGAAAGGACAGACGTATAAGATGCTGGTAAGACAGTTCAGTAGAGTGAACTACCTTTCCAAAACTGAAGGGTCAGTAATATGGGATGCTGACGACATTGGCGAAGTGAACTGTGACTTTGTTCAGCACAAAGACACCACTTGTACACCGAAAGCAGTGGTTGGTGAAATCAGAAGTGTGCTGTCTTGTGAGGAGTACCTTTGCTGTTCCGAGTGCAATTTGAAAATAGAGCTGAAAGGTGCTTGTGGCGCCTGTACAAGGTGCTCTACAATGGTGAGGCTCTCTAAATGTCCAACAAGTACTACGGCACTGATCAAGATTGAACGAGATGGAGGTGGCTATGAAATAGTCAGTGTGTTTAGTTTAATATTACCATTGCCACAATTGTTGGATATGCTGACTGTGAGTCCAGTGCCACCACCATAAGCAGCGAATTACATGCTTCATAGATGCTTTTCCTATCGAATTTGAGCGCTGTCGCTTCGCCTCAAAGTCGCAGGAAGGCATATAAAGCGGCAGAATCCAGGTCCTTCACACAAATAGCCTTTATTAACAGTGTACGGTTAAATATATCATGTACCTGACGTCACAGCACACGGAGATAACATGGTATTATCCGGAATTCCTGGAATGTCAGGAAATTAAGCACATGCGCAAATAGTTGATACCAGGCCCTTTGCTCCGATTTTTTGAACAGGCCTGGGAACGAGGCTATTTTTTTCCTTGAACCGAGATTGGCAGCATGAATCTCTACAGTTAAATACTTGCTGCACATTACTTTCTAGGAGGTTGAGTTTGCTCATAAGACAGTTTTTACTACGTTCCTGTTGTTTGCTGTTGAAAAGTGACCCATGTTTATCACACTCCATTCAAATATGCCAACTTATTCAAAGTGTCTTTCGTGATTTTCCTGTCAATTCAGTGTGTTGAACCAGTACTTTTAGTGAGGAATTGCTAGAGCATGATTTGTATGTCAGTATTGTACACCTATTTGTAGGCTTATGAATAAGCAAGTATGATATTTTCCTCAGATGCGGTGTGTTGCTGCTTCTCATGGCCTTACTCCTACAAAGCTCTTGTCCAGTCTGAAAGATGCTATTTGCCAGGTAACATATTTTCATAAATTGGGTACTTAAATTGCAGCATCTACCTAGTCAGCTAGACTGTTGCTCAAGTTGAGATACTGAAATGTCTGGGCTTGTGCTTTGCTATGTAGCCTTAAGTGTGTGTGTGTGTGTGTGTGTTTACTACAAGCACTCCAGTTTTGTGAAATAATTAATGCATGTCAACTGGTAGCGTTTGAGTACAATCGAGTGATCTCTAACTCTAGCTGTGGTTTTGGCTGAACCCTGCATTGTTGGGGCAGGCCCAGCAGTCTGCGAGGTGACATGGAGCATGTCCAGAGCTGGTGAGACTGTGCAGAGCATCACACTCCAGGTGACAGTCTGGCTGTGCAGAGCTGGTAGTGTGGATTTTGTTTCCTCAAGCTGTAATGCTGGGGAATTGATTGCTGGAGGCCAGTGTTAGGCATGGTTGTCTTGGTTTAGTGTTTAGAGCCTGCCCAAACAAGTAGGGTGGGTCTAGGAGTACCTTGTTTGTCTTTACAACCAACTCCTCAGCAACCTTGCTGTCATCTGTGTCTGGTAGAGGCTAGGAAGGTGGTGAAGAGCATCAGAGTATCTTCAGAAGCAGAGAGTATAGGCTGCCGTCTGAGGCTAGGCAGTGGTACATAATGGCAAAGTGGAAAAAGGAGCAGTGTGCTGAGGTCTAAGTAGCTCTTGGGTGGACATGGCTAGTGCCTCCTGCCAGTATCTGGTAATATCTGCTCTAAGGGCAGACAGGGAGGGGTGGGGGTGGGAAGCAAGGCTGCTGTGTATGCATTTGCCCAGAAAGCCTGCATATTGAAATGAGAGAGAGAGAGTTCTGTTTGCCTGGGAGGTGTTGTGCTGAGACTGTAACGTCATGCCTAACTGCAATGTAAAAGAGATTATGTAACAGATGCATGATGAGTGGACAGTGGGAAGTGCCAGCTACAATGCTATGGAACACTGCTTGGTTATCGCAGACAAACTGCACTTTGAGAGTAGTACAATTGTGAACCCAAACTGCTGCCGTGAGAACAATGGGGTACAGTTCTTTGTATGAGATGCTATAACTAGCTGTTCTAGTGTCCATCTATCATTAAGCCACTCTCCATTGCAGTATGCACCATAGCCAATTTTACGAGAGCTGTCAGTGTCAAGCTCGAGGTTAGGAGCCAGTGTCCAGTTGGGGGAGGAGGAAGAAGCTATGACCTGACCATGAGGTTGTACAATCCCTCCACCAATGGATGTCTAGACTAAAGCCTTCGCTTAGAGATGTGCTGCCGAGGTGCTGAGGTCAATCATCCTACGAAGAAAGGCACGACCAGGGTGTGAAGCTGAGGTTGTTGGAAGCTCCTGTTTGGTGCACTGGGTACGGAGGGACCACCTGGTGAGGGAGGACTTGATGTCCTGTAACTTATCTGCTGGGAGGCGGGCTTCGAAAGCTGATGAGTCAAGAAGGATGCCAAGATATTCCACCAATGTGGTTGGACCCTCATGCTTGTCTTCTGCCAAGGGGATCCTCAGTTGTTCACAGAGACCTGTGAGGGTGCTGAGGTGTTGGGAACACTGGTGGTGAACAGAGGGGCGGACTG
Organism: Agelas oroides; assembly: GCA_949130485.1. NCBI lineage: Eukaryota > Metazoa > Porifera > Demospongiae > Agelasida > Agelasidae > Agelas > Agelas oroides. Next base: position 3,708,706 of record OX422197.1, on the reverse strand, counting down.
GGCAGAGGCAGAATACGCTGTTCACATCCAATTTGACCATGAGAGAGTGGCAACCCAGCTGCATGAGTGAGTCCATGGCAACCCAGACCGTGGAGTAACGGAGAGGGAAGTTGGAGATATCAATGCCATCATTTATGCTGTTCCAGAGGGGTACGAGAGGTGCATTATAAGTCGCCACTTCTTGGAACGTTTCTTTGGGACTGCACCTAAGGGGCTAACTGTGAAGGTCGAGAAGGAAGGGGATAGAAATGGGCCTGCAGTGCGACCCACTGTGTTCGTTAGTTATTTACTCATTAATGACGTGGGGTATGACGTTGCGGATTGGAGGTTAGGGGTGTGTCTAGTGATGTGTGGACCTGTGTAGCCAGTGGAGAACCCGAAGTGAAAACTGTGCGTGAAGTAATATATATGACTTTGTCAGTTTGTGTTAGCTCCTAACAGCCAGCTAGATTTGGCCCCAAGGTGACCGTTATAATGAGGTTCCACTGTAGCTCCTTCAGTTTGTGTTAGCTCCTTCCCCTGTGTCTGCATGATACTGTCTCATTAACCCTCTTCTCTGTGTTCACCTTCTGCTGACAGGCTGCTTGGAGTCATCTGAGTTTCACTGTGGTCCAGATCAGGAAGGTTGAAAGCCAAATGATTACCTGGCTGATGCCAAGGTTTTTTATTGAGAGTCTTAATCTTTGGAGTCCTTTAGTGTACAGGCAGGCATACTATGACTGCACAATTGTGGGGAATCATTCCTAAAAGTTTTAGTGTACAACAGCAACAAAATACCTTCATGTACATATCTTTCATGAACATTGTGTCAGTCAGTGTTGAAGATCAATGTGCCCCGACCTCATCCCTGAAGGTGGCTACCATATTTGAGCTGTTTGCTCATTGCCATCATACCTGTGTATGACAGCTGCAGAGTTCTTACAGGCATGTAGGGAGGTATCCAAGTGACCAAACATATACAGTATATAGCAGAATACTATTTCAAAGTTTTGGCGACCGTTTTCTAACTACTAATGGAAGCACACAGAGAGGTGGTGTTGGCATATGATCACCTCAAGCCTTCTCACCCAGTTTGGCATGTTGCATACTGTTTTTCCAGTTGGTTGATGTCATATAGATAGTTTCAACGCTCTTCTCTCCGATGAAACCAAATCCCATATGTGCCACTTTTGTAGAACTCACGCTGTGTGATCCTCCAGCGTAAGAAGGTTTGGTGTCATGGTGGCATTTGGAAAATGTGCTTGGTAGAAATACATGAATTCATATGATGAATTAGTATAACAGGTTGTGGTAAGTTTCATCATGTCCTACTCACCCAGCTGAACAGGTTCCTGTGTCCTTGAGAACAATTCTAGTTGTGCTCTCTCTATAATCTCTTTTTGGTACAGCGGATTTCGGTTCTGTTCGAAAATTCCATATAGCGTGAAGTCAATTGCATGTGGCGTACGCCCATGCGCAAGCGGGGTAGCTTTTACACACAATTCAAAAATACCAGTTGCGAGCTACTGTACGATATTGCGATGTCTGCTGAGCAAGGACGAAAAGCTCCGTACTCTGCTGACATGAGATGGAGAATGGTATGGCAACGTTTTGGTATGGAGCTAACTTACACAGAAATAGCAGAAAGTCTCAATGTGGCAGTTAGCACTGTACACTCTACATGTAAGAAATTTGAAAATACAGGGGATGTCCAATCGTCTAAACAGCCCTTGCGACCACAGTCTCGGAAGCTTGATGAAAATCATGAGCGCTTACTTCTTGCAGTACTTATGGAGACCCCAACTTTATATTTACACGAGATGTGTAAGCATATTTTGGACACTACTGGGGTAGTTGTATCGGAAGCTACTGTATGTCGACTACTTATGCGTCATGGATTTACCAGAAAGAAGATAAGACACGTAGCTTTGCAGCGCAACACAGAATTACGAGCTCTTTTTATGGCGCAGGCACTGTCGTTTCCAAGGGAGTTTTTTGTGTGGGTGGATGAGACAGGCAGTGATGCCAGAAACTACATGAGAAAGTTTGGTTTTTCACTACGAGGGATGAGAGCAGAGTGCCATCGCATTATTGTACGTGGTGAACGCATTTCTGCAGTAGCAGCTATTTCAAGTGATGGACTGACAGCAGTGAAATTGAAGAAGAGAACCGTGGATGCTGGCTACTTTGTTGATTTTGTGAGGGGGAATTTAGTTCCGAACATGTTGCCCTTTGATGGCGCAAAAAAAAACTATCACAAAAGCGTGCAGTGTGCTGTGCCCGGGCGTCGTCTGTGACCTGGCTATGCCACTGCATAGTATTAAAGATTTTTAATGTCATGGCAACAATATAAGCACTTCATAATATACACATTATAATTATGACATACAATGCAACCTTTCCGTGGAAGTGATCATCTTGCCTAGGATCACATAGCATGAAGCATGAGCAACTGTACACTTACTGATGAGATAAAGGATTCAAACAATGTCCGCTATGATACTATCATGTAACTGTTCATACTTTGAATGGTCAATGATGCCCTTGTCAAGCAATGTGCTCAATTTATCCAGTTGATCCAAAAGTTCAGTGCGAAGTCCAATTCGTTTTGATGGAGAAATCCCTTGACGAACCATACCAGTGGCATTCGGTACATCACTAGATTTCTGCGTGAACACTTTCTTGTAACGCCCTCTAAAGAATGGCTTATCAGGAGGGTCATCAAAAGACTGGTGTTTCTTCATGTTAATGAGATGAGCCCACACATTAATTTGTTCAGCTCAGAATTCGCCTTCATGTTTCTCAGTTAGTTTATCTGCAATTGCTTCTACTTCCATTAATTTGTGAGTAATCACGTCTGATTTTGACTTCTTTTTTGAATGGGTTGGACTGTCACCTGTACTAGGTGACCAAGGTCTTTTCTTTGAGACTTGCTGTGCCTCTTGTTCTTGTTGTCCATACACCCAAAACATGATCTCAGTCTTGCCAATGTGTTCCTTGTACATTTCTTCAAGGTCTTTATCTGAAAAAATCCATTCCTGTCTCCCTTTTGCCCCATGACCAGGTTTGACATAACCAAATTCAACATCTTCGTCCCGTGTTTGTAAAAGCAGGTCCTTATCGTTTTAATTCTGTCTAAACTTCTGTCACAGACTTAAATCGCCTATTAATACGCCACTTTTTCACAAAGTACATAGATTTCTTCTTCGGATTTATAAACTTAACGGAGTATGCGACGTCACATTCACCATCAGAATGCACAGGTGAGCTTGAGTCACTACATTTCTCAGATCCCTGCAAAGGTAGGCCTACATAAACAATCTGCACAAAGACTTTTTACAAATACTCATAGCTTTTGTAATAATAATCAGAGTAATAAATTGGCAGTTTCAGTCACCTATCGCTTTGAAATCATCAGAAAGTTATGCATATTTTGACACATGAAAAGTCTTGAGTCCACTATGCAAAGTTACATCACCATCCATATGCTATCGTAATCTTGGCCCACCCTTGAGAATAAGCCCACCACCCTTTTTTGAATAAAGTTGTTGCAAAGGGTGCTTTTCTCCCCAAAGTACACCCACCCATTTATGCTGTAGTACATGCTGTTATGGCAAGCAAGAAGCACTGAAGAAGCAGTACTGTGCAAGAGGAGGGACTAACAAATGAAGGCAGACACCATTTGCTGTTATTGCATAAGCAGCAAGTGGCATGACAAAAGAGGCATTGCAGAATCACTACATGAGTATTAAGTAGGGCTAGACGAACTGCATGTGAGGTGGGCGTATTTTCGCGAGAAATAGCACGGGTCGTGAAAATACACCCACCCCCCTCTTTGAGGAACCACTTAAGTTCATTGCCCATGGGCATATTTTCGAGAGATTATACGGTATAACTATCAAAAGGCTATACACTCGTGACGAAGGCACTCAGTGTTTATAGACCTCAGGTAGGTGTTCTACAATTCTGGCAATTTGGTCCAGACACATGAAAGCTACAGGTAAGTACACAATATTGTGTGTTGCTGTTGCATGCAAGTTTAGGAGTTGCATGCATGCACAAGGGAAGCTAGAGTTAGATGAACAGCATCTACGTAAAAGGAGCACATCACTTGTGTTTCCATGATTTTTGTGCAGCGTAGGAGTTGTTACATATCCAAACAGGAAGCGTTCCAAATTACCCCACCCACTAATTTTTTTGCACCCACGACAAAAGCAAGTCAAGCAACTTTTACTTTTACTGTAGACAGGTAGGCCTCCCACACAAATATTGTTCTGTACTTCCAGCGTAAAGTTCTTGAACAGTAGGCACCAAATTCTAAATGAATACATTAGTTGATTTTAACCTTGTTCTGAGATGGGTCAGGTGTTCGAAGGCTGACTTGATGAGCCTGAATCGATGAGCCGCTCTCTCCTGACATCACAGTGACGGGCACTATTCCAGACTGACCGACACGTACATGCCTGGAGCCAGTATTCACATACCCACTCAACTCAAAGGCCAATACGGACCTTGCCAGTACGTGTCCCAGGATTCCATGGACTCTTGGACTCAACTTTCACAGCTATAGATATAGTTTTCAACGTCGCTACTCGACTCAACGACTCAACTAGTAGACTTTTTCGCGCCAGCGCCAACTAGTCTGTAGACCACAACAAATACACTACTCACAGGAACCGAAATTTCGAACGGAACTGAAATCCGCTGTATGCCTAGTTACACAACCTATTACTGTCGATTGCAGTAGCGTTTGAACATTGCGTGGTGCATAGCGTCACAGCGTATAAGTATTCATAGCTCAGCGATGGCTGTGCGCAAGCACAATACGCACGTGAATTTGAACTTTCGTGAGTATATGCTGCATCTAGTCATAAATGCAATGATGTCGGCTGAACCTGGACGCAAGGCCCCTTATTCCAAAGACATTGTATGGCGTGTCGTAAGGCAGAGAATTGCTATGGAACTACCCTTTCGAAAAATGGTGAGAAATCTCAATTTGTCACTGGATACAGTTCACAACATATACAAATGATTTGAGCAAACTGGAGATGTCCGTACAGCGTAACAAGCCACTCCGACGGGAATACCTAAGAGCACTAAATATCCAGCAAGAGTTTTTCATTGATCTAGAAATCCGTCTCTGTTCTTAAGTGAAATGTATAAAGCTGTGCATGAGATGACAGGACTGGAGGTTTCAGCCTCTGCCCTGTGCAGGGTTATCCATAGACATGGACTCACCCGTAAGAAAATGCAAGTAGCAAGCAGACATTGACTATATAATGGACACTTCCGAAAATCCCGACTGTCCTTCCATTCACTTTAGTACTGAATACCTAAGCAACCCTTGAATACACACTACTCCATATGACAGAAACTTCTCACACTCCTAATTATGGTATACAACACTACTTGCTAACCACAATTTAGCAGACGCTCATTGACATTTACCACAAGATTGTCCACCATCGCTGCTGGAGTTAACTTGATGTTGCATTAGCACAGTTACTCATAGTGCAAGCCTCTGGTTAGCCTTTGCTGCCAGCATACAGCAAAGGAAAGCTCTGAAAATGTGGCTATCTTACCTGTATAATTGTACCATACCTGCTGGAAATGTACTTGTCCTATATTGGAGATAAGTCTCCCTGAGAGACTGTTGAGGCTGGAACTTTGTTTCTGTTTTCTTCCTCACAGTTGGAGTCAGTGTCTTTGACGTCCTTTGATAGGTTTTGCTTGATTACCCAGTCCAGTTTCAGCCTCTTTGTATTATGGATTTGGGAATCCGTATGCTTTGTAGCTTGGTGGTGTTGGACAGTGGCCTTTGAAGGGTGAGTTTTAATGTCTTGGCCATTCTCGCTGACTGCTTACTATTGGCTGCGCTAAAGGTTCCTCCTTTCTTGAATCTTCCAGGCTTTTCAGCCATCAGAGGTGGTCAGGTTCATAGTGCGTGCGTAAGCACACTACAGCTTTGGGTCTGGGGGCATGGTTCCCCCGGAAAATTTTGAAATTTATTGGCTATGAGATTGCTTCTGAGACCATTTGGGCCAATACGATGCTTCTTGGAGGCCAGAAGACTGAGTTTCACATGTATGAATATTTAGCCTTTCTGCCTATTGCGTCGTACAGCACTGGTTTCGACTTTCCGTTCGTTCGCTTATCTCACAAGCCACACCCTTCGCAGATGAGGCTTGCGAGACTAATTGTTCGCTTAGAAGAACGGAAAGTTGTTAGAGGACTCGGAAGAGTTCTTTCGCACTGTTCCCAGCCATCTCACAAGTTTTAACATGTCACCTCCAAAGCGAGACACAACACAGTCTCAGAACAAGAGACTACAGAAAGTCCTGACTTTAGTCTATAGATGGATTATCATCCTCATGAATTTTCGACTTTTTTGAGGTATTGGTCGACTTCGTTGGCACTTACTCAATAGCCATTCCTCGTAGAAGTTGATGTGTAAACTATTGATGTATTGACTTCTAGTCTACTGTCTCCCATTTCTTTTGCTAGTTGTCCAACTACATGAAATAGTTGTCCAACTATGTATGTGAAATAGTTGTCCATGACCTTCGTGTTGCTATCCTCTTTCACAAGCTACCACTTTTATGCTGTGGGCAGCTGCCGCCCACCCTTTCTTCGACGCTTGCATCAGGTCTCCCTGTGTAGGATACATCCTGCTCTTGACTTTCCTTAGACAAGGACTTTTGATGAAAGCATCTTCAACCACTTTTCTTCTGTATCACCAGATGACTGTGCAACTGGGGCATAAGCATGTAGCTGTTCCATGATCTCGATCATTCCTTCTCTAGTGTTTTCATTGCTGGGGATCACTCCTGTGCAGGATACATCCTGCTCTTGACCAATATTTTCCTTAGACAAGGACGTTTGATGAAAGCATCTTTTGAGCAAGAGCGCCATCATAGACAATAGAGCTACGGGCCAGACTGAGAGCGCTGCAGCAATCGAGTCACTCTCCCACTCTATGAGCATGTACCTCGAAGCCATCATATCAAAAAGCCAAGGACTTTTGATGAAAGCATCTTGAGCGCCCTTGGTTTTAAGCCATCCCAATTTGTGTGTGTACTATCTCTTTTGCGGTCGCATAGTGCATTCCTCTTGTAACTACCATATACTGTTGTACAACAGTAAGTTATTACGCCGATGAAGGAAACCCAATTAGAACACTCAATTAAACAAAGCATACAGAAATTTATTTAAACCCTCAAACGTTAACAATGATAATGAAATGTCAGCATTCTAGTAGTGAGGTCCATGTGGGTCTTTTGGATTTATGTCTTTGCTCCACTCCGGAAGTTGGGTATTGCTCCTGGTGAGGTGAATCCTGGTTACCGTAATTATTCGAATTCTACGTAAGCTTAAAAAATAATTAGGTTGAGACCTTACGTTAGATTGGATTCATCATAAATTCCTGAAATTGAATTTCTTATGTAGAATTAGATCTTATGTTGCATAATATGAAAATGGGAAGGCCTGCTCTGGTAAGCTAAGTAAGTGTATAGCTGGTTTTTCCTAGAATTGTGTACAGACCTACCAAGTGCCCTTTGCTGCCTAGGTAAGTGTACAGCTGACTTTTCCTCGAATTGCGTACATACCTTGCCGAACTCGGTGACCAATGAAGGTTGCTACTTTTCTTTTTGCAAAAGTAGTTTTGATCACTTACTACGATGTCCCAAAATAGCCCGTGGAAGGAGACTTAGTAATGCTAACAAGTCTTATTTCATTGAAGTATCCATACTTGAGAAGCTTCAAAATATGTTTAGACGGCCAGGTTTTTGCAGTAAACTTCAGCATCGTTTTTCGTGTGCTGAAAGGCATCAATGTGGTATTGAGGATGTTTATGATGGACAACTGTATCCAGCTTTGATGAAACCTGGCCAATATCTAGCAAACCCTCACAACATATCCTTTCAGTTGAATGCTGATAAGTACCATTATTTCACTCCTTGAAATGTCTATCTGAAGATTAATGAGTTACCAGCAAAAAAATACGTGGCTTCACAATAAATACAATATTAATTGCTATAAAATTATTGCTTGGTGAAGTGCATCCTGCTGAAAGCACGTTCTTCAAGCCCCTTCATGATACTATGGCATGGCCGTAGCAAGCGGTCTGGATAGTCCGGTTTTGGCTAGTCCGGTTTTGGCTGGACCAGTTTTCCTGGTCATTTTTGGAACTGTGCATGCGCAAGTAATGAATAATGAATATTCAGCCCTATAAAATTTTGGGCTACGCGACTGCAATGTCTTTCCTTACGTCATGTCATACACACTTGCGTATATAACAATTAGACTGTGGCATGCATAATATGCTTTGATCTTTTGAAGTTAATTAGGTATTTAAAATCAAGCAATTACTCCCGGGCAGGTCATTAAATGCTGTTTAGAAACCCAAGGTTGTTAAAATGCTGTTTAGAAACCTAAGAACTTTTTTGTTGTTTTGCAATGGAAGGGCCGATTCTCCCCTGGCCTCACCAGGAGAGCTACTGCCAGCACTGTATAGAGCGCTCGTACTGTACTGAGTACTAGCACAACAGCCAAAGTGTCACACAAATCTCGAGTTTTATTCGTGCAGCTGTAGTTCTTACTTGGTGTGTGGAACCACGCACAGTTGGACAGCTTCCCATCAGCTAGCCACTATCCTGACGGATGCCGACGATAATTTCACTTGCCAGGCGGTTGATCCAGGGATAGCGCTAGGACCAGTTTGTATTCGACGAGTCGTTGCCGCCACTCCCAGCGGAACTGGGATGCTAGGCGTTCTACTGCCAGCTCGGACCATTGTTTCATGGTCGCCAGCTTCCGAGAGCGGCTAGGTAGCAAGCTAGCTGCCCATCGGCATCATGGCCGAGCACCAGCAGCATCTTGGTTTCAAGTCGACGCGGGCGAAAGGCCTTTCGTCATCGATCCGACTCTGCCTCGACTGTAGAGCTGTTTCGGGGATCCTTTAGTGGCCTAAGCGTACTCAAATTCATCCTTTTCCAGTCAAAAAGCAGCAGCAACGCACAGCAACACCAGCTACGTCGATTCAAAAATTCAAAAATGCAATACCGGAAACAGAAACCGCTTACATAATCCGCCCACGCACTATGGTATGAACCGTAGTATATCGCGCGAATCATACTACAAATTCGCGCCCACAGTCTCGCGCCCATAGTCTAAGTCGGTTATTGCACTATGCCTCGGCTCTACGTTGTTTATAGAAACCTTCGCGATGTTACATAATCACCTCGGGCTTCGCCCTCGTTGATTATGTAACATCCCTCAGGTTTCTAAAACAGCGTAGAGCCTCGTCATAGTGCAATAACCTATACTTAACGCATTTATTTTCGCACTTGTGCAGCTGCACCGAGCTATATAACTTGTGCTCTCACCTCACCATGACCACAGCAACTGGCAGTATCACTGACCCCACAGACCGGGATGATATCCCTGAAAAGCCACATCAGCCAGTGAACTATAACTTATAACTTAAGTTCCCAAGCACACATTTGGGCAAAAGAAAGTGGTGTCCAGTGCCTTCCAACCTGCTTTGCCAGATTTAGCCAGTGGCAGTGGGCACACAACAACAAAGCACAGGACATGACATCACTTAATTACATTAGGGATATACAAGAATCTTGAATTTGAATCTTAAATTGACATCAAATGAGACTTGGAAATGTGCTCATGCATTTTTGTTTTCTTGAACATGTAGTTTTTGGTTGAGTTGCTCCACAAGAAGAAGGAACTTGCTGTAACACCTGATATGAAATTGAATGTCTTCCGTCAGGTATTCATTCTAGTGCATAGCAGTCTTGGTGGTAGCAAGAAACTTATTGTAGCTACCCACTGGGCCTGTTCCTGCATTTTGTCAGTTCTAACAGGACTGCTGTGCAGCTCCATCTATGCTTGAGTTGCATCAGCTATGTATGTTTTGTTCTTGTGTATGCAACACAGGTAGCTACAACATTTGATGTGAAAGACCTGAAGCAGTTTTTTGAGGTGAGTGGTTTATCTATTGTAGGGAATAGCATGGAGCTTCATTGCTAGATTTTCAATAGATGATTTCTGAATAAAGACGTACAACAGACACGCTTGATTGAATGTGAATGCCGAATACAATTCAAGGTATGCAAGGGAGAATGAGTTGATATTCTTCAGGGAATGAGGTCTTACTATGTAAGAATACTGAAAGTGTGGATTGTCTGTGGATAGTGTTGTCTTGGAATCTATTTGTCATCATTTAACTCTTTACCCACCAATGATGCCGAACGGCGACATGAGATTAATGTTCCCGTATGACCAATGATGCCGAACGGCGTCATGAGTTATTACCTGCCTTTGCGTGTTTCCCCCGGAAGGTAGCGGTTTTGTACGCACCGCACACGCGTGTAACAGTATTCATTACACCCACTGGAAGCTAATCGTGCACATTTCAATTGAAACTAGTACTTCGATGAGGCGGAAGTTGAACATAGTGTAGCGTGTCGTGCTACCGCAATCGACCAGGACGTGTTTGTCGCGACCGATCTTGAGAAGTATACAAGCTACGAAGATGCGATAAAAAGCATTATATAGCTAAATGAAAGCTCTAACTTCGCTACAGATTTCAAACGAAGCAGAATTGTTACATCCAGGTTACAGGCACCAGAACAGACCGATGGTAGCTACTTCCGGTATAAAAGTTCGGGTTTATCTCCAAGCTTGTTCTTTAGTGGTAAGCATCAAAACTACAGCGAAGCTAGGCAAAGCCTAAGGCTCTCCAATGTTTTTGACCAGAAGTCTGTAGCTGGTTTGCAACTGGAGATATAACACGGAGTATACAACATGTCGTCTAGGCTGCTTCCGGAATTCCTGTGTGGTCATTCACGTAATATCGCAATAATTTGCTACAGTCGGTAAAGAGTTAACAGCTGTATGGACAACAGTGTGCACACTTTAAGGGTTCATTAGTTGAGTTTGAAATGTAAATCTAGGATAGACTCTTTCTTTATGTTGCAGACAATCCGTGAAGTGTTTGTTCCACTGCTAGTTTGCCAAGCAACACCAGAGGCATCAGAAGCTTTAAAATTTTGTGCTCAAACCTTGGACATGGTGAGTGCCAAAAGATTTTTGTTCACCCAATGCCGTAAATTGGAAAAAATTCAGTGTTAAAAAATATTTTCATTGGCCTGCGAAAATTTAATACACGAAGAGTAAATTGAAAGTAACAATTGTTCTATGGGGCGCCCATGCATCTGACTTACGTATTACGAGCGACAAATGCATTGGTTAAGCCTGGATATGAGTGAATGGCTATAGTGCTATGTAATGTGTTCCTTTCGCCATGTTAATTCGGTGCTACGATTGATTAATTGGTCCACCCATTTCTACCCATCTGCCCTCACAAACAATCCATTGTCACACAAGGTATATATATGTAGCCTCAGATGTAGCAAACTCTTACAAACTACTTCATGCAATTGACGGTGGTGAATCTCTTGCCTGTGGCGTTACGTGTTAGCTGTCTTTACACATAAATAATGTTGGCATCGGAATATTTACGTAGCTGCCTGATGTTGTTAGGGCATATAGTGTTACAAGTCTGATTTGAGTCATTCTATAAGTCTGTATGTACTTATATGTCTAATCCTTCTAATGTAACCTCCTGAAAATATGCCCCCCCCATTTTTGCACACTACTTTCAGGCAAAAGTGGGGAGGGAGTGATTGATTGAATGTTCAGTTAGTCTCAAGCATACGTGCCCTGCTTCCTCGTGATGCTATGTGCAAGGTTGATAATTGAGGTGACTGCTGTGGCTTCTGAAAGAACAGCAGCTTTGCTGATTGTGTGCTATGGGAAAGCAGTAGTGCCTATGTTGATGCTAAGCCAAGAGGCATTGAAGCAACTTGCATTGCCATTGGTGACAGGGGACGATCTTATGTAAACTTGTACTGCAGGCAACGAAAACCTAGGCGCTGGTCAGCGAATGAGGTTGTGATTTTGTGGTGCTAAACAAAAAGCTCACTAAAAGCATGCCCATAGTGGTGTTTAAATGAATGAAATTACCTATGTAAAAACTTTGGGGGTAAAGAGGAGGGAGGGCTTTTGCTTGAAGGGGGACTATTATCGGGAACTTATGGTATAACTAGTTATTGATTAACTACTAACATATGACTTGTGTTCATTCATTCTGGTTTTTACAGACTCCAAGGACCCTTCTGGTGGATTGTTTCAAACACTTATTTCTATACCTGGTACAGAATGGGCAACAACAAGATTTGAACACAGCATCAAGATTCCTCAAGGTAGCATTTCAGTGTACTACGTATATGCTGAAGCATCGTACATATATCTTTCAGAATTTTTGCAGTCAAAGATAGCTCGTTCTTGTTCTGTTAGATGGTTAGCTTAAGTAAAATGTGGTGAGTTGGTATTTTAATGAAAGCATTTCTTACACCTCTAATTCTACTAGGTGCTCTAGTTATCAAATCAAAGTGGGATAGTCTTGTGTACCTGAAATGATGTCATCATTTAGCACATGTACGGATGTTTAAGTATTGGTAGGCTGATAGCTAAATTCTAGCTATAGGAAAGGTTTACGCAAGTATAGTACTACACAATTGGAGTTACATATATTGCAAAACTACTATGGTTTGTACCAAAGTTGATTGGCTGTTTCTATGCAGTTTCAGTTGATTTCTACTTAAAATCATGTTTGTTGCTGTGGGGTAAGAAAGCCGAGCCACGCAGTACATGTAACTCTTAAAAGTGTCCAAAGGTCATAAGCCTAGGTGTAACTGCTATCAGAAGATCACAGAACATGTGTTGAATACTGTAGCTGATACCTGGCAGTTTACACAAGGGAGACTCACATGGTCTGATTTGCTCAGCTGCTGTACAAGTGCAATTTACCACTAGCTGACATGTCTGCAAATACATGTACCAAGAAAAATCACATCTACATTTCTAGCTGCATAATTTCACGCAGTTCACTACTTTTATAGTTGCCAAGTCTTTTTAAGGTTACAGTACCTGTTCATGAATAAAATAAACTTTCCTGCATAGCATTTCCTACAAAAAAGTTTCTGGATTTCAACCAGTCACTACAGAGAGCATTTGGCTATAGTTCGGTATAACACTAGCCCCGTTACAGTGAATGGTTGAGTAACAGTAGGCAGCTGTTTAGTAAAGTATGAGTACGAACTGCTACATCAGTTTGCTCGCGTTGTGTACAGAATGCCATAAACAAGAGTTTTATCTATTTGTATGACATTGTCGCAGGGCTGCGTAAAGAGTTTTTCCCCGAAAAAATCTTGCAGTTTGTCACAGTTTGTTTGCAAAGTTACTGGGTCCCATTTTGCGAGTGTCCAGCTGCTTTTCTGCCACTACTGCTCTGTTCTACTCTGAAATGTGAGCAAAAACGCTTTGTATGGCCCTGCAGTAAGTTGATCTGGTTCAGTTTAAGCCGTGAATAGCACCTAGTTCCTTCTATTGTTGTAGCAAACTGACAGAAGTTTGTACGTGTACTCAATCAAACAGCCCCTTGCTCTCACTTGACTGTATACTTATTGTATTGGGTGAGCGTTATGCCGAACTATAGCCTCTGTAGTGACTGATTGTTGTAGAAATCCAGTAGCTTTTTTGTAGGAAATGTTATACAGGCAAGTTTGTGACATGCTAATTTCGTTCATGAACATTTACCTGTAACCAAGGGAAATCAGGAAGTCCTGGTTATGTGACTAACTGAACTTGGAAAGTTGTTCAGCAACCTCTGCATAACAAAATTTCGTTGTCTCACGTCCTACTCCGTATTGCTACTGTATCGTACAGATGCTCGTACCTGGGTACTAATTAAAAGCTTTTGTCTTTGAGCTACCACTTTGGTGTCCATGCACAGGAGGAAGCAAACTTTGAAGTATCCACCTTGCTGAGATCTGACTGTAAGAACATATTGAACCTGCTGCTGCTGCACCTGAGCACCCATCACAATCGTGTACTGGTAGGGGTGAAAATGCTTGCTGAAATGAACCAGACGGCCACAGAGCAGAAAGTGCTGCTAAACCAGGGCACTAATGAGGAGATTGTGAGTTGTAATACTGTAGTATTTTTCTCTTGCTGTGCAATGTGAACAGTAGTATGTTCGCACGCCAAAATTGGCACGTTTTGGAAACCGTTTTCTACCACTTAAGCTGGCAACTCTGTTTGATTCCAAAAGTGGCACAAAATGAACCCTCTGTTCTACAGAGTGACTCATGTGCCATGTCTGCCAATTGTGGCACAAAGTACAATGTATACCAATGTTGGTAGAATATGACATACCAAGTTTGGATTAAAGTGTTTTCTACCTACTATGGTATATTCTGACATACCAAGTTTGGACTAAAGTGTTTTTTACCAACTATGGTATATTCTGACAAGCCAAGTTTGGATTAAATGGCTCTAAACCAATGTTGGTAGAATATGACATACCAAGTTTGGATTAAAGTGTTTTCTACCTACTATGGTATATTCTGACATACCAAGTTTGGATTAAAGTGTTTTCTACCTACTATGGTATATTCTGACATACCAAGTTTGGACTAAAGTGTTTTTTACCAACTATGGTATATTCTGACAAGCCAAGTTTGGATTAAATGGCTCTAAACCAATGTTGGTAGAATATGACATGCCAATTGTGGATTGACGTGTTTTCTACCAACTTTGGTACATTTATTTTGATTTGGATAAACGTCTTTTCCACCAACTATGGTATACTAGCCAAGTGTGGATGAAATGGTTCTGAACCAATTCAGGCACACTATGATATGTTTTCGATCAGTTATGTGCATTTGATGGCCATGTGCTAACTTTGAACGAAATTGTTGTTATTCATTGCCGAGTGCCTTAGCGCGAGGCTATGAATCGGGGATCTATTCTTGGGATGTGCGTATGTACGTACGTGTCGGTCACGCTTAGGAATGTCAATTTGCGGTATTGCTTAGGAATGTCAATTTGAGGTCACGCTCGGAATGTCAATTTGCGCTCACGCTCAGGAATCGGGCGTCACTGAAGCGTGCATTACACGAGGACGTCAATGGAGGACGGAGTTGGGGGGATGTTTCTTGGCGGTGGAGGACGGGGAGGACAGCGCGGCTGGCCCTTCGCAACGTACGTATTTGGCGGAGTCAAGCAGAAATGAGTGCTGAACGCAGCCAACGGCTAGCGACTCTGACAAAGAAAAAAGCAAAGAGGTCAGTCCACTGTAGAAGCCAAGAGAGCAAGAAGAGAACAACAAAGAGTTCAAAAGTAGAAAGCACGTTCTGGAGAGTCTCCACAAGCCAGGTATTGTCCTTTTGGCTTCCACTAAACCAGCAGTGTAAAATTTCTGACAAATGCTCTGCGTGCCCCACCCACATGCGCGATGCATCATACGCATGCATATTCCTAGTATACAAGTGATATTAAATTGTCAAATGAGCAATGTTCAGTTTACTAATTTTGTCCTTATTACAAAAGGGCTAAAGAAAGGGACAGGGTAAACCTATTTAAAGTTGTTGTGGCTTCATGTAAGATAAGTGTCCCTTTATGTGCTGCAGCCCCGAGTTTGCCTGCTCCTTCACTTGTGAGTTAAGGCTCCTGACTTCAGCTGTGTTGTACTCATCTAGGCAATACCTTTGCTTCATCAAATGTGCCCCCTCCAGTGGAAGCGATCAATGAAAAATCGTGTTCCTTAGTACAGTGCTGGTTCTCTGTTCAGACAGTAGGAATGCAGCTTACACCCATTGTCATTAACAATGGTTCCTGGTGGAACAGGAAAGCGGGTTATACGTATGTCCCACACAGCATAAGTAGCTTCTGGGTAACTGAAAACTTACTTGCAAGAACATGATCCAATGGTTGGTCGATAGTACACCTTTCTGTCTGCAGACTTAAGTGTTGCAGAAAACTTGTAGATGGTCACTGACTCCTCCTCTGTCCAGTTGTGTTCAACTGGATCTCCAGGGTCCCACCTGTGTCAATAGTAAAGATTACATTAGTAAACAAAGAAATGCGCATATTGCCTATAGCAACACAGTTTAAATTTGTGGATACATTTGCACATACATTTTCCATGAGTACATGTAGAGTTCCATGCGTGGAAACAAATTCAAAGGAACCTGCTGTTCTCCAAATTCTAAAGAATCATGTATGGACCTGAGTGGCTCTGAAAGTGGATATGGAATGCTTCGATGTGATATAGATGGGTATGACTCATCATCTGCGTCTAAGAGCTGTGGAATGATCTCTTCAGTGAGGCCTTGTGTAGTGCACTACTCCAGGAAGGTTGTGATATGTGCACACCTCACATAGGTGCACCGGTTGCACGTGAATTTGATTGTGCTCCCAACAGTTTGCCTTGAAATTTAGCCATATGAACTGTTGTATGCCATGCACTGCAAGAAATGGGCTAGTGGAAAGGAGATCTACACTTGACTCTTCATCATCATACTCAGGAACACTGTTCGGGTCAAATTCTTCAGAAGCTAGTTTGAGAGCAGTCTTGGCATGAATGCAATAGAGAGCAGAGCCTGTTTGTGGTTGATGAATCCGTTGATGTTCTCTGATACATATCTCACTTGATGTCACAGCTAGACGATCATGCTGTTCCTTTCCACCAGCACAGCTACATACCAGTAGTACCTTTTGTTCCGTAGCTGAAGTGAATGTTAGCTTCTCCAGCAGATAGTACTGCCTTATCAGTTTTCCCATGCCATCACAGTCAGCAAGTACGAAAGCATCCTGGATGGTCAAGTGAAAGAATCGATGTGTGCAGTCAATGGTTCAGACTTACGTATTAACCACAAAGTGGTTACAGCTACAGCTGCAACACACGGAACATGAAAAGAGAGACGCTCAATGCCTTCTTCACAGCAAAAACTGATAGATTACCTTGTACGAGTGGTTATACATACACGGTCAAATTTTGTAAACTTTCGAACCAGAATCTGACCAAATTGACAATTTCTAATGTACTGTAAACTGTACAGACCTCATGACTTGAAAAATTAAAACAGCCAACGATTTTCAAAAATGGCTCCTTCAGGCCCTGCATTGTCCATCGTACAGTCCGTTGGTAACTAGGTCTCTTCGAACCATCGCTGCTGAGCACTATATTTGGTTAAAGAAAGAAAGATACTCAACAGCACTAATCGCGTCAGTTCAAAGTCCATAGAGAGTCCTTCGTGCACATGCACAATTGAACGTTATACATCCCACCTTAACTAGCAGTGATTAACTATTTAGATGAACTAGCCCATCCTGGTTACTTACGGACCATCTATGCTAACGTATGTGCATCCAATTTGACATTAATTTGCCTTGGCAGATTCAAGCACTTGAACAATGATCGTAGGAACAGGAGGTTTGTGGCAGTGAAAAACAACATTGCTTTTCAAATCTAAAAATGATGACAATTTGTTGTTATGGTAACAAATTAACAGCAGCTGGTTTCTGTGTAAGCAAGCTGTTTGTAGCAATACAGTGAAATACAGTAAAATACGGTGAAATGCAGTAAAAATACAGTAAAATACGGTGAAATGCAGTAAAAATACAGTAAAATACGGTGAAAAGTGAAACTAGTCTGAGACCTAAGGCCACTGTTAATGAAATTCATGTTTCTGGTCAGGGAATTACCCTACAACTAGTGTGGGCGGGAGGTATTCATTATTCATTATGATGACGTATGATGTGTACGTAGCTACCTGTGGTGGTTCAGAACCAGCCTCTTTCTCCACATTGTACTTCACCACATATCTCCCAAAAACAGACAGTACTTCAGCTACAACCAGATCATGGTCCACTAGATCCAAGCTTTCCTTAGTCTGGCCCACAAAGTCTTGTTTCAGCACTCGATCAGAGAATTCGGAGACTACTTTCTCTTCATAGAACTGCTTGAAGGTAAAAGTAGGAAGTGGACATTCTGCTATCTTCCATGGCAAAAGAGTTCTTCTTGCTGAAGTGCAATACACACTGAAATTGAGCAGACCCATACTTTATCAACAGTAAAAGGCGAGAAAGCTCGAAACACAAACGGGCAGAACAGCTGCACGAGGTGCTGAATCTAGATCACGTGAACAATAATGACGTAACGTCACAATAATGACGAATTGGTGCGGCCATTAAAATTATGCGCGGGCGGGTGACCAGAAACATGAATTTCATTAACAGTGGCCTAAGTGACCATAGCCACTACTGCTATAGATGGTGGTGTAACAGAAACTGGGTGGCATGAAATGATAACCCTCTTCAGGTCTTCTCTAGGAATACACACACCCAGAGTATTTGCCTCGTGCAGATGTTCAGTATGGGTTTGTGTTTCATTGCTCTTGTTCCGGAGGGGCGGGCGCATTGGCCATCATTCCATGAATAACATATCCAGTTTGACGGATTGGGCCCTTTGAGGGGAGGGCGTGGCAGGTATAGTCACGTTGGTCTGTGTAGTTGTGTTGCTGGCCGAGAGAAGTGGAGTTGGAGCTTTCACTCAGCATGCCAGTGCACAATGGATGGGAGAGTGGTCTGAGCTCATACAATATTAGGGCAGGTCTGAGATTCCCCTTTTTGGCGACTTAACAAGAAAATGACATATACACACCTGCTCAATCTTGCCTTGTCGGCTGAAGTCAGATCTTTCGCCGTGTGCTAATGAATTAGCTGGTCATACTGTAGCCATCCTCTGAACCCGAACCGCTGAGCCTCCTTGGCCATCATGGTTGTGTATGCTGTACGAGGTTTGGCCAGAGATGGATATTTCATCAGGAGAATGCTAGAATAGATGTTAAAACATTCAATCCAGCTCAAGAGACCGTGCACATCCTCTGTTAGCTCAATGGTAGTCGGCTAACTTGCCTCCCTCTTTCACCAAGTTTAGGGGGACCTTGCTCAGGTAAAATGATTCCTACATGACACTTGGTGTTCCTGTTGCAACGATTGTGAGTATTTTACCCTTGCTTTGATCAGCGATCCCCCCAGGGTGGTTTTTTGATCCAAACTCACCGTAGGTGTATTGATCAAGGTCGGTGGTACGGTGGATCTGTGCGAATCACAAGTTTAAGTGCCCATGCACACCTCTCAGGCAGAAGTTTTTACCATTGTATAAGTGTTCAGAAGAGCCTGAGATGAGTGGAAGCCTAACACTCCTTCTGCCCACATCTGTGCTTCAATGTCCGCAGTTACTGTGATCACTCTTTTGCGCTCAGTACCAATGCAGTAGTGGTTACTCAATGGTAGTGATCACTCACAGGTACAGAGGTAGCAAATGTTGCTTTAGATGGCTGGAAGTTGGTGGTTTGCTAACCAGGATGTCTAGGCATCAGCAGAAGGTGTTTCTGTGCTGAAACCATAGCTGAGTTTACTGAGCTATTAAGGTTTGCCAGTAGTAGAAATCGAGATGGGTGAGGGAGAGGGTCTATGATGGCTTTGCGGTATGGGTGTAGGTGGAGAAGGTGAAAGAGTTAGAAGGATGTTCGGCGCCCGGGTCTGAGGCGGCTTTAAAATGTCGTCTGTCGACCACGTAATGCTACTAGAAATTTTACGGTCCGAAAATAACACGTGTGCTTGTAGCTAGCTAGATAGCTGGAGGTGAAGATCGAGAGTGAACAAGCGAGAAGCTATGTCGATTCTGAACTATTTGAAACCTAAAATTGGTCTTCCCAATCCCAACGGCCCTTTATCTCTGCGCCTACATCCACAAGTGATCGCCCTGGCCATAGCAAGGTCGCGAAGGCTACCAAAGACAGCAACAAGAAACATGGCCAATACAAGAAGTATCATTGAAACATCGGCTTAATCAGACAAAATTTGTCAATTATAGTACTGTAATCTCTCGAAAATACGCCCATGGGCGATGAACTTAAGTGGCTCCTAAAAGAGGGGGGTGGGCGTATTTTTGAGGGTTGTGCTATTTCTCTCTCGAAAATACGCCCACCTCACACCTCAAACGCAGTTAGTCTAGCCCTTGTTATTTGCGCATGCAGTGATTCTTCAATGCCGCTTTTGTCATGCGCTTGCTTACGCAAGAACAGCAAATGGTGTCTGCCTTCATTTGTTAGTCCCTCCTCTTGCACTGTGCTGCTTCTTCGGTGCTTCTTGCTTAACATAACAGCATATACTGCAGAATAAATGGGTTGGCGTACTTTCGAGAGACAGCACCCTTTGCAACAACTTCATTCAACAAAGGGGGGTGGGCGTATTTTTGAGGGTGGGCTTATTTTCAGGAGATTACGGTACTTCGCCAATGTTTTGTACCATGTGTCCATTTGTATGGAAATTTTTCAACACGAAAGATTAACATGAAAATTTTGTAACGTGAAATATCCTCAAACTATGGTACATGGTGTTATTCAATTCTAAAGGTGAGTAGAAAATGCCTCCTGTAATGCAAACTACTTTAATGGTACTTGATACAATGCTGTTTCATCTAACAAAGTGAAATAACAGTGAAATGCGAAACTAGTCCGAGACCTAAGCGACCATAGCCACTACTGCTATAGATGGTGGTGTAACAGAAACTGGGTAGCATGAAATGATAACCTTTAGGTCTTAGAATCCATGCCTGGAAGGTATGAAGTTCAAAAGAATATTGTTTACATAATACAAGATTAGCAAGTATATTAATAGCATGAGTATTGTTTACATAATACATAATGAGGATTTTAATAACAACGTACAGTGGATTACAAAAGTCTTGCAACAAGCATAGCTGACAATAGAAACCACAATCTATTTGCCGTGTTTGAACCAAGAGGAAGGACATGCTGAGACAGGAAAGATATTATTAACTCCGTACCTAGCTCCCTGCACACTTGCACGTTCTACCTGTTCTCTGTAATGTACTATGTTAATATTGATGGTGCATGATTAGAAAGCAAACGATGCTGGAATGGATGTAGATGTGATATTTGAGAGTTTAAAAGTAGAAGAGTCCCCCTGAATTGGAACAAAATTTAGAGGATTGAGGTTGTTCGGAATGGGGTGTTGAATGCACATCCTCTTTGCACTAAGTATGTCCGACACTTATGGACGCTGGGTTTCAGATGCCCTTTTGTAAGTATGAACACCTTCTGTACTGCAGTGTCCAGTAGTCTCCACGACCAACTGCTTGTCAATCCCTGAGTCATACAGTCTTGTCGCAGCAGTGACCCACAGAGAATGATTGGTTTTGTACCCTGGTATTTCAGCCGACTTGCAGAGATGAGCAACTGTGGTGCCAAGTTTATGGTATCCAAGTGGCCAGCTGGAATGCCAGCAGGTACGTAGCAGATGGTTTTTGTAGAGGCATCAAGTATAAGGAGTCTGCTGGACGTAGGCTCATGTAACTTATACAGCCTCACACAGTTGGGGTCATATTGATTTTCGTGGCGGTATACAACTTTGGCTTCATTTTCCTCCCCTTCAACCAACCCAGGACGATTTTCTGAAATGTCCTTCCTGTATACCATACCAGGTACACTCTATCTTTTTCAAGTAGCTCAATCTATGGTGGACTAAATCTGAGTTGGTGGTGTTCCTTGTCACTGTGAAGAGCGAAATTCATACCATTCATAAAATGATGGTGTCCAGCAGAACCTCAGGAGTGTGGTCACCAAGCAATCCCTTCTGCCACAAGATCCCTTCTTGTATGGTAAGTGGCTCAGCTTACTTCTTAGTGCCTTTTTCGGCAGCTTGCAGACACTTCATCTCCACATCTACACTCTTAGAAATAAAGTGGCAATAGCACACCTAATTAGGTGTGCTGGTAGGGTACCATACAGCACACCTCTTTTTGGTGTGCTGAGCACACTTTTATTAGTGGTGTGATTAGCACATCATAATAAGTGTGACTGTCACACCTTCTATAGTGTGCCTTGCACTCCATAACTAAAAGAGTGTGGCCGCCCTAGCTCCATTCCCAGGCCACTTCCAGTGGCCTGGGAATGGCTGCTCCATGTATATTCTCATGCACACTTTAGCCGCATTTTCGATGAAACAGTTCAGTATTCACAACAGATACAAATATAAATACAACACATGGTGGCTAGCTATAGTATACAAGTTCATACATTATGAAATACTAGTTACACATCACAGAACAATACACTAAGCTTCGTAGTTTAATTGTGACAGTACATTTGAAACAATAATTGGGCACTTTTTAGGGGTTTGCCTCAACAAAAGTATTTCTAAAATGGTGTAGAAATTACCGAGACGAGGTGGGTAATGTATGTTAAATACAAAAAAAGACGCTAGTAGCATTGCTACAGCACTTTTTACTTGTCCGTGTAGGATGGAAGTTTGTTCAGCCATGATGTAGCAACTTTTTGGGTTCTCCAGGGCCCCTTCAACCACGAGTACTGGTTGTGGCTGGTGCAATTCTGCCGCAACTTGCTGAGGATCACAATTTTCCTGGATAGAAGAGCATGTACAGTATTATGTAACAGCATGCATATAGACTTAGAGCACATTTACATGCTGGCTATATGTAGATGCTCGTGCATGCATGCATGTGTGGAGAAAGGAATAAAGTACATACCGGCGCAAAGTGAACCACATTTTTGTATGTGGCTTTGGTTCGACTGTCCCGAGCTATGCAGCAGAGGGTGCAAAGTGCAGCAAGAGATAGACTATCTGCATGTAAAAGAGGAAAAACGTACACTATGCATGAATTTTGTTGTTGTTTTACAGCTATCAACTATAGCAATCTTTCATGCAAAAGAGAAATGCTAAAATAGTTGGTAGAGAAATGGTATTACTAGGAGTTCACCCGTATGGTTGGCCGTTTTTGTGGGTAGCTACGTACTTGTGTGTACTTGTGTGCAAATTAATTCTTCACGAAAATTACCAACCATATGGTATCTATGTAAATGCATGCTATCATGAGATACATACCAGGATTTTCATGGTCATAGTCAGTCAGGATTTGAGATCTCACAGATGATTTGGGGCTATCAACATTTAGCTCCATTATTCTTCGTGCCCAGGTGTTGTTCCAGCTGCTCACTATCTCCATTGTAAGGTCACCATTGCCAGCAATTCGTTGCAGGTCTTTCAAAAGCTGCATACAAGTGTAAGAACAGATAATCATGTAACTAAAGAACTATAACAATGCTGACATGTTACATAGAAATGAAAGCAGATGTAAGACATACCTCATCCTCATTACCCAAAAATGGGTACTTTTTAAGCAACTCTGGAATGGGAGCTGGAGATTCTAGGATGTCTTGTCTTCTGTGGGCATATGTGGCTTCCATTAGCTTTGAGGTCACCTCATTTCTTGGTTTCCTTCTCTTTGCCTCATCTCGCAGCTGTGATGAAAAGCGATCAAAGGAGCACTTGTCCTCTCCCATTGGAACTGGTGGTGGCTGCATCCATGCAATAGACGGAGATTTCTGGGATTCTATTGGCTGTTTGATTTTAGCAGGGGTCTTTGAGATGTTCTCACAGGTGTCAGTCTTCACAGCCTTGCGGTCTCTTCTGAACTCTTTGAATCTGTTCTGTAGACTGGTAACTATTGCACCCTATATGTATGTGACATCACATGAACAAAATGCTGGTGAATCACTAATTACCTCCACGGACAGGTCTGCAGCTGCTACTCAACATAAACAAATTACCAGTACACCAATTACACCACCACCACAAACCTATCAGATTATAGATTCTATCTGTTGCTTAGTGATATCTTCCCAAATTGCATATGGGTGTACTCACCGTGGGGGGCCCAAGCTTGGATTTCATCCAGCCATGCTTATTCAGAATTTCAACAGCCACCTGGATGTACTCTTCTCGCGTAGGGTAGAGTTTGTAACATAACATGCTGCTAGCCACACATGAGAGATATTTGGGAATAACTGCAGGGTTCTGTGCGATAAGGCCAGCTTCCACAGTAGATGGAAAGTGATGTGGTAGGGGAAATGGATTTGGTAGGGGTGATTCGACTGTGCGTTCTCGTTTGAAGGCTTTCTTTTGAGTAATTGGTCCAATGTTGGGTTTCATCCCTACAGTATGTGAAACATAAAATTAAATTATGCATGGACGAAATCCAAGTATGAAACTTACCCATTGCTGTGTTTTCATCTTCTGAGGATTGGTCCAAGACGATGCTAGGTGACAGTAGTGATCTGCAAATTTTCTTGCTGGGCTGCTCTGCATTACCATTTCCACGACATGGAGTGGAGGGTAGCTACAGTTCAAAGGAGGTTAACATGCAACATGAAGACTCAAAAATTGACTATACATGTATGTATATAAACAAAAAATATATAGCAATGATCCTACATGCAGTTGTTTGCAGGTAGTACTGGAAAGCGTTTGTGTAAGAGATTGGACTATTTGTTATTGGACTATTTGTTATTGTTATACTGATTGAACTGCTTAATTAACTCTTGCTTAATATTGTTTAGTGTGCCATTGTGTATGTAGCTGGTTACCTTATTTGTACATCTGGTTTGCACTGTACTCTCTGTGGTTCTATAGTAGGTCTATGTAATAGTATTGATGTATTCAGTTCCTTATCTCGCTGATTTTGTACACCATGTGGTTCTTTTCACTGAATAGCTCTGTCACTACATGTTTTAGCTGTCACCTTTATATTACCTGTATACTTGCACCTCCCTATCTTTTTGTATCAGCCCACTGTCTTTCATCACGCTTAGATCATTATGTTTGGTATAAGTATTTAAGTCAGCTGCTTAGTTTGGTTGAGTGATTGTAGTCTCTTGTCTTCAAGTATAATAATAATAATTGTTTAGAACTGTTACCGGCTGTCGACCTGGTTGCGCAGTCCTAGTCCATAATAAACTATTTGCAATCTTAGAATATAACAATAACTAACTGTTCTAGAGTATTTTACCTCTTTTCACGCATGACTAAATCAAGAACTGTGCATTAACAATACAGAAAAAGGTTTTTAACATACCAATCCAATCTTTTTCTTAAACTCTTTCAGTTCAGTAATATTTCTTTGTCGCCTCTGCTCAAACGTCAATTGTACCTCTTCGTTCGCACTCTCCTATATACAAGATAAGGATTGTACACATAAGTATTATGCTCCAAGCCATGGACAAAATCTATAATTATATATTACAGGCAATGCAACAATGAACAATTTACCTACAGCAATATTTAAGTAATGTATCCTACTCACCTTTGTATCCTAGGTAACAGCCATGCTTTAACTATACTTAATCTTGTAATCTTGTAATTTTCAATCATGCAGCACTGATAACAAGTTGTGCATGTCAATTAAGTTTCTGTCCATCAACAGTTTTGTGTATATTAATAACAACAAAAGATCAATCAAGTGGCAGAACTTATACCCTGGTACATGGTAGCCATGTGATTTAGCTATGATCTACAACAACCAACCCTTGTAAGTTGCGCATCCTTGGACTCAGTACTGACCATAAATCCCTACAAGTGTAAGCTGCTCCCCAAGATGCTCACAAAACCTACTAGAGGATTCAGGATTGCACAAGACATGAACAATTCTGCTGTTAAGTAAACTGTTAGGTCTGGAGTATACTGAGGTATATTGACCCTGTTAAGGGTTTTTGCTGTCTAGCACCACCTTCCTACGCTTGTTAGTAAACAAGACTTTCGTTTACAGGGTAGGTGCACCATGCCACTAACCATCATGCACTCAGATTGGATGTCCAGTGCTTCCTCTGGCCTGTGTATTAACTTATTATGTGATTTTTTTTAAAATTTGCACAGTGTAACATAATTATAGTATTAACTAATTTACCTCTTCAGAGCTGTCTTCACTTGAAAAATTGATGGAAGTATCTGTTGGTGTAGTACAAAGTTCCTCATCCTGTAAAAAAGTGTAGACAGGTGGTATTATAACATGGCTGTTCCGCTGTACCTAAATATAGGGTAGGTGGACAATAAAAAGTCAGCCTAGTTCTATACAAAAAGGTGTGCAACTTGTATAGTGTGAAGGTGTATAGGTATGTATAAACTAATATTCTATACCACAGAACCAAATTAATAAATAATACTGTTGTCATAAAGCTGAATGGGCTTAAATGATACAAAGGTAAGCAAGTGGAAAGTGTTAATGTACCTGGCAGACTCAAAGTATCAGGATGTGGTGTACTCACAAACCAAAAAACTTGTTCATAATTGTGTGGAGAAGTTGGATCAAAGTTACAATCAAAAACCTGCACAGTCCCATTGGGAAACTAATCTGGTATGCAGAAATGTTTTTTTTTTGGAAGTCATTGTGAGCAGGATTACAAAATTTCTAAATAGTAAAATTGGCAGGAAGAAAAGTGCATGCATAATATCCTGATCAAGACATGGCCTTTATATACAGCGATGCACTTTAAGAAAATATACTCAAGCCAATACAGAAGTTCTATGACCAGTTTGATCTGGATACATTTAGGAGAAATGGCTTTTGTAGAAGAAAATTGGCATACGACTCTAACATCGCTATACTCAGCTAATACCTTGCTATTCTCTTCTTGCGGCTTGCCCACATTGCAATTAGTCACTTCTGAACTTTCATCGGGTATAGAAATGACCGCCTTTATTCTATCCTTGTTACTCGCTTGAAAGTCTTTCTTCTCCACCTCGATCCATTCTTCCCAGTCCGAGTCAAATCGTTCAAAGTATTGAACACGTTCGCCCGTCCACTCAACAACGGTCTCGGATAGGAACGCGTAGTGGTTAGCACAATTGGAAGGCACTGCTACAACTTTCTATCTCCTAGATGTAAAAGTACTGAAACATTCGCCATTGCAGTGAAGTGCAGCTGTCGAAGCGTTCAACAGCTGCGAAGCGTTCGACAGCTGCACTTCACAATACACATGCACGCGCATGCGCTAAAATCTTGCTATGTGGCGTGCGCATGGCCAGACTGCGCGCCTCTCTGCTTTTTCTGTGGGGCCGGTATGCGGTGTCATGTTTGCGTGTTTACTCCAATGTGACTCCACTGTCTATGCTCCAATGGCAATGTACGTGTGTCAGCTATGCAACCACTTCGCCTCCTTTTCCTACGATTGCGTCTTAAGGCACATAGGCGCCGTTCACTCCCACGAAGATGGGTTTCGTGTTCGATGTGGTTTTGACTCGTGCCCAAGGATGTTGACGAACTACCACGTGTTTCGACGCCACCTAAGGAAGAAGCATGGCTACTGCTTGAAAACCTACAGTCCTACCATCGGTGAGGAGCAGCCAGGTGAGAGGAGCACAACATCAAATTCAGGGGCAGGGGATGAATCAGAGTCTCTGGAGACTGATCCAGACTCCCAGTTTCAGCACGACCCACTAGCACTATCCGAAAAGCGGTCAGATGCGATGTACATCTTGAAATTAAAAGAGAAGTACAAACTTGCCCAGACAACCGTTGACGGCATCCTGAGCGACACGGAAGAAATAGCTGGAAGAATAGTATCACGGCTGCAACAGCGTGTCTTAGCTATATTGAATGAAGCAGGAGTGGATCCCAAGGAGATTCCTGGGTTTCTAGAAGTGTTTGAAGGTCCAGAAATCCTCAGACCATTCAATGGCCTGAACACTGAATACCTCCAGGACAAGTATTTTCGAGAGAACATGGGATTAGTGGTGAGTGTATCACTTAATGACACCTGGAGTAACCTATGTTGCGTGCATTATTTAGAGATGTGTTGCATTTCCAAAGGTACATACACTTACAAAAGGCCAGGATGACTATACTATCCAGCCTCAAGTAGCATGTAAACTATTTCTTTTAAATTTGTAAATAGGAACCAGTGGAAATCACCTTAGACTGGACAAATTTGGTATCTTTAGACTCCATTCGACATGGACATTCACAATCTGAAGTTGGATTGGGTGTCCAGTGAAGCTTTGGCTGGAATGGAATGGGATAAACACTTACCGAACACTGTATCCCTTTGAATTGCCTTACATTTTTGAATCTTGGAGAACAAAATGAGCTTAGACTGGACAAATTTGGTATCTTTAGACTCCATTCAACATGGACATTCACAATCTGAAGTTGGATTCGGTGTCCAGTGAAGCTTTGGCTGGAATGGAATGGGATAAACACTTACCGAACACTGTATCTCTTTGAATTGCCTTACCTTTTTTGAATCTTGGAGAACAAAATGAGCTTAGACTGGACACATTTAGTATCTTTAGACTCCATTCAACATGGACATTCACAATCTGAAGTTGGATTTGGTGTCCAGTGAAGCTTTGGCTGGAATGGAATGGGATAAACACTTACCGAACACTGTATCTCTTTGAATTGCCTTACCTTTTTTGAATCTTGGAGAACAAAATGAGCTTAGACTGGACAAATTTAGTATCTTTAGATTCCATTCGACATGGACATTCACAATCTGAAGTTGGATTCGGTGTCCAGTGAAGCTTTGGCTGGAATGGAATGGGATAAACACTTACCGAACACTGTATCTCTTTGAATTGCCTTACCTTTTTTGAATCTTGGAGAACAAAATGAGCTTAGACTGGACAAATTTGGTATCTTTAGACTCCATTCGACATGGACATTCACAATCTGAAGTTGGATTTGGTGTCCAGTGAAGCTTTGGCTGGAATGGAATGGGATAAACACTTACCGAACACTGTATCTCTTTGAATTGCCTTACCTTTTTTGAATCTTGGAGAACAAAATGAGCTTAGACTGGACAAATTTAGTATCTTTAAACTCCATTCAACATGGACATTCACAATCTGAAGTTGGATTCGGTGTCCAGTGAAGCTTTGGCTGGAATGGAATGGGATAAACACTTACCGAACACTGTATCTCTTTGAATTGCCTTACCTTTTTTGAATCTTGGAGAACAAAATGAGCTTAGACTGGACAAATTTGGTATCTTTAGACTCCATTCGACATGGACATTCACAATCTGAAGTTGGATTCGGTGTCCAGTGAAGCTTTGGCTGGAATGGAATGGGATAAACACTTACCGAACACTGTATGTCTTTGAATTGCCTTACCTTTTTTGAATCTTAATTGGAGAACAAAATGAGCTTAGACTGGACAAATTTGGTATCTTTAGACTCCATTCGACATGGACATTCACAATCTGAAGTTGGATTCGGTGTCCAGTGAAGCTTTGGCTGGAATGGAATGGGATAAACACTTACCGAACACTGTATCTCTTTGAATTGCCTTACCTTTTTTGAATCTTGGAGAACAAAATGAGCTTAGACTGGACAAATTTGGTATCTTTAGACTCCATTCGACATGGACATTCACAATCTGAAGTTGGATTCGGTGTCCAGTGAAGCTTTGGCTGGAATGGAATGGGATAAACACTTACCGAACACTGTATCTCTTTGAATTGCCTTACCTTTTTTGAATCTTGGAGAACAAAATGAGCTTAGACTGGACAAATTTGGTATCTTTAGATTCCATTCGACATGGACATTCACAATCTGAAGTTGGATTTGGTGTCCAGTGAAGCTTTGGCTGGAATGGAATGGGATAAACACTTACCGAACACTGTATCTCTTTGAATTGCCTTACCTTTTTTGAATCTTGGAGAACAAAATGAGCTTAGACTGGACAAATTTGGTATCTTTAGACTCCATTCAACATGGACATTCACAATCTGAAGTTGGATTGGGTGTCCAGTGAAGCTTTGGCTGGAATGGAATGGGATAAACACTTACCGAACACTGTATCCCTTTGAATTGCCTTACCTTTTTTGAATCTTGGAGAACAAAATGAGCTTAGACTGGACAAATTTGGTATCTTTAGACTCCATTCGACATGGACATTCACAATCTGAAGTTGGATTGGGTGTCCAGTGAAGCTTTGGCTGGAATGGAATGGGATAAACGCTTACCGAACACTGTACCCCAATGACACTCAATCCAATTCAGATTGTTGATTTCTTGGTTGAATGATACCAAATTTGCTAAGCAGAAGTTCATTTTTGTCTTGTATGGATTGATGGGTGGAGCTACAATGCACAAAGTGTGCAGAGTACACTAAAAATGTGTAGTAGAGCTTATGGTGTGCTGTTACCGCCAGTAAAGTACAGAGGTGTTCATTGCACACCAGAGCTCAAAAACAGTGTGCTCTGCACCCGTTCTTGATCCATGCCACTTAAGGCAGGTGTGCTATGCCCACTAGTTATTTTACAATAGGTGTGTAAAGCACATCACTGTACAATGAAAGTGTGCTTTGAACACTTCTCTCCAGTGGTGTGCTGTGAAGCTGGTGTGCTAGTGCCACTTATAGGTGTGCTTTCACCACTTCATTTCTAAGAGTGTAGTGAGTCTGCAATTCAGGATCTTCAATAGCAGGTTGACCTTTCTGTCGCAAATGGTGCATTATGCCACAGCAAATGTGGTGTAGAGTGTCTGGGGTAAACTCAGAACCATCTTTTTGTGCAACTCCAGAATGAAGTAGGTAATTACTCCATTGCTTCAACTCGATTGGCTGTAGTTCCGTTAGCTGAGAGACGGGGTCTCCGAAATTGCTCTGTCTATGCTGTGCCATAGGGAGGATCAAACTTAGCTGAAGGTGTGGAGGACACCAACCTGTCAGTGCCACTTAGGGAGGTACAGTGACTTCTCTGGCTGAGGGCTGCTGTCACCATCCATACATTGCCAGATGGTGAATATGACTTTACAGGATTGACCAATATGGTTGTTGGCATGGTTTCTCTCTGAAGGCTGTATACAAATGTAAGTACAAGGCAAAGTATCTTCTACTTGCTCAGAACATCTTGCCTCAGCTGGAAATAAGACATGTTTGATGTTATGAGGGCTGGTGGCTGCCCAGTGGTTGTAGCTCTGCAGTCAGTGTACTGGCAACTCCTGGTGACTGTCGGCTTTTCACTTTCCTTCCAATTCTTCGCTGTAGCTCGTGTCATCAAGATGATCAAGGTCTGTATCACTGTGACAGCTGTGTACATGTGCACATGTTGTAGTTAATGCCCGCCACTGTTAGTTGTGGGGCTATTGAATGCTCCTTTCCCCCTGGTAGGGTTGAACCACCCTGAACTCATGTAAAATTAGCCTGTCGTCAATGTTCCCTCTGTACTACAGGGATTTGAAGTGGTTCGGAAGCATTGAACCACCTGAACTCATGTAAAATTACCTTATGGTTAGTGTTCCCTCTGTAGTACAGTGGTTGAAAGGGGTTCGGAAACATTGAACCATCCCGAACTCATGTGAAATTACCTTATGGTCAGTGTTCCCTCTGTAGTACAGTGGTAATAAACACTATCCTTCTCTCCAGAGGATGGCATTATTATTAACACTCACATGACGCCATATGTGTCACTTATTAACACTTAGGACGCGAAGCGCCAATATATTGGCGCACGGGTTATACACGCGTAGCGCGATGCGCCAATATATTGGCGCGGGAGAATTTATGCGTGTAAGTAGCTAAGCCAAGTGAGCTTTTGGGGTAAATCCCTTCCTGTTGAGTAGTAATAAGTGTAGACCACACCTTTCCACTTACATTACCCGCAGGGAAGGCGGAAGGGGCGGTGCTAGTTCGTGTCGTTCGAGAAGGGCCGTGAAAGCGAAGCTTTTTCTTCAACATAGGGAGCAAGTGGCTTCCAGATTTCACACAGTACAAATAACTTGGAAAATGGCTTAGTAGTCCGTCAGAGCTGTACGTAACAAATGTGAAAATCGGCGCCGTTTCAAATTGCTGGTAAGCTACGATATACACCTACAGATAATGGCTTCAAACAGGTACAAATCGCTTACCTAGCGGTGATCAGCAATTTAGATAAACTAGTCCAGCCTTGTTACATGCTAGCTATGCAAATCAGGCCGCTGGCAAGGCCTAGGGCTTGCTAAGCAACGCTTGTCACTTTGACCTCAGACAGATAATTTTAATTTCCGCGTTAATAAACGGTGACGTGTATATAATTTCCGCGTGCAAAGTGTTAAGTAATAAATCAAGTTTAGCACAACAACTACCACCAGAAAGGAGAAACAGAGGGAGGAGAGTGAGGAGGAAGAACCACTGTACTGAACGGGGAAATGGAGAACACAAACACAAAATAGCAATTTACTTTGGTTGAACTTGTCTATGGTCAATCAGATCTTCTTGAAAGGGAAGCAGCCCATCTATCATACAAATGTCCATCGAACGTACCCTGCTCCAGCAGTGACAGGAGGAACCTGTTCTCTTATCTTTCATCGACTTTGGGATGATCGGTGTGGTAATTGTGATTTGGCGAAAGGATGTAGCATATCATAATGCCGAGCTGTCTGAAGTCCAGAAAATCCACAGTCCGATCGTCCTGACCATCAGGCCAGTAATACATGACTGAGTCCCCATAGCAGTTCATCACTTCAGCTGTCTGTACACTCTTAAATTCACATCTCTCCAAGTCAATCAACATGCCTTTCCATTGTCCGTTCTCCTCCTTGAAGCAGATGTTGTCAAGCCTCACATCACAATGTGCCTGCTAGCTCCAGCACTTCTATGTTGTGTGGTAGCCTCTTTCCCACCTCGTGGTATGCTAAATATATGATAGTTTCCACCTGCATGCTTGGAGTAGATGATGCAGAGCTGGATAGTGGGAGCGATGATGATGATGATAATGAGGAATTTGCAAAGCAAGGAGTCGTTTCCTGACTTTGTTGTCTGGTTTCTGCTGGCATCTATGCTGATCAGGTTTTGTATAAGGACATCTGTGACCCGTAGCAAGACATGTGACAACCTTTCTCTTATGGAAAAGGTAATAAGATTTTTATAAGAATCTTATAATATACTGTGAAAATTTCCCAATCTATGATATGATACTTGCACAGTAGTACGCCATATGTAAAGATGACCTGAAAAAAATAGCAGCCATGATAAAAGTGCACAAATGACACGCTTGAAATGTCTGCGTTAGATTAGTCAATGATCTCTATGGAGCCATATCAGTCATTATCGAGTGCTTCCCTGAGCAACGGACTGTTAACTTTACTGGAAACCATTGCTAAAATACCAGACTGGCAAGTCGCTAAAATGGGCAAATCATCTATCTTCTGACTTTCTTCTTTCTTGTCCCTTCCTTCCATTGGAATAGCACGATAATGGCTGAAGCTATTACAATGCTTCAAACGTGAAAAAAAACCCAGCATAAATCACTGGATATTGCACTCACCACTTATCGTTCTCAAGAAAAGAACTTGAACTGGTTGGCAATTCTCTCAGGTAATTCCATGTTTATGCTTGCTGCTATACACCATTTTGTTAGGTTATACTATTATTCATAGAAGATACGCTCCCCGGGATTGAAGTTCCATTCATAGCAGATGAGACTCCCTGTGCCACTTCCTCCACAAGGGTGGAAAGTGAAGCGTGAGAGATGGTTTTCCACTCAAAGCTTCTTGGGGAGGATTCTTGGGGGGTGGTACAGCCCAGTTGTAGACGTCAGAGTGGTGAGACAGGGTGCAGCAGAATCTGCACCAGCTTGCTCTGCCATGTCCTGAAAAGGCAATTTTCCAGAGAGTTGGATCGATTTGGGCCCAAACTGTGCTGGGATTAGCTGCAGCTCATTGGCAGATTCCTAAAGAACCTAAAGAGCTTGCTGGCAAATGCTCTTATTTAGGCAGGCAGTGTATGGCCGTCTGCTTGTGCTACTTAAGCAGCAGATTGTTGGAAATCTGCAGGCTGCAGACTGACTTTTCCAGGTGGTTGCAACTGGAAAGAGAGGCTGCAGCACCCTCTATCAGCACCTCCTCCTCAAGGGTCTACCTCCTCTACTGGTCTCTAAAGACCTCCCATGAAACCTCTTAACATTCTGCTGCTTTCCCTGGCTCTTACCATACTCACTAGTGCTACACTCTGCCATAGTTATAGCTACGTATCTCTGAAAGCAACTGCAATCCAATCTGCATCTTGTACTAAACCTTAGTTTATTACAGCAAAGTGTTCTTACCGTGCATTAGATCTTATTTTTACTTACCTGCTTGCCTCTCCTGCTGTAACTGGTGAAATAAGGCCAGATGGATAGCAGATGTGTGGTTATGGTACATATCTGTATAGAACTGTTATTTTGTACACTTGATTACCTTCAGTTGTCATAGTGGAGCAATCGTGAGGATGCGGCTGCATTGTGCACCAGCCGTATTACACCCTGCTTTTGCATTGCTGTAGATGGCCAGTGGCCATGGGACACGAAGTGCAAGCTCCTTGATCACACCTTCCACCTATTCAATGGTGAAGATCTATACATGCAATAATGAACAAGGTACAAACTTCTCAGAACGTGAAGGTGCAGTTACAATTGAGTTCTTGAAATAGCTGTGACAACTATCCTATTTCCAAATCTACCAACTTAACAGCTTGCATTCAGTTTTAAATGTCAAGTTAGTCATGCTGGTAGAATTACATTGCTTGCATCCATCAGGACTGTGTCAATTGGCCAAAAATTAATATTTATGAGCTGGACTGGATTGAATCTACAACTGTAGTAATGCCTTCCGTCACAACCAGCTCTGCTCGAGGGTTCTGCTGCTGGCATACCTCACTAGGACTCAGTTTCCCAGCTATGAGTTTATTCAGCAACTCTTCCTTCTCTGGTCTTGTTTTCTGTAAATGCCAGATTTGTGAATATATATATTTGTGAACAGCTTCATCGCAGCAACAATACTGGTAGTAAATGCTGTCCTCCATTCAGTTTTAAATGTATAGGCCTGCCATTCATTTATGGAGGTGATTGTTTATACACATATACACATACATGCATGTACACATACGCACACATACTGTGCATACCTGTTGCAGCTTTCACAGCATGATCTGGATCTCCCTTTCCTAGGGTCGTGATGTGACACATAAATATAAATATATGCTGTCTGTTGAGCATCACCGAGTCTTTTTTCTCACTTGAACAAATCTAGATAGGTTAGTCAGTTCTGGTACACTTATCTTCTTGCTTCAATGATAACCGTGGATAATTATGTCTTCCTTTCAAATCTCCTAACAGTCTTGCAATACTGTACCTTGAACGTAAAGATCTTGAACATGCATTGTATTAGCACAGCAAGGTGACAGCTACAAGAATTGCCTAAGTAATGAATTGATTCGGACCTTAATTGCCCCTTTAGGGGGTTAACTTGTTGATAGCAACTTGCCTTTGGCCTTGATGGCACTGGGGCATTTGTGGGCTTGGACCTTTTCTTGGTGGTCCTGGAGTCTCCGCTGGAGTGCATGGCTTGAGCTAAAGTCTTTCAGACCTTCTTAAGTTTTGCTTGTAGCTGTTTGTTTTTCATTGTGAGGGAATTTATGATTTTCTTATCTGTGACAGTCTTGCATAGCAAACCTTCCTGGTGTCTTGCCATAGCTTGGAAAGCTGAAAGGTTTCAGTGCTGATCCACTTGGATTAGTAAAGAGCAATATGAAAGACAGCAGCTCTGAATTTATTGTATTCCCTGTATGAAGTGGTATGTGCTCAAGGTCTACACAATTGGTCAACAGGTCGTTACCCCTTCTAAAAGGAAAGACAATAACATTGGCCCATTCCTCCATTATTACTACTATAAGCGGTGGATTCAGTGAGGCAATATCACCCAATTTGAAGAAGTAGCCAACAGCCTGCAAAACAGAAATATAATTCATGGATGACACACTAGGAGCATGCATGTGTATATCTAGCCTGATGCAACTGTCTTCTGAGACGTTCCCCAGATAACCTTGAAGGGTGTACATGATGTCAAGCATGGCAGAACCTTGAGCTTCATTCTTCATGAGCACATCTAGCTCGACAACTTCTGATTTCTTTGACATCTGTGCAGAATGCTGGTGGCTGATGTGTTGTGGTACTGCCTTTGACAAGGGAGAGAGGCTCTTGAAGTACTTAGTAAGCATTCATGACACCAACACGACTAAATTTTCCTTTACTCATGCAACATCATCATGTGTTGGTAGAAAAGACTCCCATGGTAGTGACATTACATCAGTGACCTGTCCGGTGCAACTGAGGGAAAGTGGGGCAAGTCTATAACTGTGAGCTGCTAGGATGCTAAACATGTGTTCCATCTTGCCATGGTGGCCCAACTGCTCATTGCAGACTCCAACCTTCTTGTCCCCATTGTCCCTGATAAACTTGAAGGTGTTGTCATCCGCTGCCATCCATTGCTCCAGTGGAACTTTGTGAAGCTGACTGACGTCTTCGATCAGCTGAAGAGTAGAGGAAGCTAACACAGGTCTTCACGTGACTCAAACAAGCATATACCTAACATGAAAAGTGTAGTAACCATGCTAAACAATGCACTGTGACTCTAGTTAATATTTACAATTTTAAGCAGCGAACTAAGTAAAGACCGTTGTAACTTTGAAGTTCTACTTAACAGAGTTGCTTATGTAAGTCCTGACTTATAACAATGATTTGACTGCCCAAATAGATTCAGTGAGCATGCTAGTTACCTGTTTCTCTGCATGTGTGGCATACAAAAGAAGAGATATCAGGGACTGAATGCCACATATTTCCCTGTTTCTCTCCTTGAGCAGTACAGCAGATGCCATACAGATTCCAGGATAGTGAAGGCTTCCAGAGTTCTGCTTGCGAGATGAGATGGCTTGCAGAATGCGCAGCAGCATTGGTGCCTTCAACCTCAGCTCATCGATAAACTGCTCCCACTGAAATGCTGAAAGTTCAGAGACTGGAATCTTTCGAAAGGGAGATGGATCTTTCTTCTCGCATAGCTTGCAACATTCCTCATCTATCAAATTGAGGAACTGAAGGAAGACCTCCTCTTGTAGGGCACTGTACTGTAGAACAGCCTTGGCTAGTGATGGTATGTGTCCTCCAGCTAGAGTTCTTCCTAGTTTAGCTTCCTCATCACTGAGCATCCTGTTCCAGGGAACTGATCTTGCTGGGCAATTATTCTTGTACACAGATTGTGCAATCATGTTGAATACGTAGCAACATGAAAAATGCTTACCTCCAAATTCCATTTCCTGCAAATCATTTTAACGATTGGTCCACAACTGCGTATTTGACCTCTGCCTCATTCAAAACGCCTGCAAACCCAAGATTCTCCAGGTTGCGAGCAATGTTGGCCTGGCATTGTAATATTTCCGACAATCCACCTTTTGTTGCTTTCTTGTGTGTTCTCCAAAACATCTTTCAAAATTTCCTGCAAAGCTTTGAACTCATCAATTTTCTCACTTCAATTTGGCAAAACGCTTACCAAAAGCTAGGCGAGAATTGTGGATCTTTCTCTTGTGATTGGTAGGTGAATAGATGAAACATTCATCCTTTCTACCTATCACTGACACGTCTAAAGTACGCGTGACAGTTGCCATGATACGACTGCTCAAGAGGGAACAATTGTTGGGGCATGAGGGTAGTTGACTGATAGCGGCAGCGGCCTGACGGTACTAAGCGACTGCTTTTATGTAGATAGATAAATTTTAATTTTAAATGGGAAATATCCCTTTTGACTTGGTAGGAGGTGAGGAGCGTACTTTTATTTTAAATACTAGATGTGCGACGTCATGAATGCTCTTATGTCATTATACGCGGGTCTTGCCTAGCAACAGAGCGCTCAATGATGAAGTCTAGTATGTTATTTGAATGCGGACCCCTCCCCCCCTACGTCCACTTCGCGTCCACCTGACGTCATACACGTGATTAATGTTCCGAGGCCTTTCCCGTTTTCGCCGCTCTTCCACTTCTGTGTATTATGTATGCTGAATGAAAACCAAAGAGCAAAAACGGGGGAGGCCTGGGAACGAAGCTACATAACGCATCTGAACCGGTGGACATTCTGGAAATCAAGTGTCCATATTGGTTTAGATTTGTAACAGCCAGGGATACATGTAGAAATGACAAGTTCTTTTGCCATTTGGATGGAGAAAATGTACTGGTAAAATGGGACCACCAATGCTATGACCAGGTCCAGGTACAATTGGCTGTAACATCAGCAAACTGGTGTGAGTTTTGCATTTTCACTACTGAAGGCATTGCAATTGACCGTATATGTAGCCCCAGGCATGCACTGGAGAGAAGTAAACATCAACATGACGTAAATCACCCTCACGAGGGATGTTGCTGGTTTATAAGCCCGACATCCAAGGAGGGGGAGGGCTTATAAACCGCAACATCCCGAGTGGGAAGGTGATTTAACAAATTTATAGTTCGTTGCTAGGTGGTTGTTTTGGCAACACGGAAATGACATCATTACTGTCCGTATACTCCATTCGCATTGCCATATTTTCGAATTTGAACTGGCTGCTTGCTATACCGAGTGTAGCTGCTAGTGAAGTGTATTATGGCAAAACGGGGAGCAGAATTGATCTCGCCCTCACTTTTGACAAATATTCGTTGCTGACAGTCCTTGGTTGCATGCTTTCCACCGCAGCGATAGCAGGACACTGTTGTTTGTTGTCTGGTCGGGTTCTTAGGGTGCGAGACGGCGTGAACAGGGTGAGACGATTGTTGCTGATGCAAATGTTTAGAGCTTTTCTCGGCTGTCTCCGACGCTTGGTCCAAGTCATAGGCTTTCTTAAACGCTCTGCCAAGAGGTGTCGTTGTACGCGCACATCCCGGATGCTGCAAACGAGTCGATCACGAAGCATGTGGTCGAGTGTGTCGGCGAAATCGCATTGCTCGGAGAGTTTTTGGACAAATAAACAGAGACCTATGTTTGTTGTGTTGTACATGTAGGCCTACTGTACTTTTTGGGGGATGACTAAACTGCATGTTTGTTGTGTTGTACATGTACCTTTTATTGGCAGATGTAGCCACTTTTCAACCTGATATAGTCACAGTTCATTCACACCTGATATAGTCACAGTTCATTCACACCTGATATAGTCACAGTTCACACCTGATATAGCTGAACCAGCTCTTCCGTGGGCATGTTGACCATTTATAAGTCTTCTATAATCTTAGCAACCACCTAGCAACAGGCTATAAATGAATATTAAAGCACTAGAGGTG
This sequence comes from Agelas oroides, assembly GCA_949130485.1. Lineage (NCBI taxonomy): Eukaryota > Metazoa > Porifera > Demospongiae > Agelasida > Agelasidae > Agelas > Agelas oroides. Next base: position 3,669,884 of record OX422197.1, on the reverse strand, counting down.
GGTAAAAATTTGTAAGTACGACACGAACAAAAAATGCCTGGTCAATTGTAGACACAAGGGTTGAAGGAACAGGTCTATAAGAAAATGGTAGTTCTTAATACATACGTTCAATGGCTCTTTCAACATGGATTCGCAATGAAACAATCCTCCTAGTCTCTACCAACTCATGCTCATCCAATTGTGGCCGACCATTAAAGTGAGGAGGGATATTTAGCTCAACTCCAACAGACTTCAAAAGATCATGCACATCAAAGCCCCTGTCTGCCATAACACTCTCAAGGAGTCCAAGTATTCCTGACTGTGCAAGCAGTTCCTTGTCTGATATATTGCCGGGATATAGTGAGGACACAACAGCACCTGAGGGAGGTATTCCCACCAAGGCTTTAAAAGTATTGGTATTTTTGTAGTGTGAAAATGTTTGCTGCTCTACAGGGTCAGATGGTTGGACAACTCAAATCTCTGTAGCATCTACTATTGTTCGTGTGGTGGGATAGTTTTTACGAAAACAGTATGGCACATGTTGCTGAATTTGAGATCGCGATGGCCAAAGGGGGATTTGCTTGAACTTATGGGAAACATTTACCCATGTCATGAAACAGTAGATACATGTGTACCGAACCTATCAGCCAAATCCTCCTCCGACAGCCCCAAACGCAGTCCACATAATGTTCCAAAAAAAAAAACTCTTCCAATGGGGACAGCTTTCTTTGAAGTCCACACTTCAAAGAAAGAATCTTTCTTTGTGATTTTGTAGTATTGTTTGCTTTCCAATACTGAAGGTGGTTTACAGCAGACCCAATAAATTCAAAGAATAGCTGTAGATGCTGTTTAGAAGGGAAACCAGTATAAAATTGTACTTTGCTATTACATTGTCAATCTCAAGTGTACGTGCCCTTGCGCTAGCCAGTTTCCCTTCCAGCTCATCCTCTTTAGTTCTTGTTTCCCAAACCAAGTCAGTACCAGCTGCTACTGAGGTATGCTTATGGAGTCGTTGCTTAGTCGGTGCGATTGTGTGACATCCAGTTACCGCGCACATATATGCACCATCTCGGTCAACACTAGCTATAGCATTGCACAACTATTAAAGTATTAAACTCAGCTGGAAAGCTGTCATGACAGCTGGCACTAACTGTTTTAGCCCACCATGCATGTACAAGTTAACACACATGTAACTCGCCTGTTCACTGTAGAGCTGGGTTGTAGGTAGTGTTGAAAAAGTCACATTTGGAGAGATATTGTCGGTGGTCAGTGACCTTGCGCGTTGTGTAAACTCTCTCCTCCCTAAAGGCACAACTTTTGAATGCAAGTAAGCCTTAGGACCTAAATTAGTGAAAACTTGATAATATAAGCTCCTCAAAGCACAGTTAGTCTGTCACATATTCACTACTCTTATTACTGTCGTAATAGTCTCCACTGTCGCCATGCATATTTTAATAACATGTGGTCACTACTGGAGTATAATTGGCATCATTGTTGTTGTGCTAATGATGATGATTGTTGTCATCAGAAGTATTGAGGCTACTTGTGCGCAATTATTTGATAGACAAATCTACATTTTACACACATTCACTTTGGTGAATTGTTGATCTTGAGTCCATACAGATAGTACGTAGCTACACATGGTCTCCAGCTCATATCCAGCTCCTCTGTTGACTTAATACCCTGTGACTTCGGCAAAACCTTTGTTCATCCCCCTTCTCAGAAATGCAGACATATAGCTACATGTATAACTAGGGGAATGTAAAACAATGTGTGGACTGGCTAACGCTTCACCAGTGTACACCCATTGATAGGCAGAGACTGCCTGTGAACAGACAGCCAGGTTTGTCATGCCTAGTCTCACAAACCTCAGAGGAAGTCGCATGTTAAATATACAGTTATTCAACCCCGACTCAAAAGTCCCCTGAGGAGTATGTTTCTCCTTCAATCTCTTTCTGCATGTCTTCAAATCCTTTCCTCTCGTGCCTTCTCCTCTTTCTCCTCAATTTTACAGTCTCAGAGCTGTGATAGTCAGACTTCCAAACACGAGCTTGATCCTGGGACCTTAGTGAAAGGTTTGTGAAGTGACCGTCCCTTAGTCTCATATGATCTAATAGCTTCTTGAGTGAGTAGGCACCATCGTTGAACTTGCATACTGCAAGAGCCACTGCTGTTTCAATAGTCTCTACTCCAACAAATCTCTCCTTTGGACACAGTTGCCAAATTAATCCATTGATTGATTCATTTGCATTCTGAGTGAGCCCTTTGGCTCAGCATTCGAGCAGTTTCTTGTCTGCTAAACGGTGAAAAATCGGCTTGATTTCCTGAAACATTGCTGCTGGAAGAACATTATGATGTTTATAGTTCTTACTATCACGCTGCCATCCACACCAAGAAGCAGCACCTTTAGGGCAGTACTGATGCATGGTTTTGTTGTCTGATGAGGTACGATGGTGGAGAATTGCCAGAACAGCCCTGTGCATCTTCTCAATGTCATTTAGGTTGTTACGGAGAGCAAGCCCAAAATAATTCTGCAGTTTATTTATGAGCTGGTCTGTAAGTCGCCCCCGTCCACCAATAGTTTTACCATCACGTAAAGGACGATGCCCACATTCCTTCTTCTTCCTCCGTAAGGCTGCTCCGAGATGCTTCTGCACATGGCCTATACAATCACTCTTTACTATTTCTACATCCTCACCATATGGTTTGTCTGCAACAACATCAGGGTATGATTTGCTATCTCCATCGCCAATGAAAGTTGTGTATCGTAAATTATGCAGCTTGTATGTGGACGACTGTTATACCCACCCCCCCCCCCCCCCCCTGGTTCGAGACTAAGGAGGGTGCCACACGAGCAGGCATTTCTTCGGCACTCGATGTGCCACTCGGACATGGATTGGATCGTCCTCATGAATATTGAGTGTTTTCTCTGTAACATGTTATGGTACACACCATGGAGGCGACTACCGTCAATCTTTTTAACGAGTGACGAACTGTCTGCGCTGCTGGAGGCAACAGCATCTAGCCAGTTCTGGAGGTTCCTAAGACTTTCTCCTGGGTTGTGACCTGGCATGAGATAAGATGTACAGAGAAAGCAGGTAAGCATCTAGCCTTGTTCCCAGACCTTCCCGTCCAGTTTTGATTGCTTGTAGGATGCAAAAAAGGAGGGAAAAGACCTGGGTTTCTTACGTGATCCATGGCATAGGCGTCATGTCATCATGCTTTTATGTACAGCCTAGCCTCGTTCCCAGGCGCTCGAAAAAAACGGAGGGAGCGCCTGGTACGTGAGAAAATGTACCAGGCCCTCTCCCGCTTTACCATACTGCAAGCGACGGGAAGCTGGGAGAGGGCCTGGGAACGAGGCTAAGTGGGTAGTAGGCCAGATACAGTTATCGTTGAAGAATCTTCAGTTAAGATTAGGGGTACATGTTCATGAATAAAAGTAATGTCACAAACTCGCTTGTATAACATTTCCAACTCAGATTACAGTTTACATTGGAATCACTCATTACAGTAAAGAGTTAATAAAGTAGCAAATAGGCTTTTAAGCTTACCTTGCTGCAAAACTGGTACGTGGGGGGGCTATATCTATTGGAAGAACGATATTAGCCACGCTTCCTAGAGCTAGTGCTGCATGAATGGCATCAGGGTCAGCAAATATGACGACCCCTGGATCACCCTCATCAGTCTCCGTCTTTGTCTCCTCAGTCTCCTCCACCTCTGTCACCTCCTTTAACTGCAATAAACAACATCATGGTAATTTATCAGATGACACAGCGTAATTTCCGGAATAGAAAGTCTCTGGAAGGCATTATGCGGGAATGAACAATGGAAAATGGGAGAATAATGCCACGTTGCATGGCATTTCTAAATAACGCCCACTACATGTAACAGGATGGCTGGCGGCAGAGTCTAGCAGTGCTGAGACTAGCACTAGCAGTAATTTTAGTGGTAGCAGTCACAGTACAAATTTCAATGCCTACACAAGTGAGGTAGAATCTGATTCTGAGGTGAACTCGAGTGAAGCTGGCCTGAACTCACGAGTGGTCTTCTTGTTGGATTGTTTGACAGTATAATGCTGATGTGTGTAAGATAATAATACTAGGGGTACATGACATGCAGCAAGCCTCGCACAAAGCAGAGCCTGACGACTACAGATATTGACTCTATCCTTTGCTTTGCGTGTATGTAGTGGGGTAGACACTAAGTGACAGACGGCAATACCCGAGAGTCTTTGAACAGCAGCAGTTGAATGGCCTTCATGGAACACCAGTGCATGACTTTCTTTCGGTAGCGTAAATCCCCACAAATAGAGTCCAGAAACTGCTGATTGCTGGAAGTTGAGCCAGATTGCTACGCGGAGCTCACTCAATACCATTAACCGACTGATAGAAGCTTGACTGGATGTCCACTACGAACTGGTTCATTTGCTATCGCCATCTAGTCTCGAGGTCAAGAGCAATGGACGTCGAGCTAAAAATACCTCGCTCGATCACTTACATATTTACTCACGCCCAGTAACAGATGAAGATCACGTGTGCCAAACTTGCGGGGGGGGGGGGGCAAAACCGTGACATACATTTGACGTTCCCGGGGCGAGACTGCAACGCAGTATCACCGCGTGACGTCACCACCGAGGCGCTATGTCACGATTACCAAGCCTTGCTCTGCTTCACTGTGCTTGGCAATTATGTGGAATAATGAATTATTGGAACACTTTTTAGGAAGTACAGAATAGAATACCGTATTTCTTCGATCACATGCTGCGGCTACTATTCGAGGGCGGTGTTTTTTTCTTTGGAAAGCCTGGAGACATCAACAACAGGCTGGATAAGGTACGTGCGAGTGAGACAGTGATGGTTGCTAGATGCTGTCAGTAGTATGCACAGTCTTGCACTACTGCTGTCAGCCGTGGGAACGACTCGTACAACACAAAACAGTCCTAGTGCTAGCGTGGTGACCGTCATCAGAAATCATTTGCACATTTGTGTGCGTGCCACGTTTACTAGCCGCAGCTACTATTCACAGGAAGCGTTTATTTCGTTCAAGAGCTTCAGATTGTGCGGCTACTATTAGAGGCGGTGACTATTCAAGGGCGGTGTCTATTCGAAGAAATACGGTAATTGGCAAAATTTTGAGCACAATTGCCTCAAGCCTACAGTGCTACACAGCAAGAGAGTAAATTTTTTTGTAAACTTACATGCAAAGTTCATTCCATCTATCTAACATAGAACCATGAGTTAACCATAAGGCCTGTATTTATGTATTTGTTGAGCTATAGAGATCACTGTTTTTGATGTATTGATGACATTACAATCATCCGTGACATTTACGTATGCATGTGCGCTTGCGCACACGCTGCGCGCACACGCGCCGCACATTGGTTAATGAAATTAATGACAGATATTCACTGTTCAATTCAATGCACGCTAAAATTATTATAAGCTGTTCGGTAGCGCAAAGGTATCATGGAGTGTGTCTCGTCTTTGAGTTCAACCGGTTCTTCTCAGGGCCAAGAGGCCAGTTCTTTTTAGAACCCTGATCATGTTCAATTAACTGCTGTAAGTACCTACCTTGTAACTCGGAGACTTGGTGCATCCAGCAACTCTGGCGGTCTCCTTTGCAACATGCCCAAGCATAAGAGGTTGAGCTCCATCCGCGCTTCTCTCACTGGGTATCCCAGGGACCCAAGCCGCGACACACAGTGGATCGTGGGGGGTTGTTGGCTCCTTTACTAGCTTCAGTTTAGTACCCCACTCCGCCCCAGTACTACGCAGATCGTAGAACTTGACCCCTACACTGAGAGTGGAAACTCACTAGTAGATCCGGCCATGCTCCTCGTGCTCGCACGGTACGGCTGGCCAGCCGGTTGATGGGTGTATCCGGGCGATATCCAAATGGTTAGCATGTGCGCTTAGGTACGTCATCATTTCCACTCATTAACTCAATAAGCTGACCAGCGGATGTGTTTGCTTCCGGATTGAGCGAACACTGCAAGATTTCGCAGTGTCGTTCTTGAATATGATTTGTTTAACTGGTAGAGAAGCGTAGGGTGCAATTTGCTGTCTGCAAAAACGGAGGGAGAAAGCCTGGTGAATCTTACCATGTGATCCGCGGCACACATGATGTCACAGGTTCTAGACACGAAGACAAACTACAGAGAAGCTAGAGAAACAAGACATGTTCCAGCCGAGAGACAAGTCCTACCTCTAGAACATAACTGAGTCTGAAGCAGAACCGCTGAAGGACGGTTCCGCTGCAAGCGTTACAAATCCAAAAGCGGCTGCTTTTTCGCTATGTTTGCTAAATTTTATCACACATGTCGTTCGGCAACCCTTCGGAGCTATTTCTTCTAGCTCGGATATGTTTTGTACGCTTGATGTTGTTCTCCGTCGGCACTTGTCTCGTCTTCGTAGCTAGAACAGAATGCAAGTTCTCCCTAGCATGGCTACACATATAAGCGTGATGACTTGTGACGCCTGTGCCACGGATCATGTGGTAAGATTCACCAGGCCTTCTCCCTCCGTTTTTGCATACTGCAAGCGATCAAAAACTGGAGCCGGGGAAGGCCTGGGAACGAGGCTACTTTTGAGAACTGCACATTAATGCATAATGCATGTATGCATGTGCAATTGAGCAGCTGAGCAACTAGCAGCCCCACCCAGACTTGCAAGTGCGTTGAATAGTCTCATGCCCAGACCCCACCCAGCTCACGAGAGAAGAAGGGGTCTGTGATCACAAGTCCAAATCCATGGGGTTAGCTCCAGAAGCGTGGAGCAGCCAATCAAATTCACAGAGTGACGTTTGTTGGAATGCAACGACATCAGGGTATGATTTGCTATCTCCATCGCCAATGAAAGTTGTGTATCGTAAATTATGCAGGGAGACTGATCTTCTCCAGATTTCAATAGCCCCAGTATACTCAATTGCTTTGGCTGACCCATCAAAATTCTTACTGCACTCACCATTGTCGATGTGCTTCTGTTTCCAACTTTTATACTCATCAGAATTGGGGTCAAGCTGGATGTGGCGTTGGCAACTTACACAAACACGACTCTTTACAGTAAAGTCGACTACTTTGCAGCAATAGCCAGGACTACTCCATATAAAGAGGAAAAACCACGCCTCTGCCAAGTGCCATCAACAGATACAGCAATATCCACTGGATCACTCGTTGAAGCGAGATCGGGAGAATCAGTAAGTACCTTCTGTCGTATATCCTCTTCTGCGGCTCTAATGCTTTCCTGGGCCATTTGCATGCAGTGCAATGAAGAGCTGCTGAATGCTTGCTGTGAAAGTATTACGTGCCAACTAGGCGGAATCCAATTGGTGTTGTAAGGCCACCCATTAGATCCACAGTTTCTTCAAAGCTAGGTGTGTTTGGCAACAAATCAGATTCAGGTATGGAAGACATGGCTTGGGCCAATTTACGACGAGATGCAGAACTTGAGGATGAAAAGAGCTCAGGAGAGTGAGTGGGAGAGGGAGTTGCATTACAAGTAGTGCTACCTAGAATACCAAGGAAAGGGGGAGGTGTTAACATATATTTATTATATACCTAGTATACGCGCCAATAGTATTTCCCATAGAGCAACATGACTAATATTTTCCCATATTCGATAGTCCGTATTTCATAGCCCTCAGGGCATATGCTGCGTAGCAACCGCGGCATGTGCTTTAATTGGAATGCACTCGTAGCCGCTGCTGAAACAGCGAATAAGCTTTCATTATGGATGAAAACGGAATTATTTACTGACTTACGGTACTTTCTTCCACTGGTAGAGGGATCAGTACGCGTGCTGGTGGCGTCCAAAGCTAGAAACAGGCCAGCAGCCTGAAGCTCATTAAATATGCACGCAACAGCGACCTTTGTACTGCGCATGCGCAGTAGCTGTCTATCTTCTAGGTGCTGCTAAATCACAGTAGTATATAATAAATCTATTATTTGATGGGTGAGAGGGCAATATGGCTGGATATTGCACTCTTGTGCTGTATTTTCACTCGCCTGCGGCTCGTGAAAATACGACCGCACACTCGTGCAATATCCAGCCATATTGCCCTCTCACCCATCAAATAATATATATATATTCATCAGTACAGTAAGCTTTGTACCCTCCTTGCCCAAATTTTGTCCATCAAAATAAAATCTGGGTGAGGAGGTCTGGCTATAGTACAGCCTCCTTGCTTGTTAGTAAGCATGTGCCTAGTACATTTATAGTAAAATTCGTTACCGTCATCATTCCCAGAAAATTATGAGACTGATGACTGGCGGATATGGCATACTGTAACTTATAGTCGTAAATAATCTTGTTCATAGCTTACACTGAGGATCTGAATTCCTGGTAAGTCGTGACGAGGAGGTGGAAGGTGCTGAAGACCCTGCCTTTCTGGAGACTTCCTGGAACGGAGTCATTTCTTCGCACTGTAAACGCGGAAGTCGAGCTGTGGTTTCTTGAATTGGTTGCCATAAAGCCTTCGCTTGCCTCGGCACTCAGATCTATACTTCCGCACCCTCGGTACCTTTCCCATTTCGCCTGGTAAGTGGGGGGTAAAGTGCCAAGGTCAGCTCTAGCTCTAAAACGTGCACGGTACGTGATTGCTCTGTCAGCAGAACACTACTTGGCACGTGGGCATGCGCATGCGCAAGAACTCTGCATGCAAGTTTGACCCCCCGGGAAATACAAATAGATGCTTTACTCAGGTTTATTGCACTAACGTGATATTGAGCTATTGCCAGATACTTGAAAAATAAGTTGTAGGCTAACACCATGGCTGTCATAAGTATGCTCCGTTATCTTGTTTACAACAACCTTTTGTGCTGTAGCAACTTACCAGTTGCCCAGCTAACAAACGCTATCGCTATCAGGACGATAGGGATCGGGATCCTCATTTTTGGGCTTGGCACACGTGGACATCAGCTAGCGAATATACTACTGCGCATGCAACAAATGAGAGGGTTTGCCAAAGAAATGGAACATGGTCTGGAAGTCCCATCATATGTGGTATGTCCCTACACTAATGAATAGCACAGACATACTGCATGTTATAGTCATGAAATTTTGGTGACATGAAGTTTTATAGTTGTGTGCTCTACTACTAGCCGTCAAAGTGCGTGAATGTCATATATCTGCGCTTATTCGAAATGGATTTGTTTGCAGCCTTGTGGAGGTTGGTGCGTTCAATGCACAGACTAAGGGCTTACATTCATGCCCCGCTTTCACCCAGTCCCACCACCTCCCTCTGATGATTCTGAGAACCAGATCGAGCTCGATCCTGAAATATAGCTTCTTTGTTGGATAATCTTGGACAATAATGGATAGTGAGGAACAAAGGAGGAGGAGGAAGCTGAGTGCATGTGACCTACATTGTGACTGAGGACTCTAGTACTTATAATGGATATATGAATCTTGTTGTCACATACTAGTACAGTCTTGCTTGTGTCAGTGCAATCTTTGCCTTCTCAATGACTTCCGTTAGCGTTTGTTGCTTCCTTTTTACACTCTTACCTCGTGAAAATTCAGCATAAATCTCGAGATGGTGATCTTTGAGGTGGCAAAACAAATTTTTGTGTTGGAGCGCTTGGCAAGCACAACTTTCTTGCAGTGACGGCAGACCGGTTTTTGTGCTGTTCGCGCATGCACCTGTTCATAACCTTTGAACTCATGATAATATCGCCATCGCCTACGTCTCACATCACCTCATCGCGATATTATTGCAGTAACGTCCAACACTAGCACAAACTGGTAAAAAAGTCCGGGTTCATAGCAGATTTTATCGGCATTGCACTGATTAAATTACCGTGCCGTATATCTCAGATATTATGAGCACATAACCAGTGTGAAATTATTGCCATACTCTCAATTAGGTTTGTATAAGTCTTCTTTATTGTCATAACTGACGATATGTGTGTTTATAATCATAGCCTTTGTGTGTACGTGAATGGTTTCTCTATTTATTCAGGCTGAATACCTGGAACCCCATCTACATGGTGTCATGGCTTTCTTCAACTTTGTGCTGGTGCGGTTGGATTACTTTGAGAATAGTGCAAAAGGAAAACTGGTTAGTCAAGTGAACACACCAGGAGGGTGATGAAAATGTACATGCTTAATGGCCATAATATGATCAAGTCTAAACAACCCCCAAGATGCTCACAGTATATTAAATTTAGTGTTTTACCTCAGCTAAAAGGATTTAGAATGCAGTGCCTACCTTTAGTTACCATTAGTCAATATCATGACACATTTCACCCTCAAGGGAGGAGGCAGATGTGACTTCACCTACCAATGTATGCCTTTACTGGCTTTACATTCACCTGCATCATCAGCTTGCTGTACCGCACATGTACCAATTTAATATATAAGTTAACCGATTATATGCTAAGTTTATTGGAATTTAATTAACCTCAAACGCGAAATTTGTAATGTCACGTGAGGTCAACAATTATGAAAATGTAAGCACCAGAGAAGTTGAAAATAGCTCTCCAGAGTTAAAAACGGGGTTTGAAAAGCTTTCTATCACTTAATTTGTACCTAGGTAAGTGTTTGTGAAGCACACGGCAGCTGCTTTTCGCGGAGCGCTTGTTTGTTGCTTGTTGTGTGTACCGTCTTTGGCTTTTCTCGTTGACAGCGAGATGTAGCCTCGGAACTGTCTTGATAGTGTAACGAGTCGTTTACAACCTCTCTTGTCACTAGATATAGCTATTCTATCTGACGTACACACAGAACACATGGTCAGAACATTCTAGAAGATGAGGTGACACGCATGCTCAGATGCACAAACCAATAAGTAATTACATGGGTGTGACTCACAATAAATGATAAATGAATGCGACATTATGTACCAGTGCATACACTACACAGCTCCCCCTCTTGTAGGAATGCGTCCTCGCATTCAGGTGTACTCATGACCAAATCGGTTGGGTGGGTGGCGAGTTCGTTGGGGGTAGCGTCGACTAGTGTTTAGCATTTCTCCTTGGGGTTCAATTCCCGGTTCTGTGTTATGTTCGGATGGTGAAGGGACAATTGAGACATCAATGTCCCCCTCGTCTGCCAGTTCAAGCTGTGAGCCAAAGTAATGGTGTCGTGGTTCTTCTCTTTGCGTTTGCCTGTCTGGTGACACCTCTCTCTGGGATGGCTGACGGTCAGCGACCTTGCCTTTGTATGGCTTAAGCCGGTTGAAATGAACAACCAATCTGCGCCGGCGGTTTTTGACTTCTTGCACTCTATAAGTGACATCGGACAGCTTCTTAACCACCACAAATGGGCCACTCCACGGTCGATAGAATTTCCTGGATTTTCCTCGTGGTGTCTGGGGAAAAAGGACCCACACATGATCTCCGACTTTGTACGGACTGCCATGTACCTTCTGATTGTATAAGTCTGACTGATGCTTCAGCTGACGTGCTGTCTTCGCTCTCACTTGATCATAGGCCTCACTCATGGCTGTTTTTAGCATTGCTGCATACTGTGACGGTGATAGCACTTCAGATTCTGGCGTCCCATACATTAAGTCCACAGGCAATTTGGCCTATCTTCCAAACATGAGGTAGAATGGTGTGAAGCCAGTAGTGGGGTGGACACTTGTATTATACGCCATGCAAATCTTCTTGACAAACTCCTCCCAGTTCTCAGGATGATCGGTGACTGACGTGGCCAAGCTCTGCAGCAATGTTCGGTTCCAGCGCTCAACCAGACCATCACATTGTGGATGGTACGGTGTTGTTCGAGACTTCTGAATTCCTAGCAATTTGCAAACTTCGGCCATCAACTGGGATTCGAATTGGCGGCCCTGATCCGAGAGTAGTTGCTCAGGTGGGGAGAAACGGCAGAACATTTCATCCACAAGCTTCCTTGCCACCACAGAGGCTTCTTGACATGGAATTGGGTACGCTTCAACCCAGCGAGTAAAATAATCAGCTGCTACTAGAATGTAGGAATTTCCTGATGAGGATTCTGGAAATGGTCCCACAATATCGGTGGCCACTAGCTGCATAGGGTGTCCAGCTTGGATGCTGACTAGGGAAGCTCGTGGCTTCGGATTAGGCATCTTTCTTTGCGCACAGGGTTCACAACAGCGACACCACTCCTGAACATCAGCTGTGTGTCCTGGCCAGTAGAACCTTTCTTTCAGCTTCTGGAGAGTTTTGCTCTCTCCCAAGTGAGCTCCCATTGGTCCACCATGCAGGTGGTGCAGGATCTCTTTCCTCTGCTGCTTTGGAACAACCCACTGAAACATAACTGTCTTCCCTTTCTCGTCTTCGAATCGACGCTTGAGTACACCATTCGACATCACCAGCTGATCCCATATCTGCACTAGTTTCCGGACCTCAGGACCCTTCGCTTTCACAGCCTCCTCTGAGGGCCGCTGATTGGATTCTTTTGCATCTAAAACAAACTTGAGGCTAGGATCCTCCAACTGAAGTTGTCGAAGCTTGGCAGGAGTTCCATCTCCCACAGGCGAGGAGTCCATTAGGATGGGGCTGATGAGAACCCTAGTCTCTTCTTCTGGGTCAGCTGAAGTGGGGTTGCTTTGACCATCGTCCACCCTTCCACACTGATCACAGGGTCGCCGGGACATAGCATCGGCATTGGCATGTCTCTTTCCTGGTCGATGCACTGTTTTAAAGTGAAATTCCTGCAGTTTTTCTAGCCACCTGGCCAACTGCCCCTCTGGCTCTTTAAACGACTGTAGCCATGACAGAGATCCATGGTCAGTCCTCAGAATGAACTCCCTACCCAGTAGATAGGGTCGAAACTGCTGTGTAAACACGACTACCGCCAACAATTCACGACGAGTCACGCAGTATCGACGTTCGGATTTGCTCAAGGTGCGGCTTGCAAAAGCGATGACATGCTCCTGACCCTGTTCATCGAGCTGTGATAGTACTCCACCAATGCCTGTGTTGCTGGCATCGGTGTCGAGAAGAAAGGGCTTAGTGAAGTCTGGAAAGGCTAGAACTGGGGCGGTGCACAGCCTGTGGCGCAGCTCCGCAAATGCCTCTTGGCATTCCACGGTCCATTCAAAGGTAGCAGTCTTCTCGGTCAATCGGTGCAGTGGTCTGGCAATACTAGCAAAGTTACGCACAAACCGGCGATAGTAGTTTGCCAAACCCAAGAATTTTTGCACCTCTTTGGTTGACTGGGGTACAGGCCATTGGGCAACTTGGTTGATTTTAGCAGGGTCAGTCGCGACCCCCTCCCGAGAGACTTCGTGTCCCAGGTAGAACACCCTCTCCTGGAGAAAAGAACATTTGCTAGGCTTCAGCTTTAGTCCAGCTCTCCTCACTCATTCAAATACCTCTTGCAAATTGCTGAGGTGCTCATCAAATGTACGGCCAACCACGATCACATCATCGATGTAGACCAGGCACTGGGACATCTGCAGGCCAGCTAGCACCAAGTCCATCAACCTCTGAAAAGTAGCAGGCCCATTACATAATCCAAATGGCATAACCTTAAATTCATACAACCCGTATGGGGTACAAAAGGCGGTTTTTTCTTGATCTGTTTCCCCCACCTCTACTTGCCAATATCCACTCACCATGTCCAAAGTGGAGAACCAGGCAGCTCCCGATAAGGTGTCCAATGTATCATCGATCCGAGGGATGGGGTAAGCATCCTTCCGAGTAACCGCATTTAGCTTTCGGTAGTCCACACAAAATCGATGAGTACCATCCCGTTTTTTCACGAGCACAATAGGCGAGGCCCAGGGGCTGCTAGACGGTCGGATCACATCCTTCTCTTCCATCTCCGTGAGCAAATCCTTGAGTTCCTTCCTCTGACACACTGGTACACGGCGGACTGGCTGCCTGACAGGCGAGGCACTACCAGTGTTGATACTGTGTGTGATTCGGTCAGTACGACCTAGTTCACCCTCGTCTGCAAAGATGTCAGCGTACTCCAGGAGTAATTGGAAAAGCTGCTCCTTTTGGTCAACTGCAAGGTTGCTTGCACATTTCTCGACCATCTTGCCCAACACTTGTCGCTTCAAGGGTGACACACCCTTATTCTCTGGTTGAACAGCCAGGACGGCTCCATGAGGTTTCTCATCAATCTCCTCCACGGTAGCTATCTTGGTGCCTTTGTACACCACCTTACTGTCAGGACTAGGGTTGAGTAACCGGACTGGTACCTGATCACATGCAGACCTCACTAGCCCATTAGCGACTTTCACAGGCAACTGTTTGGTCTTGCATTCCTGCAATAGCCACGTCTGGCCCCGTACCTTCCCATTAACCCTGGCAGTGGTCTCCAGCACGCTGAAGGGCGGGATAGTCAACGTCTCGTCTAGGGTCACTCTCGCTTGAACGAGGTCGGGATCAGGTGAAGACTCACACAGGGACACGGTTACTCCACGTTCGGGGAAGGTGAGCTCGCGGTCAGCCATCTTGAGAGTGCAATGGTTAGCCTCCAGAAAGTCCAACCCTAGTATAGCATCGGAGGTCAAAGAGCGGGCAATCAAGACAGGGCAGTGGAAGATCTCCCCCGCTAGCTTCAGCTCCACCTTCGAAACTCCACGCACCTGAAGAGGGGTCCCTTCAACTCCGACCAGATGACGTCCGGTCCATGGCTCCAGTGAACAATTCCCTGGGTTCACTCTCTCCCAGAAATCTTCGTCCAACACGGTGATGGATGCACCCGTATCCACCACAAACGTCGTGGGAATCCCATTCACGGTCCCAGCCAAACGATAGGAATGAGTAACGGGGAGTAAGGACATAGGTTCTGGGTCACGTCGGTCAGCTCTTGATGGTGGGGGTAGTGGTAGTGATGCACAACCCCGAGCATAGTGCCCTTCCCGGTGACACTTACGGCACACGACTGGCCTCCGACCAGATCCCCCACCCTGTCCTACAGAAGGTCCCTTGGGTGGCTCCTGGGTTTTCATTTCCAACTTGTCAAGTCGTTCCATCACTTTGTCTAGAGTGTTCAACAGAGCAGTCTGTTGGTGCTGTATAGCAGCAATGACTGGTTCAGTTCCAATCTCTGGCTCAACTTGGGCAATTCGGCTGGGTTTGGGTTGTAGGTAGGACTCCATCTCGATCGTGGCACTAACCGCTGTCACCAATGTCTGGGGCTGTCTCTGCCGTACACTGAACGCAATTTGGGGGTTGTCAATTTGACCTAAATAGTGATTTAGGGCTAGACACTCCCTAGCCTTCTCTTCCAAGTCGGGGTATGCTTTATCACACAGCAGCTTTACAGCATCTGCGAATTCGGCCCAACCTTCGGTTTTCATCTTCTTTCGAGCTTGAAATTGTGCGAGATGGCGTTCCTTGAGGGCTTTGGGTTCGAAACGCCCCTTCAGAGCCTTCTTCAGCTCGGCGTAGCTCCCTTTCGCTTCCGCAGGTAGGCGACCATACGCCGTCTGGGCTCCTCCCACCAGCCGCACACGCAACCACAACAGTTTCGCGGCATCGTCCCATTTATTAATGGCGGCTACCGCCTCGAAGTGCTCAATCCACTCAGAAAACGTACCGGTTCCTGAGAACGGTTCAGGGGTGATGAGCGGTCGCTGAGAAGCTGGGGTGGTACTGGTCGCGGTAGTGGCGCCCCCCTCTCCTGATTCGGTAGACATCGCTTCGTATACTGCGGTCTGAAGCGGTCGAGAAACGATCACCAGCTCGAATGACCCCGGGCACTATCCTGCCGACTACGCCAGTGTAACGAGTCGTTTACAACCTCTCTTGTCACTAGATATAGCTATTCTATCTGACGTACACACAGAACACATGGTCAGAACATTCTAGAAGATGAGGTGACACGCATGCTCAGATGCACAAACCAATAAGTAATTACATGGGTGTGACTCACAATAAATGATAAATGAATGCGACATTATGTACCAGTGCATACACTACAATAGGTATGAAGCCTGAGATCCGCTGTACCTCTGTACCTAGCGTTGTGTCTCTCTTCATAGGCGTTGAGAAGTAAACGTGGCCTGTAAGTCACTTTCACGATCGAGTTGATCTACGACCTACATGGCTTCTCACGCTTACTACGCTCCGCCCCTTGAGGGCTTCTGAACGAAACCTCGCATATTACTAGGGGATGCCCCACTCTGACCACAGACCGGATACAAATCTTGTTGCTAAGAGCCCACGGCTGTAATAATGCTCAAGCGCATCCGTATCGCTTATAAGCGTCTATCGTGCTTTGACGTAGTGACGCTTATAAGCGCCTATCGCGTATAATCAGTTAAAAATGAAATACGGAGCATATGACATTACATTAGCTCATCTTGAGTCACTGTAAGGGGCTGGGGTGGTGTAGCTGGTGAAGGGAGGCTTGTTGGTGAATGAAAGTTTTAATGAACATGTGCACAGATTGAATGTCCATTGCATCATCTGACCTGGCCATTACTACATGGATATTTTTTCTTGCATATTGTGATGTAATAACAATAACTTGCCTCTTGGAGTGTAATGACTATAACTTGCATCTTGGGGTGTGATGAATTCTGACGGAAACACTGTTGGGATTAATCAGGGAAAATGGTAGAGTGTTTGAATCTCATTGACTTGTGATGGGGGAAACTTGATCCTGAAGATGAATATCATTTCTGGTATGTGCATTTGTTCCTCTGTCAAGGCCATAGGTAGTCTGATTGAGCTGATGAGGCTAATGGGACCCAGATACATCACACAAGTAAAGATGAAGGTCCTTGCAATGCTCAGGTAATCTGATAGACAGGACCGTTATCCTGGTTGGAGTGAATTGACTATGTTTGTAAACCAGATGAATGTGACCCCATCTTCTTACCTAGACTATTGGCCTCGATACCTTAAAGTTACTTTTAATTGCACATACTAAATTTAGTGATTTTAGCGATCAGAGTCATTATCACTAAAATAAGTACTCGCAATTACAGTAACTAAGTGTTTGATATGTTGAATTAATTTTGGTTCCTGTTTAAAAAATGCTAAAATTAATACACGCCAAACGAGAGGAGTGTATTCAAAATCGCTAAAATAAGTATGTGCAATTAAAAGTAACATTAAGGTAGCTGATGACCACTGTTTAAAACAGCTCATTTGCTTTGTCTGAAACTAGTGTTATTCATGGTTCTCCTATACACACACTAACTACAATGTAAGCAGACTTCTGTCAAAAGCCTGGTCTGTAATTGACACCCGTGCTTAGGAGATGCACGTTAGATTGAGTACAGTTTGTATGGATCAGTAGCAGCTGATGGATTGTTACCTATTCTGGATGTCATTTCACAATAGGCATTGTCTTACTTTCAAAGATGAAGACATGACTAAGCTCACTCTTTCTGCTTGGAACTGTTTTGTTCAAAGGTAAAGAAGCAAAGTGTGTATGTACCTTCTCTAAGTGTGCGTAGCAGACGTACTGATTAAATCCTTTATCTCCCTGCAGTGTGGATCTGGACTCCTTGGGTCCTTTGTTAGGACAAATTGTGGTTGCTCTCTCACCACTAGTGGAGGAGTATGCAGACAGTGTCGCAGAGATCTTTGAATTTCTCATTGTTGAGCATCGGTTAGTATTACGTAATACATAGTTTGTGTTTAGATGCTATGTGTGTGCATGTGTGTATGTGTACATTTGTGTGTGTGTGTGTGTGTGTGTGTGTGTGTGTGTGTGTGTGTGTGTGTGTGTGTGTGTGTGTGTGTGTGTGTGTGTGTGTGTGTGTGTGTGTGTGTGTGTGTGTGTGTGTGTGTGTGTGTGTGTGATATAATTATGAGCAAGCCCCACCTGGGTGTTGAATCATATCAAGCCCTTTGTGTTGGTCTGTTTGAAACAGGGTTCTGTACTACGTATTCTGACCTTGAATAATGTTGAACAAAATGGATGCATTATGTAAATAAAACATTTGCATAACGCATGCACAACCCTCAATCTTGTGTGTGACTGTTATTATAGCAGTGAGACTTTGAGGCAACTGAAGCATTGTGCCTACTGTGCATGGACTAGTACTATGAAAGTAGCACAGTACCAGGCAAGACCGAAAAACATAACTGCATCATTTTTGTACGATCATTTGAGTTGAACTTAGCTTCATATGACTGAGTGCCTACCTAGCTTCAGGGCTGAGGAGTAGGTTCAGTTATTATGCCTTCATGTGCCTCAGTTATTATGCCTTCATGTGCCTCAGTT
The DNA here is from genome assembly GCA_949130485.1 of Agelas oroides. Taxonomy (NCBI): domain Eukaryota; kingdom Metazoa; phylum Porifera; class Demospongiae; order Agelasida; family Agelasidae; genus Agelas; species Agelas oroides. The sequence goes on along the minus strand of OX422197.1, from coordinate 3,651,786 downwards.
ATTATGCCTTCATGTGTCAAGATGACTGTCACGTTTATAACCATTGCAGTTGTTCCAATGAACAGGCTTCTAAGACAGTTTGAAGGACCTGTGTATACCGTCATTATTCTAATAGACTGGTAAATCCAATCTAGCAGTAGAAATTCAATTCTTGGAATTATGTGGAAGGCTGCTGCACTAATTATTTCGAGTGAATCCAATTTAGCAGAAGTGTACAAAGCACTCTCAAATAAACAAAACAGCAAAGTCATGGGCAGAGACAAGCTGTTTGGTGTACCAAGAAGTGTTCTTATCAGAACAACAGTTGTGAAGTCACAGGCAAAGGCGTTTTAGTGCACCCAGATGACGTTCTTATCAAAACAACTACCGACAAAAAGTGACAGAGCACAAAAAGTGACAGAGCACGGACGGTCGAAGTTCCCTGCACTTTGCACTTGCACAACTCTGGGAAAGTGCCTTGGTACTGGAAGCAGTTGAAACAACAAACGCTGAGGTAAGGAGCCTCCGTGCATGGCGAGTGCTTTTCTTGGAAGACGTGCTTCCATTACAACGATGGATCTAATCTAGTGAAAGAATTAGAGTAAGTTAGCAATTATCGGACGACAGCTATATTTGGACGCTCAAACGTGGAGGGAAAACTGCGTAAACATTCGGCGATACCACAAGACTGTAGCAGAGGTATGTGGTACCTGGTGTACCAAAAATGACGCCCGCGCATTGTTTCCTGTTGGCGCTAGAAGCGATAAAATGGCCGTCCGAAAAACATCAATATTCGGAGAAGTGTATCTATTTTCAGACACTGTTGTTTGTGCCTTCTCTGAAGCTGCTTTTGGAGATATTTTAGCATCGATACGATGCCCCAAGACCTCCCCAATTCGCAATATATTTTGGTAGCGGTAGCTGCTTTGAACACTCAGGGGCGCAGCTGAACATGGACCAGTCCGATTCGATCAATAATCGGACGGTGAAATTTGTCGTTTCTTGCTGTGTTATCTCCAAACAAGTTGAAGTCTCCACAATATTAGCATCAGTAGAATGTACAGGCTCTTGGCTACATGCTGGTACTTGTCCGGTGTTTGTGCGTTGAGTAGTTCTCGAGATATTGCACAATATCGTTTGACCACACCTATTTATACTGCACATAAATCAACCAGCATACTTTATGGAAAAAAACATGAAATATATTTATATCTTGAATTCTCCACAATATTAGCATCAGTAGAATCTACAGGCTCTTGGCTACATACTGGTACTTGTCCGGTGTTTGTGCGTTGAGTAGTTCTCGAGATATTGCATGATATCGTTTGACCTCACCTATTTATACTGCACATAAATCAACCAGCATACTTTATGGAAAGAAACATGAAATATATTTATATCTCAAGAACTACTCAACGCACAAACACCAGACAAGTACCAGCATGTAGCCAAGAGCCTGTAGATTCTACTGATGCTAATATTGTGGAGACTTCAACTTGTTTGATTATTGATCGAATCGGACTGGTCCATGTTCAGCTGCGCCCCTGAGTGTTCAAAGCAGCTACCGCTACCAAAATATATTGCAAATTGGGGAGGTCTTGGGGCATTGTATCGATGCTAAAATCTCTCCAAAAGCAGCTTCAGAGAAGGCACAAACAACAGTGTCTGAAAATAGATACACTTCTCCGAATATTGATGTTTTTCGGACGGCCATTTTATCGCTTCTAGCGCCAACAGGAAACAATGCGCGGGCGTCATTTTTGGTACACCAGGTACCGCGTACCTCCGCTACAGTCTTGCGGTATCACCGAATGTTTACGCAGTTTTCCCTCAGCGTTTGAGTGTCCGAATATACCTGTCGTCCGATGATTGCTAACTTACTCTACTTCTTGGAATTTTTGTGGATCTAATCCAGCGGAAGCAAGATTTAAAATTATCTGTTCTATTAGAATAATGACGGTATACCCTCTTTCCCAAGGTTTCGTCACAAGATCCTAGATCGCTGTGTGTACTCGATTGCAAGTCGAACCTGCCTCCATATAGGCCATGCAAGCTGGTCAACTACTGTTGCAGTAGCTTGGAAACCTGTGTGTTTTTAAACTGAACTTCAGTGACTGTTCCCACCACTACTATTAACTTGACTTTCATGCACTGTTGCTTCATGGTGGTAGATGAGTGTCGGCACTCGCTCAGTCTCACCCCTGCAATGTCCTACATTCTTCTTATAATTTGCAGTGTGATATTTCTGCGCTATTCTAGTTGGATTTCTTGACAATAAATCTATTTCCATAGGACTATTTTTGCTCAGTACTTCAATGAGATCTACTCTATGCCAGAAGCAGTAGTTCTCACCAATGTCAACACTGTGTTAAAGGATCACTCAACGGCTCCAAGAAGGTGAGGAGCACATATCAACAACTTTACTTGGTATTCTTGCTTGTAAATGCATGACTGTGTACACTCAGCATGTTTGGGAAATCTGTTCTACGTTTTTTTATTCTGCTTCCAAAATTTGAGCAACAGAAGTTTAAGAAATATGCTCTTAGTCAGTCACAATAAGATTGAGGTATCGTAAGCATGCCATTCAGTGTCATCCACTAAAATTCTTTGGCAATTTTCCATCTCTTACTTTTCTTTTCAGCCTGCATGAACAGGTACGACATGTGCTAAAGGGTATAGTTCATGAGCGTTCAGATGTGAGACTGCATGCCCTTAGGGCTCTGCACAAACTGCTTACATCAAATCGGGTAAGGTGGTGGAATACTTACATGTGTGTTGTACCAAGACCTAGTCTGTAAATTATAGTCTAAATATAGTTATGAGAATCAATCAGCATTAGATTCTTATTTAATTTAATATCTATAGTCATACTCATTTCGCTTTATATGTGAGTGCAAGCATATCATAATGACTGAAATGACTTTTAACACCCTGAAGCCCTAGGGGTGGCATACTTCAGTTGGGCTTGGTTTCTGATGATGTAAGCTTTGTATTTAGTGTATAGCTACTTGAAGCTGACCAATGAGTGAGCTGGTCACATACGTAGAACCTATTTAATTATTACCAATGCAGGATGAGCTGCAGAAGTACATGGTTGGAAGTGACACAGTGGATCCCATTATTATGGAAATTGTGACCACCGTAAGTACCATACAGCCTTTCACAGAGAGCTTTTTAAGCCTCGCATAGAGAGCAGCAATGCTTTAATACTACATGCCATATTACGCCTGACCTATGTACTCGCGTCTACATGCAGGTGAGCTGCATAAAAAAGTGATTTTGCCTCGATTGGGCCAAAAAACTGTTCTTGCTTGCATTCTTCAATTTAGGGTGACAAAATTTGTCATCGCTGGAAGCTGAACGGCCTGGCAGTGAATAAATAATGCTGCAGATCCAACCACATCAGCTAAGCTCAATTTGAATTCAGAAGCCACTAAAATACATTTGCATGACATGCATGGCAACAACTGTGTTTGACATCATCTGCTTTAGCAAATGGTGTCACAAAACACTTATACCACGCCTACTCGGGTGTATCGGTTTAAATTGCTCGTAGACATGATATTGCCTATAACATGCAGTGCTGAATCATCGTGCTGAAACTTTGCCCGAAGTTAGTCAGTATGATTGAAAGGACTGAACAAAGTTAACAAACTGCAACTAGAATGGATGTTAGCTGCTTACATGTACAGATCCTGAGAGGTCTACGTGGATCCAGCGTTGAACTCAGGGAAGAGTATGGGAGGTGTCTGGGAGAGCTGGGAGCTATTGATCCTGGAAAGTAAGCCAGAGAATATCGATTATTTTTCTGCATTTTGCTATTATGTACTCCATAAGTCTGTGGAGTGTGTGGAACTAACTGTTGTTAGTTCCACACTCCCCAGTGTTGCTTCAGCGTGTCTTGAATATAGCAAGGTTTGACATTGTGTCTATTATCAGCACTTGTATAAAGCATGGAATGCTATGGCAGCTTGCTAGATTTCAGTAAGCTAAGATGGTTGGTACATCTCATTCTCCAGGCTGGATGTTCCAACTGCATCCCCTTCAAAGGTTGTCAAGTTTTCTGAGGTATTGTGAGCAGAATCTCTGCAGAATATACAGTTTGTACGTATAATTGGAGCAAGCCCTACACATGTAACTGTGTCAGTGATGTGCTGTTTAGTTTATTGTTGGTGCTGTCAAATGTCTCCTGGTGCATACTGCATGTAGACCTCGTCTGAGGTACCTAATGTAAAGACTGTGTATGACAGACAGTTGGTGCCCTATTGGTTTTATAGTTTGAGTGTGAAGACCAGATCAGTGTCTGCCACTGAAAGACATGTTAATCACTAATGCTCACATTGTTCCTCAGGTTAATGGAGAGTTTGCAGTTGACCTCTTTGGGGAACTAGCTAGAGCATACCTTGCTTCCATCAACACACGCTCCCAGGTAACTCTTTACAGACTAATGGCTGCTTGTGCTGCAGACTTCAGCAGTATCACCATAGGTGTTCCGCTACTATTCCTTACCCTTGCTTACACTTTGAATGGTAGAATGACAGTGAGAGCTACCATACTTGTTCACATGACATCATACCTTACTGTCACACCTTCACTTTGAAAGGGTAGCAAATTAACTTTTCATATGTTGTAGTAATTGTATCGTTAGCCAATTGGGAGCTACATCGAGTGCCTGCAACTAAGTCTTGTTGGGTTGTGTGAGCCATAGCCATTTGAACAGGAGGGATGTGAGTTGGAATGCATGGTTTCAATTAAAGTCTCCAGTGAACAGCAAGCAAAAATCACTGCTACATAGCAATGCACACAAGCTGTCCACCGATTCTGAGAGGAACTTTCCAGTAGTTGTTAATTCGCAGAGTTTGTCTCAGTGAGTGCCATGGGAATTGTAGGTAGGTGTGATCACAGTCCTGACCCCTTGTCACATCATTGTGATTACTTTATAGCTACTAATGAATCTTGTCCCTTTTTTAGGACTGCTGTGCTTTTGCTATTCAAGAAGTACTTCGTATATTTGAATGTGCAAACTCTGACCCAGATAGGTATGTACGCAAATGCTTAATACTGTGTGTGTGTGTGTGTGTATGTGTGTGTGTGTGTATGTGTGTATGTATGTGTGTGTGTGTGTGTGTGTGTGTGTTAGCTTTACACCCTTAAATGGCTAGGCAAATGCAGGGCATAGTGGGGTGGGCATGAGTGAGTTGCAAGTGTAAACAACTGGTTGACATGGTGTAGTTATTAATCTGTATTCACTGTATCTTATAGCCAAATTCCGTGGTTCTAAATTTCGTGGTGCGATATTATATTTTTGATTGCAGATGACGTAATGTGAACTTTGAACTTGGGACACACGCTGCAAATTTTGGTTTTGACAGGGAAAGATGAAGCGCTTCAGTGTTGAGTCTTGCGTGAGAGGCTACTCCGTTGGTGCTCACATACCTGACTACTTTAGCCTTCTCTTCCACGGTGAACGAGAGGTACTGGCCCCATTTGTTTGGTCGTGCTTCTGCCTTCTTCACTTCGTGGTTCACTTCCTCAATCACCACACGCGGGACAACTTGAGAAAAGGGACCCTGTGGATCAAGGGCATTGTCAACGTGGCACAAGTAGCAAAAAAGAGCCATGACAAAACGTCGCCCGTCCGAATTTTAGCATGTGTAGACAGCACTGCAGTGTGGGTGGAAAGTTTCGTAGGTGGGAAATTTTGTGACGCCTGGGTTAACCACAAGAATAACGAAAATTAGCACCCCATGGAAATAACCCACTACACAGTATACAACAGTGAAATGAATGCTAGCTATAGGTTGGCCATGGGACAATGCATGCAAGGAGAGATTATAATTAAGGGGGTATTGTATAGTATACTATAATGGGTATGCTAGGTGTATGTGCATTAAGTGACTCTGTGAGGGTAGTATCCTTTTCAACATCCTCAGCGAAGGTGCAAGGATTTGGTCTCATATCTCTGTGGACTGCCAAGAAGTCTTACGACCTCACCTCAGCTCCAGGTCCTTTTATAAAATAGCTAGGTGTATGTACACCTAGCCAAGTAGCTTAGTGCAGGGATGATTAATATATGCACAAATGTCAGCTACAGTCCTGTGTTTCTCCTACAGTTGGGCACTGGGATACTGTGCCCTCCTATTAATCACACATATTAGAGATTGTGTACGTGGTTGTCATAAAACCCTGGAAGCATTGTAGATAAAAGTAGATAGCCTGCATACCTCCTGATAATGGACATAGTTAAGTGTCTGTCAATCAATCAATGAACTACGCATCTCCTTGAAAAAAGCAGGCCTAAGTGTTATGCAGAGTCACACACTTGTGTGGAATGCGCGTGCTCTTCATTACCTGTAGCTACTCAGTAACTATCTCAAAGTTTGTAAGAGCCCATTTTCAAATATTCACAGTGTAACAGAAATGGTTTAGCTAATTGGCTGTCAATTGTATACATTCATGAATGTTATCATCTCCAGCTACTCAGCAACTATCCCCAAGCTTGTGAAGAGCACTGTGCCTATTTTCAAAGCTGCAAGAAATGTAACCTTTCACGACTGGATAGGGAGATGGTGTACATTTCTTATTCACAAGGTGGGTACTATGCGTAAGTCAGTGTTGATGACTGTACCAGACTTTATGTGCTCAGGCTAGGGTAGATGTAGTAAGGTGGGACTAACAAATGGCATTGTCACGACCATGACAAGATTTACAAGAGAGGCATTGGGGAGTTATTACTTGCATATAGCTATAGAACTAGCTAGAATACTGGTGTGTGAGGTGAACGTATCTTTGAGTGAAATAGCTAGAATACTTGTGCGTGAGGTGAGCGTATCTTTGAGTGAAATAGCTAGAATACTTGTGTGTGAGGTGAGCGTGTCTTTGAGTGAAATAGCTAGAATACTGGTGCGTGAGGTGAGCGTATCTTTGAGTGAAATAGCTAGAATACTGGTGTCTGAGGTGAGCATATCTTTGAGTGAAATAGCTAGAATACTGGTGCGTGAGGTGAGCGTATCTTTGAGTGAAATAGCTAGAATACTGGTGCGTGAGGTGAACGTACCTTTGAGTGAAATAGCTAGAATACTGGTGCGTGAGGTGAACGTATCTTTGAGTGAAATAGCTAGAATACTGGTGTGTGAGGTGAACGTACCTTTGAGTGAAATAGCTAGAATACTTGTGTGTGAGGTGAACGTGTCTTTGAGTGAAATAGCTAGAATACTGGTGCGTGAGGTGAACGTACCTTTGAGTGAAATAGCTAGAATACTGGTGCGTGAGGTGAACATATCTTTGAGTGAAATAGCTAGAATACTGGTGTGTGAGGTGAACGTGTCTTTGAGTGAAATAGCTAGAATACTGGTGTGTGAGGTGAGCGTACCTTTGAGTGAAATAGCTAGAATACTGGTGTGTGAGGTGAACGTATCTTTGAGTGAAATAGCTAGAATACTGGTGCGTGAGGTGAGCGTATCTTTGAGTGAAATAGCTAGAATACTTGTGTGTGAGGTGAGCGTGTCTTTGAGTGAAATAGCTAGAATACTGGTGCGTGAGGTGAGCGTATCTTTGAGTGAAATAGCTAGAATACTGGTGCGTGAGGTGAGCGTACCTTTGAGTGAAATAGCTAGAATACTGGTGCGTGAGGTGAACGTATCTTTGAGTGAAATAGCTAGAATACTGGTGTGTGAGGTGAACGTGTCTTTGAGTGAAATAGCTAGAATACTGGTGTGTGAGGTGAGCGTACCTTTGAGTGAAATAGCTAGAATACTTGTGTGTGAGGTGAACGTGTCTTTGAGTGAAATAGCTAGAATACTGGTGTGTGAGGTGAGTGTACCTTTGAGTGAAATAGCTAGAATACTGGTGCGTGAGGTGAACGTGTCTTTGAGTGAAATAGCTAGAATACTGGTGTGTGAGGTGAACGTGTCTTTGAGTGAAATAGCTAGAATACTGGTGTGTGAGGTGAGCGTACCTTTGAGTGAAATAGCTAGAATACTTGTGTGTGAGGTGAACGTGTCTTTGAGTGAAATAGCTAGAATACTGGTGTGTGAGGTGAGTGTACCTTTGAGTGAAATAGCTAGAATACTGGTGTGTGAGGTGAACGTGTCTTTGAGTGAAATAGCTAGAATACTGGTGTGTGAGGTGAGCGTACCTTTGAGTGAAATAGCTAGAATACTGGTGCGTGAGGTGAACGTATCTTTGAGTGAAATAGCTAGAATACTGGTGTGTGAGGTGAGTGTACCTTTGAGTGAAATAGCTAGAATACTGGTGCGTGAGGTGAACGTGTCTTTGAGTGAAATAGCTAGAATACTGGTGTGTGAGGTGAGCGTACCTTTGAGTGAAATAGCTAGAATACTGGTGCGTGAGGTGAGCGTATCTTTGAGTGAAATAGCTAGAATACTGGTGCGTGAGGTGAACGTGTCTTTGAGTGAAATAGCTAGAATACTGGTGCGTGAGGTGAACGTATCTTTGAGTGAAATAGCTAGAATACTTGTGTGTGAGGTGAACGTGTCTTTGAGTGAAATAGCTAGAATACTGGTGCGTGAGGTGAACGTACCTTTGAGTGAAATAGCTAGAATACTGGTGCGTGAGGTGAACGTACCTTTGAGTGAAATAGCTAGAATACTTGTGTGTGAGGTGAGCGTATCTTTGAGTGAAATAGCTAGAATACTTGTGTGTGAGGTGAACGTGTCTTTGAGTGAAATAGCTAGAATACTGGTGTGTGAGGTGAACGTGTCTTTGAGTGAATACCTCTACTGTCATTTTGTCTTCCATTGTCTGTCACAGCTCAAAGATTCCTTGGCAAAGACAGTGTTCCTACCTTGCAGTCTGATATTCCAGGTTTGATTAGTTGTTTATTGTGCATGACAACAGAGGTATGATACTACAGCACATGTTTGAATTGGACTGCAGGGTATTATCAGTTCTGTCAATCTCTTATTAACCAACTTAATGTAGAATGCTGATATAGTGAACTGAAAGTACTGTGTTGAGTAGTTTTTAACTTTATTTTAGGTAAATAGCACACACTAGCAGTTGTGTAGTATAGTCCAGTCATGTTGAAGTGTCATGCTTCACATTACTCTGTTGGGTGATATACTTACGTATGTAGACCAATGACCTTTGAGTTTGCTCTACTGCACAATATGCAACTGACTTATAACTCAAATTGCACCCCATCATCTTTTCCAGCATGACCGAAACCTTGCTCTTTACTTGATGCAACATGTGCTCACTTGTGTTCTTCGTCAAGCAACTCGAGAATTGACGGAGCAAGTAGGTGCTTGTAGTAAATCTGTCATATTGGCATGTATGTATGTGAATGCTATCTTCATGGTCAGAGAACTATAGTTTATGATTGTGTGTAGCCTTATTTCTATGTGATGGTAATCTTCAATTCAAGGTGTATGAACTTCAGTGAAGCCATGATTTCTAGATATCGTAAATCATAATGCTTGAAGCTCACTGCGTCTTATTCAACATTGGCACGCATAGTAGAGGTTGACATTGCAGTTTTGTCCTGAGTTTCATTCCCAGCCATGTACTGTGATGGATGCATGTAATACTGTGAAGTAGACATTGTATGTAGTTTCAAAGGGTGCATAGCCTTGGTGATTGAGCATTGGTTAATACATGCAAGTCTAGGTTACTGCAGGGTTTTGATTATTGTTGTTTTTTTTCCAGGTCCAAATAGAGGTTATGGCGGTGCTCCACCACTCGGCCCGCAGTAGAGATTCACTCCCAGAGAATGCAGGTTACCTAAAAGATAATGTAGTTGTCATTACCTTGTATAAGTATATTAGGTAATAGCATAGTTTGCTGTGGTATTTGGGATTACTAGCACGAGTAAGGCAGGAAGTAATTGCACGAGGTGCACATGCCATCACTTATTAATACTATAGCTTGTATTCAGCTCGCATCGCAACAGTGTTGAGACGAAAGGTTTGAGGACCGAAGCTACCTAAAGGACATACCGACCTTTTGTACAATGACACGCTAGCCTCATATTCATGCCTGCTTACACCAGCGCTTGCCCGTAGTAGTATTCAACATTAGTTCTTCAAGCACGACAAAACAGCGGTGTTACAGCAAAGCATGCACCAAGCTTCTGTACTTTCAAACAACCTTGATACGGCGACGGGGCCGTTTTCGCAACATACAGCTAGCTCATGTACTTTCGAGGACACGGAACACCTTCATTCGATACTTTTACTGTTCTGCCAACAGGTAGTGATAGAAAAGCACGCCAGCTGTTCACGTTCTAGTTCAAAAAAGTGAGTCCGCCTTCTACCCTGCCCAAAATTGAAAACGCGTCTGTACAACGTTTGTGTGGCACCCTCGTAGGCGGCACTTTACATTAGCCAATCAGATTAGTATTACACATTTTTCACAAAGAAACCAATCAGATTCCTCAGTAAGTGTGAAATGACTCAATGGAATATTTATACAGAGAACTTTACAGCTATAGTCTAAAACTACATCCCAAGATGCGAGTTTAATGATCTGCGTATTATAACATAAGTTAATGCACAGGCCAGAGGAAACATTGCACGTCCAATCTGAGGTGATATTCGTTAATGCCATGGTGTACTTACCCCAGGAATGAAACTCTGGTACATCAACTAGACTCCCTTCACTGGCTCACCCTCACCCCTCACAGCGGCACCAGAAGGGATTTTCATGCTTACGTGACGTCACATGTTCAATATGCCTACAGGATTCAATCTAGTGGGGTGGCAAGGGGGAAGCATCTCTTCCAAACACCCCAGCTTCCCCCCCCCCCCCCCCCCCCCCCCAAAAATAATGTCAAAAATACACTTCTAGGCATGATTTTACCTCTCAGATCGTATCAGAAACAATCTCAGAGGACCTAAAATCCCAAATTTTTCTTGGAGAGCATGCCCCTAGACCCTACTAGGCAATGCTTAATACAGCTTCCCCCAAACTCAAAGTTTTAGAGAGCACCCTGGCCTATGTGTAAAAAGCTACCATTCATCCTCACTGAAGTATTGAACATGTTGAACTTCCGCTACAGAGTTGCCACTAAGCAGATGAATGACATCTATAGGCCAGCAGTGGGAATGATGGCAAATCTTCATGGTTTTTCCCAGGATGTGTCACTTGAATAAGTTGGCGCTACAGCTGATCTACTGTTACAATAGCTGAATGAATTGCTTCCAATTTCTCAACTGAAAAGATTACAGAGATACATTTTGATAGAGCATCACAAACTTGTCATTGAGCTAGCAGCAACTGATGCATGAGCATTGGTCCGTTTAGCTGACAGATCTTGAGCTATATCCATTTCATCTTTCATAGTACTTTGTTCACTGTCATCCAAGACCTCTGTTGCTTCCTCACTGTGCAGCACTTCAGTATCAAGTGTCATGTGTAAACTCTCTATGTGTGAACTATGAAAAGAAAGATATACTAACGTCTATTGTACTAGACATAAAGTGGAATGGAAGATCAGCCAAGAAAATGCTTAATTTTTACTGATTTTTTGTTGAGTTAGTGGCTGAGCTAAGTCGTGAGGATGCATTGTGTGTTTCATCCTTGTCTTCCAGTAATGACAGAGAACACGTTTGCCAGCTTTATACAGCTTATACGGCTGAAGACACAAAAGACTACATCCTCAAGTCTTTTACCAGTCACACTGGAGCAGTCACAACTATTGCTTGCCTTTGGATTAGGATTAGATGCACCAGACATTTGAGAAGCATTTCATTGGGGTCCATCTACTGATATTCGGAATCGAATCAGAGATGAAGATTGACCATTGAAAGTGGGAAGTGGAAAGATGACTGAAGTCAAAGACGCTGACTTACTAGCAACAGTCCTTCAGTTGTCTCTGGATTGGAAAGTCCCGCAAAAGAGTTGGCTGATAAGTCGAGTACCGCCTGGTGCCAAGGTAAACAGCTAGTGAGTTGTATAAACTTACCAGCAGTCTGGCTATACCACAACTCAAATACAGCGAGTCAATTTATTCACCTAGCTAGCTGTCTCAGTGTCTACCTAGACCGGTTTTAGACAACTCACTAGCTGTTTACCTTGGTGCCTGGCGATACTTGACTTGTCAGCCAGCTCTTATGCGCCATTTAACGTTGCAGAGACAGCTCAAGGACCGCCACTAGTAGGTCAACGTCCTTGAGTTTAGTCATCTTTCTACTCGTAGTGGTCAGTCTTCATTTTTGATTCAATTCTCAGAGTTTGTCTTTGCAGCAGCACATGCACAATGATCCAGTGAAGTACAGAAATATGTCACGCATAATTCGATTTAGCAAATCCACACCCCCTTGCATCACATATGTAACGTAATGTGACGTACCAAGTAAGCCAGGCCACAAGTCCATGTTTTTCTACAGGGCAAAAACAACAACAAAAAAATGCTGGACTGAGAAGCCTGGGAACGAGGTACCCACAGCAAGGCTAAGGATTGTTTACTGCTCTATCCTACATGTAACGGAATACTTATAAGGCCACACCTACCCACACCCACACATGTACAAGACCACAACACACCTACCTTCTGACAGCTCATCACTGTTAATAAGGTCCTTATCAAGGAACAGAAGGGAACTCCTTTGAGCTGGATCAACAGCTGAGCTCGAAAGCCGATCTGGACTGCTCGTGTACGCCTGTTCCAAAAGCACCTGCCATCTGTTGGCATCTTCATCATCCAATGAATTAAAAGACTCTCCTTTGCTGGTAGTGGTTTCACAAAAGGAATCTTCTGCACTCGAATGATCGTCCTCCTCATGCTCATGCTCTGAGCCTTCCCTTGCTGCTTCTACTGCTAAGTCTGAAAACCGAACTCACTTCGCCATCTTTTCAATTACAGCACTTGTTCTCTTACACATGCGCCAGTGCACAGCGCATATGTTTGCGCGTGTTTGGCGAGAACTTCGAATGCGCGGTTATCTATGAATCGTATACCATGTATATAGTTGAAAATAATTTCACAAACATCAACTAGGGATTTTATAAATGATTGTGGTCTATTTTGACCACCATTAGGTGTGTAATTAATTGGCATATTAGATGTGATTGATGACATAGTACATAAATGCACAAATACTGCACAGGGCACACTTAACTCACAACGTAAAAAGTTCAGTGCACTTACACTCTTTTTACAGAACAAACATCACACTTACATTTAGCATGCGCTTATACGTAGCTAAGATGAACTGGATCTGAGTTGTCGTGTAGAAATACAATTTGGTTAATGTTGTGAGATCTAGTGCAGCTCTTTTCTCAATAACTATAATGCCAGTGGTACTGAAAGGAGACTCTGAAGGGACTGATGTGCTAGGAAGGCAGAGATACTTTCTAGTCAGTCTAGTAAGCAGAGGATAAACAGTTCGGTGATCCTCCACCACTGAAGAGGACAGTGGTCAAGGGGTGATTGTGGCTCAGCCTTGTATCGAGCAAGTTCTGCCTGAGCTTGGTCCTCTAATGAAACAGATCCAGCGGTAGATATTCCAGATGGGGCTCCAAACTTGTCACCCAGGAGCTTCTTCAAGGGATAAATTTTTTCTTTTTGTAGGGAGGTGGTTGTTCATTAACTTCATTTGTTTGATCAGTTGTAGATTCACTTGATTGGTCTACTTCTGGTGAATCCTGTTGTAGCAAGTTCACCATTTCTCTTTGAATTGACAGTGTTACATCCTCTACTGTACTTGTAGATAAGTGTGCAAGACTATTGAACCGTGGTTCCAAGAAGGCCGCCTTATTCATCTATTCCAATACGTCTGAGTACCGTTAACAGCTACATCGACAAGCTGTCAAGGCTTGCATGCAGCAGGAACTCAAACAAGTTGACTACATGGGAAAGACGACAGACATGTGGACTTTGAGGTCCAAAGATGGGTGCATCTCAATAACTGCCCACTACATTTCACCACAGTTTGTGATGAAGCATCACAACCTGCAGAGCTGCCATTTTCCTGGTAGCCACACTGCTCTCAACATTGCTATGATGCTACAGAAGTTGGTGGAGGAAGAATGGGAAGTTGATCTACACATACAAGTCCCAGCTTTCACAACTGACAATGCCAAAAATGTGGTTAATGCCATTAGTGAAAACCTAATGCTTGTGGCAATCCCTTGTGCAGGACATAGTCTCAATCTAGCTGTGCAAGATGCACTGGCCGTGAAAGGAGTGAAAACTGCTATGGCAAGAGCCAAGAAGGTTGTTAAACACTTCAACCACTCTCGGCTTGACTGCGAAAAGCTTAAGGTAAAGCAGAAGCAGTTGGATCTACCGCCTCATTGCCTTATACAAGATGTTGTCACATGCTGGAACTCAACAATTAATATGGCATCTTGGCTGTGCGAACAGCAGGCTGCCATTGCAGCTGTTCTTCATGGGAAGCGTGACCTCCACCATTTGGAGCTTTCTCCTCAAGAATGGCATATCCTTGAAGACCTTATTAAGCTACTTAAGCCATTTAAGAATGCAACAGAGGTCCTCAGTGGACATAAGTATCCCACACTTTCTTGTCTTGACCCAATACTTGCTGATTTAAAGGAGAAGCTTGCGGATGACCCTCTGGACTCCACAACGATGAAATCAGCAAAGCAAGCAATGAGGATAGACTTGAGTGAGAGGTACCAGGATGGCAACAGGGAACCGTGTATTGGGGCTCAGCCACCTCCATCAGGTGGAGAAATCCCACACTGTTAACAACATTCATTGGCCTCAAGTCGTGGACGACGAAGTCTACAATGGCGCTAGTCAGTTCTTGCGCTCTCGCCGAACTCGAGGACAGCTCCACAGTACGACTTGGCTTATAAAATAATCCATCTTTAGCTGGCTTTGAACCTCCACGCAGCTTCCCAAATCGTCACCGTACAGATTTCTGTATTCAGGGCGATGGTGGAAATGTAGGTGGTTTTTGAGATTAGTCGTTCCTCCTGAGTGAGCGACCCTGACTCGACACAACTTACACGTAGCTCTTTTTCCAACTGCTGCCCTTCCAGTAGTGAGGTCCATCACGTATTCAAAATACCTCCATACGGGGGCTTTGCTAGCTGATGGCGCAACGATATCTTCCCCACACTCTGCCATACTAAGGCGAGACTGCACACAGCCAGAGCGCAACTGATACTACAGACTAATTACCTACACATGCAGCACCTCATACGCATGCGCAGTAGCGCTGGCAATAACCGGTTACTCAAATATTAAGTCAATAACTAACCGAAAATGTAAATAACCATTCAATTACCAATTATTCGATACCGGTTCACAGCACTAAATGCAATGATAACTGCTTATGTCAGAGCTTTCTTCTGAAGCTACTAAACAATCATCCCCCACTGCATAACTGCTGTGATGTATGCCAACAATGGTGTCACTGTGAGGCGTGTGAATGTACTGCCGCATTGAGTTTGTTACCTGAAGAGATGGAAACAAACTCTGCAACTTTTGGCAATGAACAAGTACAACCACTTGATCTCTAAAAGTGCCAGCAGCTTCGTGCAGAACTATGCCTATGGAGAAAGCCTCTGTCAAGAAGCAACAGATAGATCGGGGTGGGCTATCCCACTTTTGTTTGGATTTGAGTTATCGTCAAAAGTCAATCTCTGCGTTCTGTTTCACAATTTTCTTTTGGTATAACATCTGTAGCTCAAGCTGAAGCCATTCTTCTCATTATTTTTACTATATGCTAATGTTCTTGTATCACAGTATTAATATGAACGTTTGACAATTATCAATTTGTAGACATTAAAGTTAAGAGTAATATAATGCTTTACAATATTAATTACCGATTTGTGGTAAAATTATAACTGCAGGTCCTCATAAGCTGTGTCCAATAAGTTGGCCAAATTTCGCTGATTTAATTTCTGCTTTTTTTATATGAGATAGCCGCTGGAAAAACTTAGTTTTGTCTATTTTAGTGGTAACATTTGGCTCAATTCCTTTTTGGAGTTACGTATGGCTTCTTCCAGGAACATAGTCAAACAGTTTTGATAATTCAGTTCCTGGAGAATTAGTTTCTCATCTTTACTCTGACTTTTCTTTGTGTGTTTCGCTGAGGAGGGGTGGACATTGTTTTCCCTATTGTTATTATCATCCCATCAAGCGACTGTCCACACTGAATTGTGGTGCTCTGTGAGACGTTAGCTCCGACTCCTGCAATATAATCCTTATTAGTTCAGTTGAGGTGCTCCATGTGCGTGTCTGTTGGGACATTGTGACCTTTGTTTCCCTTTGTGTTGACCACTCGACTCCATTAAAGCTGTGATGCAACATGTGGTGTTCAACACGTGGTGATGCAGTTGCTGTTATCTGTGCTATGAAGTGCAATGCTTTGGAAGCATACATAGTTGGTGTGATTTGCCATGCAGTAGTACATCAGCAGTCTGCAAAAGTTGCTATCTCTGTGCACCAACATAGCAGCTGTTTTCATTTTCCTTAGTATTCCTAAAAGCGATAATGTCACATTATAGAGTTCTATGTACAGGCTCACTAAGCCGCAAAGTACATGCACTGCACTTATGGGAGTAACCATCTCTTGCTATATACTTGGAAAGTTTTTTGGTTGGTAAACAGTGCACAAAACTTTCGGCATAATAATTTATGGGTGTCATGAGCTGTTCTTTTCCACTATGAGGTTTGAACTGAAACTGTTCTAATGACACTGTCTTCATTGACAGGCTTCATTGACAGGGGAGAATGACAGGCTTCTCCGAGCTCTTTTACTGATGGACCTGCAAATTGTGGAGCTTGTAGTCGTTTGTGGGACTGCTGTACATGAAGTCAAGGGTCTTTGCTGTCAGGAAATGCAGTTCTGACTGTCACCAGAACAGGCAGCAAGGATAGAGTTTCACAGAGGTCACTTACACTCTGCTGGACAGCATCAATCGCTTGCAACCTTTTTCCACTTTCACAAAGCACAATTTACACATGTGTACTGTTCCTCCATGACAAGGTAACAGTGATGGGCTCACGTAGACTGCCAAAAATGGGAAGTAGACTCAGTGAATGGTGAGGGAGGCTTCAAAAGGCTGCTATGGGTACCTGCGGGGGAGGGGTGAGCAGCAAATGTCACACACGTCTTCTGTCCCGGTACAAGTAGCCATGATTGCACTTGTACACTCTGACATGGAAACCTTAGTGGTACGTTGGCAGGTACTTGGCAACACTGGATTACGCAGTGATGATGGATTCCATAGTGGGATTCTAGCCTAATAAATTTGACTTGGTTTGCCACACTGTTTTTTCTTCGTGAGAGGGTGGACTCTGGGGATGAGACTAGTTCTGCACACATTTGTCTTCTCACAGGTGTAATTTTAGCCATGTATACAGGTTTGCCAAGTTAGTCATAAGTGCCTATATGAGAATGAACACACATAAAATGTATGGTTTATACTGCACCGTATTCACATCTCATGTTATCAAGCATGCAGCATGTGAGTGAGCACAGTAAAACTGTATATGTCATTTGGTCACATGCCAGTTTGAGCATCTTGCCATGCGGTATTTGCGTAGTTTGTGTGTGTTCCCCCTTTCATTGCGTTCTTTTGGCTCTCCAAAAATTCTTCCAAATTTTCCTTCAAAGCTTTGAATTCCTCCACTTGGATTGCAGTCCTAGTAAAATGCTTCCCAAATGCAAGTCGAGATGCACGTATCTTTCTCTTCTTGTCGATGAGGCGAGTTGTTAGCACGAAAGGTCTTGTGACTGCTGCTGGGGGTAACGTGCCCCCTGATTTTGAACTTGTTTCTGGGAGACGTTGCTGGGCGCTTTGGTATCAGGGCCAGGCATAGAGGGCTCGCTCTCAATCAGCGGTAAATGGTCCAGCCCTTTGCCTAGTTCGAGCCACACGTGCAGATGGAATGCGCACGCGGATTGCCGCTTGGTGGAGCTGTGTGCATCAGCCACGTCGGGCCGGGTGTGCTGTGACCGCAACATAATCTTTGGGCGTTTTCCGGATGCATGTGATACCCGGCTGCACTTTTGAGCAACCCTGAACTGCGCTAAAGCCCTGGCGCCACTAATCCTGGGGCTGTCTTCCCAAGCCTCCCCAGCCTTACAGACTCACCTGAGCCTTCTTTCGCTTGCACGGGGTCTTTCCTGCTGCCCAATTCCTCTGCAATGACCTGGCGAATCATAGAGGACAACCCTTCCCTGGACTCCGCCATAGGGTCCGCACTCTCCCTTGAATGCGAGGCTTCCTGGGTCTTTTCCAATGCCATCTCGCCCGATTATGCCTTTGCCACTCGTCCTTAGCGTGAGGCTCATAATCGTGCAGGTGTGGTAGGCGCTAATATGGTTACCTGCAGTTCATTTGCATCCTTGTTACTTGCATCAGTGCACTCACTATTGCCCTCATCTTGTTGCTGAGCTGCAGTGACTATAGTGTATCTCAAAAATATGATAGGACCATTCTGTAAGTCAGCTTGAAACTTTTTGCAGCTTTTCAAGTTTCAGGCCCTCATGTAGGTCCAAGGTTTTGCCTTAGGCCAAAACCCATACAGTGGTGTTGAAATGAGCCACTTTGTGATCTGTTGATCATTTTACCCCTATCAAATGTCATTCTGATATGCATCCAGCTTTCAGCTAGGTTTGTTGTGAAGTTGCCAAGAAGCTGGCTGGCTTTACCTACCTACCTACCTACCAACAGCATGTTGTATGTCTGTCATCATTTTGGTATGTATGGGGGTACATGTAAGGGATTCCCCCCCCTTCTTGCAATGACACTCCAATGAGTTCATAATTAAATGTGCGTGCAATACATATACGTAAATGAAGTAGCTTTTATTTTGCCCTCCCAGTGCTAAGTTATCATTTGTTTTTGTGTATTTCAGCGCTCCAACCTGGCCCAGATCACAGAGAGCAGTGAATCTACATCACTAATATACATATAGTATTATTGTTGGGCTAAGTATTTCGTGTGAGTTACAATGGCAGATATTGTGGCCATCTTAAACATTAGATGGTCCTCATGTACTTAACATTGGTGACTGAACCATAAATCTCAAAGGATCCACAGTGGGATGACACTTTTCATAGTAAATCCTGTTGCCACGTGCGTAGCATGTCTTGCTGCTTCATATACATAAGTATGTATGTATAAATAGTGATGGAGGTTGTATATTCTGGGATGGTCAACTAGACTCTGGCTGTTTATTTGCTGGGAAGCACTCACAGTCCTATTGGCTGTCATCTGATTGACCGTCATCTGATTCTATGATCCCCTGCTGCACACATTCAGTGGTACACATCTACTTGGGTTTGGGAACTGCTGCAGTGTCTCATCACACTTGTGCTTCTTTTCAGCCCGATCTCTTTCCTTTTCCTGCTTCTTCTGTTCCCTGTTTTGCTTCTTTTGTTACCATTTTCTTTCCTTTTCCTGCCCTCTTTCTAGCTTCTTTGGCTCCCTTTCTTCCTTCCATTTCTGGTTCAATTCTTCAGCCTCTTTCCCTCTCTCCTTCTCTTCCATCATCTCTACTTGCTCCTGTGCTGTCAGTACCCTTCCCTTGGTTTACTCCCTTTGAGTAGCAGCATGCGTAGAGTGGGGCGGTAGACAAAACAGTATTGCATTAGCTGTATCAGTGGTTACATGTGACCTATGGCTATCAATAAATAGGATTATAGGTCATGTGCAGCTGCGATGAGAGGCCTCTGCAATAGGTACATGTAGTTCAATAAAGTTCTGTTACTACTTGCTTAACAATAGCACCAAGGTACTTGCTTATTGTTATATGTCCTGTTGACATTTTCTCTTTGATCCACCTAACTCTTTAATCCCATTGCCTGTATTTTTATTTTTGTGTGAGGTGGAGGATTGGTTGTCAATCATTGGTTGTCAATCTTGTTTTTCATATCAAACTGGCCAAAATAATGGCAACTGACACGCCCCCACACACATCTTACTTGTACAGCCACCAGCTGATATCTCAAACCCATCATGGATGGGTTGTGTGTACTGAGATTCAAAGTTGTTGAGTACCAACAGAGAATGCCTGTGTTTTGTGTTGCCACTTCACATCTCCTTGATATACTGAACAACTCATCCAGTATATAGCAACCAGTATGCACATCTTTTTTTTCTGTAATAGTTTATGCAGAAGCAAGGGATATACACAAATGGCTGAGAGCTAATACGTACAATGTGTACCCAAAAGGTTATAACTATATACAAAAGAACTAAAGGAGCAATTCACAGAAATGTCCTTTTGCAGATCGTTTCATAGTGAAGTGTGTTTGGAATAAATGGAAACTGGTAGGAACTAGTTCTGAACAATAAAGACTGGTTTATTAGTTACTCTGGTCTCATGGAAATGCTCTAGTGGAACAACTAGAAAGTCAGTCAGACCTCTTGTAAAGGTGACAAATGTTGTAGTTGGGTGCGTCTCTTTTGGAGAGATGGCAGATGGGCAGCTGGAAGATGTTCAGTGTAGTTTAAATCCCAGGACTTGAGACAGACTCAAAGCGTCTGCTTGTCCTTGAAGATAATAAACGGTGGCCGAAGCACTCCAGTGCCAGATAGTGTCACTGTGAGGTGATGCTTCTTGTAGCCAGTAGTGTGTGTAAGAATGCTCTTTTGTCACTGCGTGTTAGTCGTTCTGCCTGGGAAGATGTGTCAGTGTCTTGTCCACTGAATGGAGCTCAAGAGGTCTTTAGAGAAGACATACCCTGTGCGCTATTTCTCATTGTTGTACGTATGATGCGTGGGCAGATTAAAGGCACCGACAATACCATAATTTTGATACAAGGGAACACAGCGCTATATAAGTGGAACTTATTGAACTGTTGGGAAATTATTGAACTTTGAAAATGACAGTGAAACAGAAGCCACAATGTACGATTACATGTACAACTCAATTGGGCGACTTAAGGCACGATGGAGGCGACTTTTGAAGCAAAATGACATGTACGTATATATTGAAAACGTACCTAACGTGGTTGGAGCATGTTGTGTGTTTCATAACACTTGTGAAGTTCACAATGATAGGTTCAATGAGGAGTGGCTTCAGGACATGAATGAAGATGGTGTGGATACTATTGCTGCTAGGAGCAGCAGTGTTGGTAGTTGCAATGACATATGGAATGCATTAATAGAGTATTTCATCCATAATCCCCTTCAACAATAACATGTAACAATGTTCTTCAATGTTCTTCAAGTTAAATACATGCATATGTTTAATGATATGCACTGTTAACAGTTGGGAGTAATATCAACACCTGGAGTTATTTCAGACTGAAATTCAGCATGAATTAAGTTTTTTGAGCAAATATAACTCAGCTGGTGTTAGTTGAACAGCGTGTAAAGTAATAGTTATGTATTATTATCAAGTTCAGTTTATGCAATAGTGACAGCATGTGTTTACATATCTTCAAAGGAGTTGGGAATGCTGGAAAAAGGGTGATACAGGCCATACTGCTCTGGTGTTATGTGAGTATTCTGAGAGCCAAATAGCATGGACATCATCTGTAGGTGAAAACCACGTTCCTTCCTTTCTCTGCTGAGCTTCATACTTCATCCTCTTTTCTTCCATCTCAAGAAACATTTTATCACTTTCTCTCTGGCTATTAACTACCTCTTTCACCACACTGGTCATTATTGCTTCAATCTTCTCATCTTTGGTACGTTTCCTTTAATACCTGAAGACTGAGCATTTTTAGTAGATGAGCTTGAGGAAGGTGATAGTGCATGTGAAGACTGAGCATCTTCCAAGTGTATAGCTGTTGGCAGGTTACTTGTTCTACAGAACCTTTGTCTTCCTTACCATCTTCTTCCGATCTCCCTTCATCATTTTCATCTGGCTGCTCTGACGTATCCAACACCACAGATGATCTAGTTGTTGGTCTATGGCCTAGGACTGCATCCGTGGTATCAATTCCAGGTGCTCCTAATTTCTCCAGTTTTGTTGTGTTTGTCTTCTACTTTGCGGTAGTTTGAGTTTCTTTATTTTAGCTCTGCACTGCTTGGCTGTCTTGTCACTGCCTGTCTTTTGCAGCTCTCTGCCTAGTTTTTCATAAACATGTTTTTTTTTTTTGCTCCCTCCAGTTGTTGTATGCCTTCCTCCTCATTAAATTTACCACATCAGTATCACTCCAGTTAGCCACTGCCATTACACCAGCTGCAGACGCTTGTTGCTATGGCTCAAGAGCGTCATTTTTTTATTGCGGAGGGAGGAAGAAGAGTGTGTCACTTCCTATTCTGGCCATGATGAAGGCAGAATCTTTCGCGTGTACTATAAATAGTACATCCAGTCGAGTTGTAGCTAGTGTGCGGGTGAAGCGTGAGTAAAAGTAGCTGCAAAACAATCGAGTTAGAGGCATAATTATCTGTTGGATAAGGACTGTGCGTTAGCCAAGGAGAAGCTCAAGAGTTTGACTGAAAGGCTATGCGACCCTCTTCGAGTGTTAGGCGTGGATAGCATTGTAACACAAAGTTCCTCGCGTCAAGAAGGGCCAACAACCGTTCCTGTGTAGCTAGAACTTGCCAGGTAAGCTTGGAGCGTTCACATCTTGTTGACTACGAGGGTAACACTGCATTGTGAGGTTGTAGATTGTGGAACTGCGAACTTGTGCGAAGGTGTGTTCTATTTTTAGTACACGTGGGAGATTCTGCCTGTTTCGAATTTTTGGCAGTTACACGCTCTTCCTCCTCCCTCCGCAATAAAAAATGACGTCATCATGCGCTCTTGTATGGCTATATTCACAGTTTTTATAACTACACGTGTCAAGGTCAAGGTACTAACCACATGCTTAATCCATTCCACTTGAGCGGTTTTGTTTATACTAGCACTGGTACTAGCACTAGGAACCGGTCTGGACCGTTGAAGACTAGTCTTGTGCCCATACCCTCCCGGAAAGCAGAAAAAGGGTCTGGTGTTCTGAATGACTTTTCTTCTCACATGGGGCGGGGTCGAATGGCATAAAGAATGTAATTATTGCATTCCCCATGCACTGCATGCATACTAGATCTTGTGCTCGATTGTTACGTCATCGCGTATAATTACGCGTTCTACAATCTGATTCGAGCTCTCAGATCGGGGAGCTGTGACAAGAAAAGTCGCTCAGAACACCAGACCCTCTCTCTCGCACATGCGGGGAGGATCTGGGCACGAGACTAGCTGCAGACCACCTACCTGAGGTAGTACCGTTCTGTGCGGAGCATAGAACGGTTCAGTGTGTGTTTACACTAGGCATTAGAACGGTTCTGGAACCATTCTAATGCCTAGTGTAAATGGGCTTTTAGCTGTACAACAAAGCAGTTCCATTTGCGCTTGAATACTACAGGAATTATTGCACTTGGGGAGTGGCCTCGACGCTAGTACAGCACACATACTGTATTAGCATCTCGGCCACTCCTCTCGTGCAATAATTTCCATAGTATACTTTCAACAGTACATTAACTAATACTTCTCAGCAAACTGAACTGTTTGTGTGTCCCATTGAACAGTTACAACTGTTGTGGTGTGCACTGTTATGTCACGTTTGTTACCAACCTGTCAAACTCCCTTCCGGCTTTCACTCACTCGTCAACAATGGAAGTGAACTTTCAAGCAAACATGTACTCTTGCGGAGCCAGACGTTTACACAAAAAGCAGGAGCTTCATGAGACTAACAAATGCACAACTTCATTCTCAAGTACTGCCCACCTTTTTGTGTATTTGTATACGTGAGTATGTGTTTGAAGTCTGCATATGCCCTGTCTCCACCGTATCCGAATTGTTGACCATATCAAAATGGTGGACAGAATTATTGTTAAATGAAAAGTGCTAGAAATGCAGAGGATTGAACTGCTTTTGGTCTAAATCAGGTATACTTGCGTTATTTTCATGCAGCAATTGTTTTAACCCACATTTTTCACTGACAGACAGACAAAACCAATTGCATAACCCCTTTACACATGTGCGCGTGTGTGGTAATCAGGACTCAAGTTGTTCAGAATAACTGTACTAACACTTTGAGTGTGCTGCCATTAATTGTTGACATGTTTACTTGCCAGATTCAGCCAATATGTGTGCTCAGACAATATTTACTGCACTGGATCATCTAACATCATGGGCAAATGAGAAACGGAAATCTGCTGCAGCCAGGAGAGGGAAAGGACAGGCACAGAAAAGTATGTGTGAGCTCAACATTTACATACAAGATTGCACAGTGTGGGAATTAGCTTGTGTATACCTATGTATGTAGTAATACATGCAGGATAGCTTTTGTCACATGCTATATTGAATAACTTTACCTGACTTCTTCATTGTAGCACCCTTATCATGTCTCATAGGTAGCAATGAGGAGGTTGAGAAGGTGGTCAAGTTTTTGGATGGAATTCCAAAGGTGATTTCAACTTTGGTTGCTTGCTCTACTTATAACTTTTCGCAGTTTTGAATGTAGACATAATTTAATACTAAAAGTATTCCCTTATTAATGTTGTCGTGTCTGAGGTCACAGTGACTAGCATGCTAGTAAGCTCCTGCGCCTGTGTCAGTAGCTGTGCCCTGAAAATTTCTCTATCATTTTTAAGACTCTTTGTACTGCTGAGGTAGCTGATTTGCTATCCAATATCACATTTCCATTGGTAATATCTTTCTTTCCCTTTAGGATGTGCTGGCTCAGTCTGCATTTTGTTGCCGGTCCTATACCAGGGCTCTGATGTACTTGGAAACCTACCTGATGATCAATCCTGATGCTGTGCAAAAAAATCTTGGGTTTTTGCAGGTGACAATGCTACACTGACAATTCAGAAATGCTACACTATGACTGAAAATAGTGCCCCATCTTGACAGAAGGTGACAGAAGTGTCCATGTTTTAATGTAACTCGATACATCTTTCACAGAAAATCTATGTTGCTCTTGATGAGCCAGACGGAGTGGCTGGAGTGGCTGCAGTGAGGACTACGGAGGCAACTCTAAATGAGCAAATCCTGCAATATGAAAGCACAGGTAATGTAGAATATACCATTGTAGTAGTAATCACTCCAATTATTGGAGTAGCCAACAATAAATATCATGCCACAGTGTACAACAAGGGAATCTGGCAGACATTTCCACTGCACAACAACAGCAGCAGCTTGTGGTGTGACCGATCACAGAACAGCTGCTTAGGCTGTAGTGTACTGACAACTTAAACAACACATAAAATAGAAACATAAAGAAACCTCTTCTTTCTCTATTAGTACATGAATGTTACTTTCATGGGTATTTAAGTAGTAAAGGGAATCTGTGCTATCACATTTTATGAAGTTGGACTTGTTGTCTTCTATAGGTAACTATCGTGATGCTGCAGCATGTTATGAACGTGCTATCCAGCTGGAGCCAGATGATATTGGACACCATGAGGTACAGTTATTCCAAGGATACCTAATTCTTGAACAACATAATTTGTGGGGAAAATATAGACCAATAAGGAGTGAAATATCGTGATTTTCCCCTAGCATGCACAGATTCAACCTGAGCACTCACTATTAACCCTTGCACTGCAGACGTTGCATATTTGCGACGCTCGTGGGCATGCAGTAAGTGCGGCTGTCGCAATTTTGCAAAAAGTAACCAAATTGCGCTTACCGCGCGAAGCTAAGAAGTTTAGCGTGACTTTGGGGTAAACCCTGACAGTTTAGGTCTAGGCCACACCTTTCCACTTACATCACTTTTCAGGAAAGCCAGGAAGGGGTGGTACTAGTTCGTGAGTGATCGTGGGTTTCTACAATGGCTGCCAAACACGAAGCTTTCTCTCGAACAGAGGAAGCAAACGGCCTCCAGTTTTCACTTGCAATGGAAGTGTTACCTTCGAATAACTTGAAAATCGACTCAATATGTCAAGGCAGTAAGTATCAAGTGGGATTGGTACCGTTTCCAGTCGCTAGAAGCTAGGATGTATAGTGGCAGAAAATGGCTTCAAACAAGTAGAAAATCTCTTAGCTAGCTGTGGTCAGGTACTTAGATAAACTATTCCAGCCTAGTCACACACTATTTACACAAATGACCCCATCGGCACTGCCCAAGGGCTAGCAACTCTTGCCACTTTGGTCTTCAGATACCGTATGGTGAGAAATTTTCGCGGGACAAAATTTTCGCGGTTTTCACGGATTTGCCTCAGACCGCGAAAATTTTAACTGCGAAATTTTGTGATCGTCGTGCTTTATGCTTTGTGATTGTCGAACCGCGAAAATTTTTCGCGAAAATTTTGTCCCATGAAAATTTCTCGCCATACGGTATATTGAATATTAATAAACCGTAATAAACTAGAGAATGCAAGGCATTGTGGTGCGAGCCTGAGCGAGCGGTTGTCGTAGTAATTTGTTATTGTTGGTCACTGTGTAATACCATAATCTCCCAAAAATAGCCCACCCTCGAAAATACACCCACCCCGCTTTTTTGAATGAAGTTGTTGCAAAGGGTGCTTTACTCTCAAAAGTATGCCCACCATTTATGCCCAGTACATGCTGTTATGTTAAGGTTACGGGCACAAGTTCATGAATAAAATTAGTATGTCAAAAACTTGCCTGTATAACTTTTCCTACAAAAAAGCTACTGGATATTTATAACAACCTGTCACTACAGAGGGCATTCGGGTATAGTTCAGCATAACACTAACTTCGCTACAGTACACAGTCGAGTGACAGTACGCGGCTGCTCGGTGGAGTACGAGTACAAACTTCTACGTCAGTTCGCTCGCGTTGTTGCACACAGAATGCCGTATACCAGCGTTTTATCTATTTGTACGACATCGCTGCAGGGCCACACGAAGCGTTTTTGAAAGAAAAATTTTCCAGTTCGCCGTAGTTTGTTTTCGAAGTTACTGGGTACCCGTTTTTCGAGCATCCAGCAGCCTTTCAGCCACTGCCGCTCTGTTCTGTTCCGAGATATGAGCAAAAACGCTTCGTGTGGCCCTGCAGTGAGTTGCTCTGGCTCTGTTTAAGTCATAAATAGCACCTAGTTCCTCCTACCGTCGTAGTAAACTGACGTAGAAGTTTGTACTCGTACTCCACCGAGCACCCGCCTACTGTCACTTGACTGTGTACTGTAGCAAAGTTAGTGTCATGCTGAAGTATAGCCGAATGCCCTCTGTAGCAACTGGTTGTTGTAAAAATCCAGTAGCTTTTTGGTAGGAAATGTTATACAGGCAAGTTTGTGACATACTAATTTTATTCATGAACATGTACCCATAACCTTAAGCAAGCAGCACCGAAGAAGCAGCACTGTGCAAGAGGAGGGACTAACAAATGAAGGCGACACCATTTGCTGTTATTGCATAAGCAAGCACACGACAAAAGAGGCAATGCAGAATCACTGCATGCGCAAATAACAAGGGCTAGACTAACTGCATATGAGGTGGGCATATTTTCGAGAGAAATATACGCCCACCCCCTCTTTTAGGAGCCACTTAGGGTTCATCACCCATGGGCGTATTTTCGAGAGATTACGGTATATAAACAAAGATAAAGTACAATTTCTGGCAGAGCAAACAAGCAGCGTTCATGAAGAGGAACAGGACAATCTGGTCACCATCTTCTTTGTTGTTGGATGTCATATAGCCACAAGGACCTCTGCAGTGACAGCTAATCGCAGTGGTCTTGATGAAGAGGTTCCATGGGGCAAGACAGCCTTGCAGGTGATCCGCTTGCAGGGTGGAAGAAGAAGAGAGACAAGCTGTTCGTGCTAAGTGTGAGAGTGCGTTTCTCACACTTAGCACGAACAGCTTGTCTCTCTTCTTCTTCCACCCTGCAAGCGGATCACCTGCAAGGATCCTGGACTGTCTTGCCCCATCCATGGAACCTCTTCTCAAGACCACTGCGATTACCTGTCACTGCAGAGGTCCTTGTGGCTATATGATGACGACACCAATGCCAGCTTACGAGTTCTTCAGTCGGTTCCTGGCCTGGAAGTACCTTGGAAGACTAGCTGAAGTGGCTGGCAGGCGAGGCAACCGGATACTGATGGGTTCACGTAAGATACTACTGGATCTGCTGGATTTTTGGAACAGATCCAAGAAAGACTGTGGATCTGAAGAAAAGAGATCCTTTGAAACATGCTGGTGTATCCCAACAGACACTGCAACAAAGATCCAGTTTATGAAACTGGCCCAGGATAAAGCAGGAAATGAACAGACCTTATGTGCATTGTTCCATTGCTGAACACACCTTCATGACAGCTCAACAGTTACTCGGCATCATCCCACAACTTAATTCTACATGGTCCCGTATACATGTCTGTTGCCACCCTCTGCTCTCTTCGTTCAGGTGTTTCCTCCGCTCTAGCTCTAGCTCAACGTTCTCTGTCTTGTTCCCTATGCCTTGCCAGCCTCTGCTCTCTTTGCTCGGGCGTTTCCTCCTAGCTGAACGTTCTCTCTGTTGCTACCTACACCGTGCTACCCTCTGCTCCTCTCTTATTATTTGTTGCTTATCCATTTTTTCTTTGGTGTTCAATACCTGTACGTAGCACGTGTTCTGAATGCGCTTGCGCATCATGCAGGCTTCACACACGCACGATTACAAGGTTAAAATCACTGTAGTACTCGCTACTGTGGGGCTCACTCAGGCTCACCCCAATAACTACTTCTGCATACCAGGGTTAATAACCCTTTGAACCTGTTAGTAGCCAAATGCACCTGTGAATGTTTTTGTCCATTAACCCCGATAGTGACCAAATGCGCTTGTAGTTACATAGCTTTTGCTATTTACCCAAGATTTTGGAGTCTGGGTTAGTTGCCAAACGCCTTGACGTGAGGTATATATGGGTCAGGTGAAGTGGGTCAGGTAAGGTGGGTCAGGTGAAGTGGGTCAGTTGAAGTGGATCTGGTGAAGTGGGTCAGGTGAAGTGGGTCAGGTGAAGTGGGTCAGGTAAGGTGGGTCAGGTAAGGTGGGTCAGGTGAAGTCTTAGTCTGAGGTCTGTGCTTGTATGTATGTATGTCTGTCCGCAACAAGTTTATGGTTGAAGTATACATAGTAGTTTATGTACTGTATAGCTGGTATTTTTCGCGGGGCAAAGTTTTTGCGGAACCACGATCTATTGTATTACAGAAAATTTTTGCCGGTAAAATTTTCACGGAAGTGAATTTTCGAAATTCATTTATTGACATTCACCAAGCGTGAAGCTAGCTATAGTTTATACCAGAGATGCTCGCAACGGAGATCCTTCTCAAGTTGTGCAGTATTATGGCTATGGACGCACTCGTTAGTGGCATGCGGACTAGTATCACTAGCGGAAGTGGGCTGGCTCGCACAAGACTAGGCATGAACAGCAGCAGGCTAAACCAAGAAAGAGAGTGGGCCCTTGGAGTTTGGTAACTGTTTTCGCGGGATGGCTATTGTAGCAGTGACCTGTTTCATGGACAGAACTGTCTGTAGAACTACACGCACATGGATATGAGTCATAAATTTTTGTGGGTGAATTTTTCGCGGATCCCATTCGACCACGAAAAACACGAAAATTACACCCCCACGAAAAATGTCCGCTATATGGTACCTCACTGCCATGTGTACTCTTTGCAGCAAAAACGAGAAAAAGCTAGGATGATAAAGACTTACTGAATGGCAGAGAAACTACGCAAGACAACTGAAGATGTGTGCTAGCAGCTGAGTGATGCACTTCTCGTTAGTAAGTGATGTACTCCTCCGTTGGTACATGATACATTTTTCATGATGAGCTGGAGGCAGCACAGCATTGTTGTAGGGAATCTCAGAAGTTGCTAACTAGCTTGTCAAGGTCTTCTCCGCACGCTAGACACATGTCCTATGCTGTTACATGCTCTGCCCGAGGCATGAAACATCTGTGTATTTCTATGGAACGCCAAATGCGACAAAAATGCTGTAGGGAGTGGTAGCCGGTCAACATGTGATTATTCTGCGTGTTATCTTCGTGTTTCAGAATGATTTACTAATTGATTTCCTGATCAATTCACAAAACGATTTTCTGGTCAATTCTCAGAACGATTTTCTGATCAATTCTCTGACAATACGACGCATGTGCAACTGCACATAGTTCTAATAAGGGAGCAGGGAGGAGAGAAACTGAAACTGTACTAGAAAATTTCATCTTGTCAAGTGCACAACCATGCTCTCTAGTTTTCTTTTACATAAAATATATGTTGTGCTAAAAAGTAAGTTAGCAACAACATGCGTCATTCACAAAAACTTTGGCAATTCCAAAGTTGTGGCAAGTAATATGTTGTTGAAGAGTTGTTTTCTCTAGCTCTGACAAAAAGTTGGCAGCTCCTCAGTTGCTTGATCATGGGGTTGGTCCTCTCCAATCGATACCATAATCCCAGTTTTCCTGTTAAGAGTTCAGTGCATTACATATTAGTTAGCCATAGCAGAAAATGTTACTGGTCATAATCTGAATACCAACCCCCCCCCCCCCCCCCCCAACACACACACTACTTGCAAACTATTTTGTAAGTCAGAATAATTTGACTACATGATGCAAAATGGGCAATAGTTACCAGAGCTATGTACCTCAAATACTCCTGTAACAGCATCTGATAACATCATAACATGATCTGGGTTTTGATGTATCATTCGATCAAGTCCCATGATCCATAACTGCTGTGGGGTCCAGTTCCTTCTGTTCTAAGGGGATGATGAGGCCATCCTTCTCGAAAGAGATCCAACTGCTTGATGACTGAAGTGCATACAGATCAACGGGATCGTCACAGTTCAGCATTCCTATGTCTTCCAAAAAGTAGAAAAAGTTATAGAAGAGGCACACACAACCGGAGTAAAGATCTTGCCACAGTCTCTCTTATTCTTTGATTGTGCACATTTCGCCAAACAATTACACTACCCCTTCCAGGTCCTCGATCCTCCCCTGTCAATCCTGATGTGAGATGGAAGGCCAAATTCATCTATAGCTGAAGTGAAACCTGATAGGACAGGTTGTTTGTAGATGCTTTCAAAAATGTGATCAACCAACTATACCCATTCTATGCCTCCATGGATAACTACTCTCCATCGGATTAGCTTATGGTAGCCATCCAAATGCGACAAGGTATTTGGAGAATCAACACAGTACACTCTCTGATGGAGGACACGCCCTGCTCTTGATTCCACTCCACAGGGGTCTACTCGGTGTAATGACTCTCCTATCCTGCGTCTCTGGACATGAACTCCTTGGCTCCTAAGGCATCCAGTGATGTTTTTTCACCACATTGAGGATGCAGTGAGCTTATCTCCCTTTGTGTCAACATGCGATTTTTATATCGTTCTGCGTATTTTAGATCGATCTTCATGTTTCAGAACGATTTTAAGTCGTTCTGAAACACAAAGATTGATCTCCTAATCGATTTCCTGATCAAGTCACAGAACGATTTTCAGAACAATTTTCTAATCGATTCTCAGAACGATTTTCAGAATGATTTTCTGATCGATTTTCACAACGAATTTCTGATGGGTTTTTACAACAAACAATGAGATTAAGTTCTACCACGCATGTGCAACTGCAGCACGTGGAAATGGCAGAGGAGACAGAAACGCGTATTTCTACTAGATGAAATGGTATGATGTTATGAGGAGTAAATACTGTTCTTTTAGGAGAAAACAGTTCAGTATAACTGTATAAATCAGATTTTTAAAGTTTTAGCTTGTTTAGCTGCTATCGGACAATACTTCTCAGAAAAATTCCAGGCTGAACATGACCTTTGCAATCACGTACTGAGCAGCAACGCTTTTTCTTGCTGGAAACAGCAGCTGCGATACCAGAAGCAGTAGCTGAGCTTTCGTTTTCAGGTGTGCATAAGAATGATGGTCTTTGAACCAGCCTGTTGATGATTTGTTGGCACCGTGATATCTCCTCTTCAAACTCCTTGCACTTGTCACAATAGTCTGACATCAAGGGACAGATACCAACGTAGGGTTGTGGAAAGTCCCAACAGATATTGGTGTAAGGCCATCTTCTGTCAAAGTGCGATCAAACTCAACAGGACACTATGCTTACACTTGTACTCAAATTGAGGATCCTTTTTGTCAGGAGTGCGAATTTGAGTGAATTTGTGATCAAAATAGAACGTTTTGCCAGAGTTTCCTTCCTTCTGCCCATTTGAAGCTGAATTACTGTCAACAAAGAGAAGAAATCGCTCCATTATGTCATCACTTTTAGCACGATTGGATCGCTTCCTAGATGTTAAGGATGCCTATTGCACTGCACTGGAACATCTTCGTGCTGTGAGTCCAGCCACATTCCGGCTGGTTGCTCACAGTTTCGAGGAAGCACAGCATCAGAGAAACGCTTATGCGAGAGGATTTCCTGCTTCTGGACTATCTCGGTAGGATCACTTGTTTCAATTTCAATACCTTTTCTGAGTTGAGAAAGACGCTGGCTCACACCAAAGGCTCCACGAATGCAGTCACGATGATACACATAATTTCGCTTACCATCAAACACAAATTTAACAAGAAACTCATTCTGTTTCGTTAGATCGTAGTAGGTAGTGTCTGCAGGCTTCGGGTAGATTGCTCTCCATCTTGCAAGTGCTTGACCACTATGGACGAAGCTTTGAAACATGTCTTTCAGGTCCACAAGGCTCCTACACGCAACACAAACACTGCAACCATCCCTTCCTGGCTCCGCATGTCGGATATCCCGAGAACTATCTCTCTTCAGAGGACGTAGGGCCGTCTTGCATGGCCAGAACGGTAAGTCTCAGCAGCCTTTTCAGCTCTTCTAGCCATTGCGTCCGTGGACTCGCACTGCTTTTTCGATATTTCAAACTTACGTCATCTGATACACCGTAATCTTTAACTTCAATTATCCGTGAAATATTAAATGTGCATAACGTTCCGTTTTTACTTGAACCGCCCACATGAATTGTACAAGTGCAGACAAACAAACCAGCCTAGTGGACTTAAAGTCCTCCAGGTCAAACTTTTAAAGGGTTTTGTTCAAAGTCTTTTTCCTCTTGATACTCATCCCTTGACTTTTCTTTCAGGCTTTCAGAAATGTAGTTTTCACATTTGTCTTCATTTCCATCAAGGAAACAGTCAATGTTACAGTGAGGCGGCACTTCTGCAGCCAATAGTGCGTATAAGAACGCTCTTTTGGCCTTTTATGTCGACTGTTCTTCCTGGAACTATGCTGGTGTCTTGTCCGTGTTTCCCATCAAGAAGAGCTCGAAATCATCGTTCAATCGGATGCTGTACAGCATATGATGAAAATTTGAAATTCACAGCTGGAGGTCAGCAGGAAAAGTCTGTGCAAACTATGTCCTTCATTCTAAGAGAAAGGTTGTGGTGTCTCAAGAACTTGGTTGCCCAGCCACAAGAAGCATTGAACTGGTGATCTGGAAAATTGTTCTTCACTTATTTCACGGCTTAGGTACCCAGAAGAGTGATTGTGAATGGTAATTGCTGCTCCTGTCTCTCTAGGGCCCAGGTCAATATTTTACTGTCCAATTCTTTTCGACCCTTTGTTCGCGCTCCTCCTCGTCTTTTCCTGGGACTACTACGGTGATCTTTTTTGCTATTATGCTTTACCCAGTGCTGAGCGTCAATGCAGGAATCTGAAAGTGTTGCTCCACAACACGCGCACCATTCATGGATCTTTGCAAACTCAGTGGCCTCCAACTTCTGCTGGAATGTATACGACTGATGGAAGCATCACTTTTTTGGCAGGACGATCATCTGTATCAGCATCTGCTCGCTCTTTTCTAAGGTGTGGTCTTGGGCAGAGACATAAAGGAAATGAGCATACACATAATTTGTGGACATTACTTGTAGATTGATTGTATGTAGGCTAGAGTCATGTAGATAGACACTAGCTGTTGTACGTTTCAGACTACCTTGAAACTGAAGGGTAGGTAGGTACTGTTTAGCAACCAAATCTTTGATAACAAAAAAGTGGAATAGATGATGTGATAGTGGGGCATGAAGGGATCTTTGCAGGATAGTTGTCCAAGCGCAACAGGTTGTTTGTGCTCCATGGAGGTGAAGAGCATCTCGGGAGGCACCCGAAGGTCACCGGCAATGATATTTGGGTGCTGCATCCATACACACTGAAACTGGCAGTGGTAGTAAGCATTGCCAAACTTACTTTGAGGTGTTACTGTACTAGAAAACATGCATTGCTGCCAGCCATTCTTGGTGCTTGATGCACAAGTCATATGGTGCCTGATTTTGGGTTCTGAACTCTCTCATCTCGTGGAAGCTGTCCTGGTACTGAGCAGATCTACCAGCAACAGAAAGCAGGCATACTACCGTAACTCCAGAGCCTTGCTTCAGACATTCCTTCTTGATTTTCTTGACAGTGCTGTGCCTACGGTGGCCAAGAGTGATCATTTCTGCCATCCATCTCATTTCCATTTCATTTCCATTGCCGTCCCATTTCCATTCCATTCCATTTCTACTTCCAGTTTAGCTACTTTTCTCAAATTTATGTATAGGCTTCATCTTATACTGTACCAATGCAATGTAGCATCATTGCTAGTGGTGGGACGAATGGGGAAATCCCCCCTTCGAACGTTCGCCTTTAACAGGAAACGAACTTCGAATTTTTGAACTATTTATAGTAACATGAACTCTATTTTAAGTAACAATGTTTCTGTTACATTGAGTATTACATCAGTCAAAAAGAAAATGCATATTCTGGTTCAGAAACAAGATTGCGTCAACGTTTTTTGGTTTCAAAGTGCTCCTATGCTTCTGAGTGGCAAGACCTGCCTTAGAAAATAGTCTCTCAGAGGGTGTGTAGGTTGCAGGAACACAAAGAATTTGTCGAGCTACTTTGGCCAACTTGGGAAAGCGATCTTTGTTAACCCTCCACCATTGCAAAGGATTAGTGTCCCGTGAAGGGCTTTTCTCAGCCAGATAGCGCTCCCATTCACTCTCAGATTCCTCCTGGTCTTTCTCAGGCCCTAGAAGTATATCCAAAGCACTCTTCTTGGAAGGTGGAGGTTGAGACTCACTACTGTTAGACTCAATTATTTCCGCTGAATCTATTACTTCTATTCGTCATGCCATTTCCTCCTTCAAAGAAACTCTCTGTTCGTCAGACAGAAACTTTAGCTGCTTAAAATGTGGATCAAGTGCTGTTGCAAGAACCTCTATCCTAGCAGGATCTAGGCTGTCCAGTGACCACCTTCGCCTGATCGCTGAGGCAACAGCCACCTTGAAGCGGCGGCAGGTAGGTGAATCCTCTTCGTCTGCTTGGAGGCTTGTGACAAGACCTTGAACAATGGGATACACACAGGACACTGAGACGTTTGTCTCATAGCTTAAAAAGACTGTTGCTATCTCACACGGCTCAAGATGCTTCACCAGGTACCCCAGAAGCTCCCACTGTTCTGAGCGGAGGTCAAGATAGCGATCTGATCTTTGTGTGACCTCTTCATCAGACAGGACAGCAGTGATTGGCCATCGCATCTCCAACAGGCGTTGTATCATATAAAAGGCACTGTTCCATCGTGTTGGGCAATCTTGAATGAGTTTCTTCTGTTTGACTCCCATCTGTTCCTGCCGTTTCTTCAGTTCTGCAGTAGCCAAGGCACTATGCTTAAAATGACAAACTAACTTTCGGGCAGCTCCCACTGCTCTTGCAATAGTGGGGTCTTTCAAACCTTCATCGATGCACAGTTGTAGCTTGTGAGCTGCACAGTTGATGCTTTCCCAGCCAACCTCCTCAAACAGGAGGTTTCCGCATAGTTGGATATTTGCCCCCTGATCATGTACCAATGCAATCACACTGCCAGAGTCAATATCAAAGGACTTCACTATACTTTGGAGCTTGTTGGAGATATTGCAGCCAGTATGGTGCTCAGGGAAGATTTGGGTCTCTAGGACACAGCTGCAAAGCACCCAGTCAGGTGAAATATAGTGGGCAGTCAAGGAAATGTACGCATCATTGGCGCTACTTGTCCAAATGTCTGTGGTCAGGGCTAGGGCAGACACTTCCCGTCTAAGCTTCTCTTTGAGGAGTTGCTTGCCCTTTAAGTGCTTTGTCTGCAGCAACTTTGTGATGTGTTTGCGTGAAGGTATTCTGTAGCCTGGCTCAATGAACCTCAGTAAACGGCGAAATCCCTCTCCCTCCACAAATCTAACTGGCCTGACATCAAGGGCAACCAGATCGACCAAAAGTTCACTGATAACTTTTGCCCGTGCGTCCGAACCCTTCTTCACAATCGAGTCGAGAGTAGACTGTTGTTTGTCTTCGTGGTGGTATTCTCGTGGATGACTACGCAGGAGGTGGTCCCGGAGGTTACTCGTACCTCCACGATAGGCCAGTACCTTTTTGCACAGTGTACAGGTAGCACTAGCTGAACTGCTGTCCTTTGAAATGTACTTCCACACATCAGAGCGAGAAGTAGCAGCAGAGTTGCTGACGGCCATCACTTGCACATGCCACCTTGCACAAACTAAAACAGCCCTGACTAAAATTTGCCACGTGGCCTCCAACAGGAAGTGCTATTTGGCCCCACCCATATTCGAAGTGAGCATGCGCACAATCGAAGCTTTGGTGAACGAATGAACCTTCGAATTTTCGAATGTTCGTCCCACCACTAATCATTGCATTTTTAATCGCTTGTCGGTTAATGAACTTCAGCTTAGTACTCAAAGTTTCTACTTAACCTCAGCTTAGTACTCGAAGTTTCTACTTAACCTCAGCTTAGTACTCGAAGTTTCTACTTAACCTCAGCTTAGTACTCGAAGACGTTATATTGCTGTTACTGTATGTAAGCAGTGAGTATCTCAGATAAGAGTGAATATGTCAATTAAGAGTAATAAACTTGGTTGTGATAAAGGAATAAGAATAAAGTTTCATAGTACATATAGGGAAAGTTGGCTATCACGATAATGCTGCCCTACTGTTTGTATAGCTACAGTTTAAGCAGTCAGTGTGCCAGATATGAGTGAATAGGAGTAACAAACTTGGTAGCGATACTCCAAGGAATAATAACTCAGTGTAAGTATGAAGTGAAGTTGATAATCATGGCCAACTGTGATGGATGGGAGAATCAGGATGACGATCACAGTAAAGGGATGGTGATAAAGTGAATCTATGGCTTCCTTACATCATCGTCCTGCTCTATCTGTGACTGGTCAATGAGATAATTTGAGAACGAGGGTGGCAGTTAATGTAGAAGTTGGTCTCCAAATGCTTTCAGCGGTGGTAGATTGTTTTACAACTCCAGATCTGGCCCCAAATCTGTGAGACTTGTAGATAGACACTAGCTGTTGTATGTTTCAGACTACCATGAAACTGAAGGGTAGGTAGGTACTGTTTAACAACCAAATCTTTGATAACAAAAAAAAGTGGAATAGATTATGTGATAGTGGGGCATGAAGTGGGTTGCTAGGGATCTTTGCAGGCTAGTTGTCCAAGTGCAACAGGTCGTTTGTGCTCCATGGAGGTGAAGAGCATCTCGGGAGGCACCCGAAGGTCACCGGCAATGATATTTGGGTGCTGCATCCATACACACTGAAACTGGCAGTGGTGGTAAGCATTGCCAAACTTACTTTGAGGTGTTGCTGTACTAGAAAACATGCATTGCTGCCAGCCATTCTTGGTGCTTGATGCACAAGTCATACGGTGCCTGATTTTGGGTTCTGAACTTGGCCCACATTGCCCCTTCAGCTTCTTTTCTCATATTTGTCTCTTGTTTCTCATCTCGTGGAAGCTGTCCTGGTGCTGAAGCACCAGTCAGATCTCCAGCAACAGAAAGTGGGCATTCTACCGTAACTTCAGAGCCTTGCCTCAGACATTCCTTCTTGATTTTCTTGACGGTGCTGGGCCATGTTGAGTAGTAAGGCTTCTCCTCCTTTGCATTTCCATGACTTGCAAGGTAGCCAGAGTAATTCCATATACCAAATTCGTCCTTCTTGATGTCATCTTGGTTCTGAAGGTTCCTCTCAGAGATGTCCATGAATTTGCTAGGACATTTCATGAACTCCTTTGGATGCACTGAAACTCATTTTATGAATAATTGTGGAATTAAAAAAGAAGAAATTTTATGCCATGAATTATTACATATACAGCTTTATGGGGAAAATTTATGCAGTGTTCATCATTGAATGAACAGCACTGAAGTGCAGAACCCTCGGCGTAAGCTAGATGTTTTCGGTTCTGTTCTTGCCTGTGCAAAGCCTGCTCACGTGTTTCAGAAGGTCTCTTACTCACTTTGCGGACTTTGTGTCTCTCTCTTTCGTCACTAATAACTCTTCCTCAGACAGTATGGCTTTTCTACGTTTCATTGCGTTCTCAGG
This sequence comes from Agelas oroides, assembly GCA_949130485.1. Taxonomy (NCBI): domain Eukaryota; kingdom Metazoa; phylum Porifera; class Demospongiae; order Agelasida; family Agelasidae; genus Agelas; species Agelas oroides. The sequence goes on along the minus strand of OX422197.1, from coordinate 3,613,667 downwards.
CTCCCCAACAGCAGTACACCGTGCTTTCCTTTTCTTCGATGCGAAGGGATGGCCACAGTCACAAACTGACCTCTTCAGGTATTACACTGTGGGCATACCTTTCTCAGACGCATAGACCTAATCTACGGTATTACACTGTGGGCATACCTTCTGAACCTCTCGTAAAAGACAGTCACAAATGTCTAAGTTCGACGGAAAAACCGCAATACAGCGTAGTCTCGTGCCTTGGGCACGAGACTAAATACCGCGTGCTCCAACTCACATGATGACACATTTACCGTTACGTACGTGTTACGGCAAGGTATACGGAAACATTGCACGTGAAGAAAATGGCTGACTTAGTCGCGGTAAGTTTATATATAACGCTTCTAACTTTTGAACTGAGCAGTTTTAGAGAAAATGGCTTTTTAATTTTACTGCATTTTCCGCGCTGTAGCCGCTGATACCTCTCGTTGGACGCCTAAAAGCGCGAGAAGGTAGAATAGAGAAAACGGATACACAGACACACACACAGACAACTACTGTAACCCTCGATGCGCATGCGCGCCGAGGGTTAATGATGGAGCATTTGTGGTTGAATCATGCAGAATTTGTGCAGCACTTATATGGAAGCATTCATAGTTCCTTTAACAGAAATTCATGCAGTGTTCATAGACGTGAATGCAGCATTTATGGTACTGTATAGCGGGAAATATTTGTGAGGTAGAAATTTTTTGTGACTTTTGCGATTGAGCACCAAGATAGTGTTTGTGCTCGTACAGACTACCAGGGCAGAAACTGGGCTATTGGGAGACTGACTTTTTATACAATATACACACTATATATATTTAGCAGAATACGGGAATGTACAAACAAATAATACTAACCTGGGTGGGGCACCACGTCATAAAATTAATGTGTGATAATATAAATAAAATGTGCTCAGGTGGGAGATCTGTTACTTCTTTTATGCCTCGATGTGTACAAGTGCTTTGACTATAGATACTGTGTTATACCTTATCCATTCTTATGCAGGGTCTTCTTCGTTGTATGATGCGGCAAGGAGAGTTTACATCAGCACAGATGCATGTGGATGGACTGCAAATGAAAAGGTTGCCTGAAGTATTTGCTTTAACATTTTTTCCTGCAGGCATGCATGGTTTATACGCTGTTCTGCATTGCTCACTCATACTCACCCCTTACTAGTTTTGCTTATTTAGGGCTTAATTAAACTCTGTGAACAGTATTAGAGCTCTGCTAAGCCATCCAGACAAAATAGATTGCTAAAGAACTCTCCCCTGCAAGGATCTCTGCTGTCTGTGAGCAATCCATGCACAAGTCCTTGGATAATATGCCCCATCATGGTTGCCTAGGCAGCTATCTTATCTACCCTCCTGTTGACTCTGAATACACTGCCTGGTTTGTTCTCAAATAGCAGAGGTGTGGAACGTTCCTACACATGCTAAAAGCACTGCTATTTATGATGGACAATCAAAGAATGCCTTCCGCATTTTAAAGTAGCTGGCTTTGTCCGCACAACTTCCAGCCCTTGTGTAGTAGATTCTTACACTCATCTACTCCCACCATGCAAGCATCTCTTTTAGCCAACCATCTTCATTCACACTGGCACTACTCATGCTGGCTGCATTAGGACATTAATTGCTTGCTGTGAAAATGCTGTACTCATTGTCTGTACACGATACCATCAAGTTTTCTGGACCAGTTAGAGTTTGACACTTTAACTGCTTGGAGGTTTTCCAATCTAAAACTAATAGTTGGACTTCACAGAGGTTATGATATGTTTCTACACAGGTGTTTGAATGTGCTGACTGAATCTGGTGAAGCACTTTCTTTATTGCTTTTATTTTGGTGATGTAATTCTTCAAAAAATGGTTGTAAGCACATCAGCTACACACAAGAATTTTCTTCAGAATGCAGGCTTGGTTGAAATTTGAAAATTTTCTTTGATTGTTCTAGCTCCTGCTCATCCATTGGGCATTTATACCGTATTGGCTTGTAGCACTATCTATACCAGTTGCCAGAGCTATAGAAATTTCCGATCTCCAACAAAATAGTACCAAATTTTGTAGTCTTGTTCATCAATTGGAATGGTGTTTACACCTAGGTTGAATGTCTGTAAGTGAGTTTGCCAATGAGTCATGTGATTTTGTTTCTTTCAAGGCAACAAGGGAGTGATTCCCTTTTGTGGCATAAGCAATTGAGCCTTCACCTAAGGTAAAATGAAAACAGTCAGTCTCTTACCTATGTGAGTGCTGTAACTTGACACTCTCAGTCTTTGCTTGCTTATCTTGAGAGGAGCACTACCTGGCAGGATTTGTATAAGGTTGGCCATTCTAACTTTTAGTCTGTCTTGAAGGGTTTGTTGAACACCCTGGGTTCTATGAGTAGGACGAATGTATTGAGCTCTTCAATTATCCCCCTAGAGTGTTGGGAGATTCTGACCATCTTGTTATAGCTTGACGAGACGCATGATCTTTAACTAGAATCTTTATACCATATTGCTATAATGTTTTAGACTAACTTAAGTACTTGCAGTCTTATCTTTGTGAATGAGTGATACCTGTTTTACCCCCTCCCTCTATTTCTACGAGCACTCATACCAATAATTACATGCATATATAAGTAACAACAGTGTTAGTTCATGCTTCTGAGTCAGCTCTTAAGTCAGGGTGGGATCTTGTGTACCTTGACCATGCCTGAAATTTGCTTCAGATAGCTCTCCTCATTCCTTCCTTGATGTTGTGCTGGTGTAGTATAGTTCCTTTCATATTCATATCCCATCCTGTGCATGAGAGAGAAAACCCAGCTTCTGTTCAAGTCAACACTGCTGTCCTCAATAGCTCATTATATCATTTTAGCCCCACCCTTTAATTAACCTAGCTAGGTTAAATGCGCCATTTAACCTTCATACATGTCAGTAGTTGCAGTGCATAACTTGTGAAAGATAACTGCTACTTTCTTTGTCAGTGTTTCACATTTGTCTAACAGTATAATTATCAAAATACACGGCCTAGATGATTCCCACTCTGGTGTATCTACGTACAGCCTTACAGTTGCAACATCAGGTGCCATCTTGATCGCGATTATCGTTAGTAGGATTCATGGGATGTGACATTTTCCATTTTATGCAGAGTGAACTGGATGCAAAGACTGAATGCCTTTCGTGTGGAGGCAGCTTGGAAACTGGGACGGTGGGATGACTTGGGAAAGTATTTGAAAATGGTACAATACACATTGCACACTATACAGAGTGATGGCAGCCCTATCAGAAGTTGTGTGTGTGTGTGTGTGTGTGTGTGTGTGTGTGTGTGTGTGTGTGTGTGTGTGTGTGTGTGTGTGTGTGTGTGTGTGTGTGTGTGTGTGTGTGTGTGTGTGTGTGTGTGTGCATGCATGTGTGCTTTTGTGTGTGTGTTGGTAGTTTTTCATGATGTCATGCAATGGGTGACCTTGCATAACATCTATTTTTATTCCGGGAGATGTGGTTCATTGATTGTTCATGCATGCTTGGTTGCTATGATTGCAGGAGCCTGTGACTAGCAAGAACTGGGACGTTAACCTTGGGAGATTGCTCTTGGCTGCAAAACAGAAAGTAAGCCTCATGAAAGAATATTCTCTTGTCAAGCAGACAAGCTAGTTGTACTCTACCTGCATGACTGGTTTTCTACACTTCTCAACAGTTAATGTGATCTATGCCAGCACAGACCTTTCATTGATAAGTAGATCTGGTTAGTCTCATCATCTCTTCCATTGCAGGATCTCAGACAGTTTATAACTCGAGTAAACAAAGTTCGTACTGAGCAAATGGGGCCACTGTCAGCTGCCAGCTTAGAGCAAGGCTCCTACCAGCGGGGTTATGAATACATTGTCAGGTATATTAGCAGCAGTAGCTTTGAATTTTCAAAGCAATACCACCAATTTTTGTCTGCAGAGACATGCTTGTTCACTAAGAACATAATGGCCATGGCAGATGTAAATCTTGATAGTAGCTACCCTTTGAAAGTTGTAAAACACCTGTACAACAATCAACTGCATGCTTACACAAAACTGACTATGGTGGTTGGTTTGACTGCCACTAAAAAAGGCATCAACTGCAAACAGATTCTGAAACTACTAGTGCCTATTACAGTATGTGACTTCAAGCTAAGAATTGTAATGTAACTTTTGCATAGGCCCACGCATACAATTTGCTGTGAGTTTATGTGTTGTGCTACACCATGCAGGCTACACATGGTCCAGGAACTAGAAGAGGGAATGAAGAACCTGATGAATGCTGAACTGCAACGAGTGGAACCATCAATTCGAAACAGCTGGGAAGCAAGATTTGAGCTAACACAAGTCAGTTACCTCTTATGATAGCCCGGATCAGAGATCCTGTACTCAGTTTTATCACCTTTCCCTACCCAATGACACCATACAACATCATAAAGTATCTTTTTGTTATAGTGGACTCCTCCTTCATTTCTGTGGTATAACCAAGTATCTGTATAGCTTAGTTCTCTGTGTATGAGCGTCAGAATATTGGTGGTATACTCTGTACCACTACATTACTTGCATAATAAGCACACACTTCACTGCGTTCAACTCTGGTTCTGTTTTCAATTCAACTATGCTGTGTTACAGCTGTGCGCATTAGCATGAAGCTTTGAATGAGGAATCTATTCTCACAATGTATGTATGTACGTGTCAGTCAAGCTTAATTAGTGTTGGGACACTCATGGCTATAATTTGGTCGTATGAGGTAAAGACAGCGTTGTTTGGCATAAATGTCTGGAAGAAGGAGCTGGGGGTACTTGAATGACTTGGAGCACTAGGTGTGAACAATAATACATGTGTGGAGTATTGGAGGCCCAAGAACGCAGGCTACCAGTCACGTATATGCTACCACTGTTGCGTGCTGTTTTTATAATGGTGAGTATGCTTATAGGCGATGGTGTAAGACATAATATGCTTGCATATTCCTAGTATTCCTGTGAATGTACAGTTGCTTATATCGAAAGTCCTATGGCATCAAGCCACATTAGGGCATTTCTTGTCAAAGGTAGTGGTGTATTAGGGACTTGACAAATTAGCAACTGTATTCATCACATTCACAGGGAGATAACTCAGTGTAGTTGTAGAACCATGTGTAGTGAAGTATGTGCTTATTATGTGAATGATGTTGGTCATGTAGCATAAGTGTTCAATTTCTCAACACCACCAATAGTCTGATGATCATACATGGAGAGAACTAAGCCATACAGATACGATGAAAATGATGGTTGAGTCCACTGTAAACGGAGCAAGTCTCATCTGTATGTGTTATGTGGTTCTTGAGGTATGGTTGTTCTTGACTCATTGATTTCAGAAAGTGGAAGCACTGTGTATAGAAAAAACTGAGCAGTGTGGGTTTTGAGTTTGGGTGACTGGTTGTACTTTGGTATAGATTGTGTGTAACTGGAAACTGACTACCCCCGAATGACTTTGTAACATATTACCTTACCTAGAGGAGCTGCATGCTTGCTCTAAACAAGTATACATTTTAAGCAGGTACCTTCATATCCTTTCAGGAATCTTTTCGGACTCAAGAATCCATTCTTAGTTTGAGGAGGGTCATCCTTGGATTGCAGTCATGGTTGGTTATTTTGCTTCTATCTTGAATTTGCCTGTATGGTTTGTTTGACATATGAATTTCATTTAGCAGTCGTGAAAAACAGATTGGGAAGTACTGGCTCAAGAGTGCAAGAATTGCTCGGAGGTTAGATTCTTTGACTACAAGTATGACTACTTTCTGGCAATGCTTACACTTATGTTATCATTTTACATGTATGGAGCTGACACTGTTGCTAGTTCATTGCTTTCAGGGCTGGCCATCTCCAAGCTGCACAGAGCTTCTTGCTGAATGGTAGAAACTACTGTCCACAAGAATACTGCATGGAGAATGCTGAGCACATGAAAGCTAAGGTAAACACTTATCTAAACACGTTGGGACCATTGGATGTTCAAAAAACCAAACTGTTCGGATAACTGAAGTAAATTATGACAGATGGCATCCAAATAAGGTTGGTGACACTGGTGACAGCCTGACAGCCACACGTAATGCCACTCAGCTCGTCCAGGTCATGTGCAGCTGTAGCAGAAGAACTTTCATTATTGAGCAACTATCTACTTTGGGTCTGTCAGTGTACTGCATGCAGTACCCAGTGGCTCACTTTGGAGTGTATACCTCAATTCCAAGAAGTGCCTTTCCTGTGGATATCTCCTTCAGCCATACATTGCGGAGGGTGTATCCTGAAACACCCAATATTGGCCATTCAAACTGACTTGTGGGCTGTGAGTGTAGCTGAATACAGTGAATGTAGCCTTGCTATAAACATGTTCAGATGACTGACTGACTTGTCGGATGTCTGAACCTTAGACAAATGGCTTTCATGCGTATGCAGTTTACAAAATGTTCATAACAGTATATAATAGAATCCTATTTCTCAAGACAACCAAACATGTAGATGGTAACACCCACTGTTATTGTTATAAGAACCATACTCCACAGCTGGATCTTTGAAACATTGTCAATATACATGTTCCGCTGAATGGAATGCTTTAAATATAGGTTAGACACCAAAGCCTAGGGATCTACGGGATTTAGAATCCCAAGTGAAGCCTATATACCGTAGATCTGGAAATTTTTGTGTTATAACATTTTCGTGTTTTACTTTTTCGTGTAAAAATATTTTTGTGGTCTAAGACACACACTAAAATTTTTTTACTGTACTAAATCGATTCTATCTTCCTAGGTTTAATGATCTGGAATGAGACTATGTACGTCAAGAAACATGAAGTACAAACAGCTTGCTGCAGCTGTTGGCGAGCTACTCGCGTGCGAAAGGGTACCCAGCAACACTGTATACATGTGCTGTGGCAGTAAAGACGGACGGTTATTGAACACAGAGAAAGTTGTCATACGTTTGCCATGAGTATTAAATGGGTATCGAACTCGGAGGCCCTCTCATGTGTAATAACTATCTAGCTGTGCTAAAACGAAGACCCGTCTTACACAAAACAACTATATAGCTGCTATGTGAAACTGTGTGTGCAAAATGTGCTGACCATAATGGTTTATTTTCATTGTAAAATATATTTCGTAGTTTACGCAAACCACGAAAATATTTTTACAGCGAAAATTTCCAGATCTACAGTAAAACCCAAGCACAACACATTACACATTAATTGAAATCTGGCCCAATTTACTCTGCTGCCTCTTCTACTTTGAAATTCTGGAATGTGCTGTGCCAAGTACTGAGATAACGGCATTACTCACTTTTTTCTATTGATAGGGAGCTTCCCATGAAGCGTTGCTGAGTCTGCAAAAGGCTGTGTCGTAAGTTTTACAGAAGCATAATAGTTATAAAGTATGTTGTGCCAATGAGCAGCAATTCGTTTCTAGGTACACACACTTGGCCAAGCCTTGAGTTTTTTATTGTCAGAAGTTATACTGTACTAACTTTCTCAGAATGTATTATCTCATTTCTGCGATTTTGTCAACCGGTTTTAAGACTCTAAATCCTGTACTGCACCAAATTATAGTCTGCTGGCAGTTTGATTGTTGTAAGTGTTGTCATAGATTTGACCATGATGTGCCATCGTATCAAAAAAAAACATTTCTATACAATTTGTTCCATATGTGATATAGCTGATTAAGAGAGATGTAAAAATTCCCCTTTGACCAATGCATAAGCTATAGGCCGATAAAATTAGTCAGTTTCTGTGATCCTTCTGTGAGCCAGGTGTGCCTGTGACATGTTGCCATAATATACTTTTTTGGTGCAGTGAGCAGTGGCCTGCAGAAGTAATCATTAACCTTGATGGAACTGGAGACAGTGCTACAAGGAATTTAGCCCACTCAGAGGTATGTTTGGCTAACTTCAAAACTATGCATAGTGATGCTACTGGCATGCATTAGAGAAGGACTGGTATACTATGTGTGAACACGATAACTGACATAGCTAGGACCATGCGTGTATGAGGTGTCTGTGGAGTCTGCATGATATCTGTTGGTGGTGTTTGATATCTGTCTGCATGGTACCTGTTCTGTGGTGTCTGATACCTGTTCTGTGGTGTCTGGTACCTGTTCTGTGGTGTCTGATACCTGTTCTGTGGTGTCTGATGACTGTTAGTGGTGTTTGATGTCATCCATACCTGTCTAGTTATTAGGCCATTATCAGACACCCCAGACAGGCATCACACACTACAAACAGGCGTCAGACACCCCAGACAGGTATCAGACACTACAGACAGGCATCACACACTACAAACAGGCGTCAGACACCCCAGACAGGCATCAGACATCCCAGACAGGCGTCAGACACTACAAACAGGCATCAGACAGGCATCAGACACCAAAGACAGGCATCATACACCACAGACAGGTATCAGACACCATAGACAGACATCATACACCACAGACAGGTATCAGACACCATAGACAGACATCATACACCACAGACAGGTATCAGACACCATAGACAGACATCATACACCACAGACAGGTATCAGACACCATAGACAGACATCATACACCACAGATAGGCGTCAGACAGGCTCAGACACCCCAGACAGGTATCAGACACTACAGACATCTGCATGGTGTCTGATGCCTGCCTGTGGTTTCTGCAGGTGTATCTGGTCTGTCTCTGTCCCTTGTGATAAGTACAGACATCATACACCACAGACATCAGACACCACAGACAGGCATCAGACACCACAGACAGGCATCATACACCACAGACAGGCATCATACACCACAGACAGGCATCAGACACCACAGGCATCAGACACCACAGACAGGCATCATACACCACAGACAGGATACACACACACACCACAGACAGGATACACACACACACCACAGACATCAGACACAACAGAAAGGTATCAGACACTGTTGGCAAGCATCTGAGACCAATGACAGGAGGAGAAGTGGACACTAAAGACATTAGACAGTGATGAAAGTCCTTTTAAGCTAGGTTTAATTTTTCTATTAGGCTTTGCTGCTGATTGCACGGTGGATGGAAGACACTGCCCATTATGATACACAAACTGTACTCAGACAGTACAAGGTAATTTCAGTTTGTCATTTTCAAATGGTTACTGCAGTAACCAGTATTGTCACACTGATTCAGAGGATAACTTATGCATGGGATTGTGTTAGGAGTAAAAAGTCTTAGAGTGAGGAGTAGCCTCGTTCCCAGGCCTCCCTGTTTTTGTTCTTCAGTTTGCGTTCAGTATAATGCACGGAAGTAGAAGAGCAGCGAAAACGGGGAAGGCCTGGAACACTTATCACGTGAATGACGTCAGGTGGACGTGAGGTCAACATAGGGGGGTCCACATTCAAATACGTGAAATAACGTACTAGACTTCATCATCAAGTGCTCCATCGCTAGGCAAGACCCCAGACATTCACAAGATCGCAAGTACTCCACTTGACCGGTAAGAATCTCGCTCTCAGGTTATTGTGCACGTACCTGTAGTCGGGCGCTGCCCCCCCCCCCCATGTCCACCTTGTGTCCACCTGACGTCATTCACGTGGTAAGTGTTCCCAGGCCTTCCCCGGGAACGAGGCTAAGTGAGAAGTACAAACACTGTTTCTTAGAGGCCACTGTGCAGAATTTTCACCCTTTACACCCGATAGCGGCCAAATGCGTCCGTGAAATTTCCTGCCCATTACACCCGACAGCGGCCAAATGCGCCCGCACTGAACTCACCACCGAAGGCGATGCATTACCCAGGATACGTAGCCACAACGGCTTATCTCGCTAGCTAACAATAAACCTCGTACCTCAGGGAGGCCGGCGATATAGATATAGTGGGAGTGTTCTATAGGGAGTTTCCCAGATAATCGGCCCCGAAGTTTTACCTCTAGCCGGCTAACCACACCCACAACAGCGATGTGCACAGCTGGCGTGATAGGCGCCATCACTACAGCTAAGCAGCCGCCCAGTGCATTAGGAATTATTCAAAGGTCGTAATAACAATTGTTGTGGTGTATGAGAGTGTGTGCAAGAGATTTTTCAAGTTTAGAATGGCATCAGGAAGCAGTGGTAGTGCCATAGACGCCATCCTCCGCGACAGAGTAGCCTTGGAAGCACACTTCGAGATCCATCTGGATTCTGATGAGTCGGATCTGGAAGTGCCAAGTGACGATGAATGGACTGATGATGGTAAGCACTATTAGTAATATACACAGCACAACCTGATGCCTTTATTATTGGATACAGACAATGATAGTGATGATGCAGTCAGGGATGATGACAACACAGTCTGGGATAATGACAGTGCGACTCTTCATGCACATGGATACGATGGCAAGTCAATAACAATGCAATCATTATTATTATACTTCATACTAACCTTATTCCTTCCATATCAGATGGCACTTTGACTCAGTCCACACCGGGTACACCCATAACCCATCAGACACCATCCCCACTGAGTTCACCCATCTCTCGTCAGACACCATCCCCACTGAGTTCACCCATCTCTCCTCAGACACCATCCCCACTGAGTTCACCCATCTCTCGTCAGACACCATCTCCACCGAGTTCACCCATCTCTCCTCAGACACCATCTCCACCGAGTCCGCCCATCTCTCGTCAGACACCATCTCCACCGAGTTCACCCATCTCTCCTCAGACACCATCTCCACCGAGTTCACCCATCTCTCCTCAGACACCATCCCCACTGAGTTCACCCATCTCTCCTCAGACACCATCTCCACCGAGTCCGCCCATCTCTCCTCAGACACCATCTCCACCGAGTCCGCCCATCTCTCCTCAGACACCATCTCCACCGAGTCCGCCCATCTCTCCTCAGACACCATCTCCACCGAGTCCGCCCATCTCTCCTCAGACACCATCTCCACCGAGTCCACCCATCTCTCCTCAGACACCATCTCCACCGAGTTCACCCATCTCTCCTCAGACACCATCTCCACCGAGTTCACCCATCTCTCCTCAGACACCATCTCCACCGAGTCCGCCCACCAGGTGATGCCACGCCCCTGGATTTCTTCGGTCTGTTATGGGCGCCTTCGTTTTTCCAGTTGCTGGCTGAAGAAACCAACTGATACGCTACGCAAAGGCAAGTTCAGAGGCCTGACAACAAGTGGTACCCGACAACATCTGAGGAGATCAAAGCCTTTCTTGGTGTAAATATTATTATGGGGATTGACCAGAAGCCTGCCATTCCACACTACTGGTCTACTGACCCTTACCTCGGCAATCCAGGAATACAGTACGTATTCCCACGAGAGCGTTTTGAGGCTCTGAATCACTATCTCCATCTCAACGATTCTGAGCAGATGCCAGGCCGTGATGATACTGCATATGACCCCCTCTACAAAATCCGGCCGCTGATTGACAACTGCCAACACAACTTCAGAGATCGGTATGTTCCTGGGAAAGACATGAGTGTAGATGAGAGTATGGTGAAGTACAAGGGGAGACTATTTTTCAAGCAGTATATGCCAAAAAAGCCCATCAAATACGACATCAAAGTGTGGATGGCAGCAGATTCTAAAACAGGGTATGTCTCTAACTACGACATCTACCTGCGGAAGCCACTTAGCAGTGCCAGAGGTGAAGTCGGGTTAGCCACCAAGGTAGTGCTGAATCTCACTGAGCCCTTTCAGCACTGCAACCGCCACATTTATTTCGATAACTTCTTTACGTCAGTGAAGTTGGTGGAGGAGCTCCTGCGACGGGGAACATACGGCTGTGGCACATTACGTGCTAACAGGTATCCCGATTCCTATAAGGCCAAAAACGGAGGACGGATGCAGGGGATTAAAATCAAGGCCGGAGAGAGTCAGCAGTTGCAAAAAGGTACAATGCTTGTTACCTTGTGGTTCGACAAGAGACAAGTTGCAGTCCTCTCCTCCAACTGCAACCCAAATGAGCATGTCACTGTCCAGAGGCGTGTTAAGGCGGCTCCCCAAATAAAGGATGTTGAAATTCCAACCCCGATCCACCTTTATAACCGCAGCATGGGTGGTGTGGATTTAAACGATCAGTACCGATCGTACTACCCATCTGGTCGATCTGGTAAAAAGTGGTGGTGGTTTATATTTTGGTTTCTTGTGGATGTGTCAACCTGCAATGCATTTATAATGGAGGGGTTGTCTCCACACTTGCCATCGTCCAGATCTCGCCGAACTCTCTTGCAAGGAACTGGCTAAACAGCTCATTGGTGGCTACAGTGGAAGAAAGAGATATGCAGGTAAAAAGAGGAAGGTTGCACCCTTTGACAATGCTGTGTCACTCCAAAACTTACCAGGCCATCACGAGGTGAAATTGGAAGGACGCAAGGGAGTGTGCATTTGCTGCTCTGACCATGGCCGAAGGAATCCATCTGAACGCACCCCTGAAACTGTGTATGGCTGTGATTGCTGTGGCGTTCACCTGTGCAGAAGTGGTTGTTTTCTTGAGTACCACACAGAAAACTCTTATGTATAAACTTCTCTTGTATAAATACTTTTTCATTTTATGTGATTCCTATTTACTAACCACTTTACAACACTTCCTAATTAAAATGGGTAAGTTCCACAAAATTAAACAAATTCTTTTACAGTTTTATCCATTCCATGCCTACCCACAGCGTATTGGCAACGCCTGATGTCAAGAAAAGGCTTACCAGCTTGTTTTACGTTTGTCGATGTATCAGTAACTGGTTACTGTATCTGTACGCTCCAGCCTAGAAATAACGCTACCTAACCCCCCCACCCCCCCCCCCCCCCCCCCATATGGATGCTACACCTGAAAATTAAACTCTTAACCATACCCTACACCCCTTAGTAAACTTAAATACGCTATTAACTCACCTTTTTGTGTCGATCTTTCTGGTAATTTCACCTCTGTCTTTATCATTCGAACAATATGAGCCTATCGAGAAAGATTTCCAATTACCAAACGTCAATTGGCTCCCAATAAGACAGTTACAAGCGAACTCACACACTTTTCATGAAAATAAGACATACTTGTAATACTGGAATTTCGTTCGCTCCGAAGATACAAAACCATTCCTCACCAAGGTACAAAGTTGCCATTTTTTCACAAAATCTCTCGTATCACGAGGACGCGGAGTGCGCATGCATGGCCGGGTGCAAAGGGTTAACAAACCTGGGGACCCATTTGAATGAAGTTTTGAAAGGAAGGCAGGGGGAGAACATTGTCACCAGAGGACACTATTTACAAGATACACTTGTTATTGATACAATTTTAACTGTTTCCACAGTTTGTTATATCTGTGCACCCTGAGTCTGAGGATGGCCACTTTTACCTTGGAAAGTACTATGATAGGCTTATGACTGTTCTTGCCAGTGACAGACCAACAAAATCCGCGTGAGTTGTGACTATCATGTAATCAGCAGTTTGTGTAATGTGTTAAGGTTGTGGGTGAATGAAATTTGTGTGGTACAAACTTGTCGGTGTAACTAAGCTACCGGGTTTCTATAAACCCAGTCACTATAGTGAACATTCGGCTGTAGTTATGCATAACTCTACTTTTGCTACAGTATACAGTCGTGTGAGATGTTCGGGGAGTTACAAATTTCTGTCGGTTTGCCACGATGGTAGTAGAAACTACGTGCTATTTTTGGCTTAAACAGAGCCAGATCAACTTACTGCAGGGCCACACAAAGCGTTTTTGCTTGCATCTTGAGCAAGAACAGAGAACTAGTGGCTGAAAGGCTGCTGGATACAGTCAAAACAGGTACACAGTAACTTTATGTACAAACTGAGACGAGCTGGAATTTTTAAAACTCTTCGTGTGGCCCTGCGGCAATGTCCAACAAATAGATAAAAAGGCATTCCGAACGCAGCGGTGCAAGCTAACTAACGTAGAAATATGTAGCCAAGCGGACTAATAAATTACAATATTGTCGTGTACGCATGTGAAATGCTGCAGGTAGGAAAGTTGAACGCATGCTGCTGAGAGAGAGACGACTTTGAGAAAGTTTGTGAGCCTTGTGCTGGGGAAGTGTTTTTTGCACAGCTAAACTACAACCTGCAAAAGTCGTTATTAGTTTCTAACATCGATCTGATAGCTACAGACACAACAGAACCATAGATCAAATGACTTTTACAAGCAGAATTATAGACATAGCAAAGAGTGTACTCAGGACATGAGGAACAAGAAAATAGACGTAACCATATGAACAGTCATTGGCTCATATCTGTCCAGAAAATAAGCCACCACAGAAGTACACACCAAGGGCGAAAGCACACACATTTAGTCCGGTAGGCATGGCACTTAATACACTGGAACTGTTATTCTCAGTGGAGAACTAAGGGATGGTCTTGCCTCTGTCATCAAGACAAAGTGTAATGCATGCAATCATACTATTGTTTTGGAGACGTCAGAGAAAGTGAAAGGACCAAGGGCTATAAACAATGGGAGTGCAGTCTTGCTGCAGTATTGGGCCAAATGGTAATGGGGGGTGGACATAGCCCTTTGGAGGAAACCATGTGTTCTTGGAGTACCCTTCCTAGCCAAGAAGACTTTTGTCCAAACAGAGTGTGATATTGGTGAGTGGTGGCAAAGAAAATCTGTGGGAGTCTATGTTTCAGGCTGGAAGGGAAGAGAAGAGGCTTGCAGAGGAGAGAGGTGACTTTCACCATGGGGTACCTACAATCACGGTAGTCGTAGATGGTGGTTGTAGACGGAGATCACACAAGCACTATATAGACGACAACAAAATCTGGTCCATCCTCTGGGTTCAGTCCAGCCAGAACCCTCTCCATTAGCCGCTGAAATACTCCTGGTGCATTGGTAAGTCCAAAGGGCATTACCCGGAACTCGTGTAAGCCCTGCGGTGTGACAAACACGGTTTTCTCAGTCAAGTTCGGGTGCATGCGTATCTGCCAATACCCAGAAGCCAGATCCAGTGTGCTGAAGTATCGGGCAGCTCCAAGCTGATCAAGCTATCCTGGGCAATGGGAAAGTGTCTGCTTTTGTAACTGAATTAAGCTCCCTGTAATCCACACACAATCTGTGCATTCCATCACGTTTTCTGACCATCACAACAGGGCTTGCCCAGGGGCTACTAGACAGCTGGATCACTCCTGCCTCCTGCATACTGCGCAGTTGTTTAGCAACTTCAGCCCTCACTGCAAACGGCATATGGCGTACGACCTGTTTCTTCAGCCGTGCTTCACCAGTATCAATCTCCATTGTGAGAAGGTCTGTTTCTCCTCGCTCATTTGCTTCCAGACAGAACGCTTCATGATGCTCACTGAGGAACTGATGTAGCTTTGCTGTCTGCTCCGGCATCAGCAGTGCCGGTTCACCAACTAGTTCCTTGATCTGGACAGCACAAGACCCTGTGATGTGCTTGAGAAAAGGAGGACTACTGTCTTGACTGTTGTGATCCCCAGCTGCTTCGGCTAAATCTGGTTGAACAACTGCGACAACAGATGCCTCCCCTAGCTCAGCACCTGCTTCCAAGAAACAAGAGCAACCAGTGGGATTGTAAACAGCAACTTGTCCATGTCCGTCTCTGTTGAATTTTAGTAGGGAGTCATCGACTTCGACCGGTGACTGGTGGCAGCTAGGCTCCAACAGCATTGACTCAGTGTTCTGCAGTCCGCTGTCTGAGTCCAACTGGACGGTGACTGAGGCACCCTGGTGAGGCAATAATCGTAGGGACTGCACCAGCATCACCCTGACTGTGGGCACTTCGGCTATCTCCATTACTGGCCCCTCCACAACTTCCCCGGTGGTGGTCTGCTCCATCGGATCATGACTGCTCCCCTCTTGATGAGCAGGGCCAACAGTGCTAGTCTGGGTCTGGTCCCGTTTCTTCCCTCCTCTCCATGGCTCAACATCAGGGTGGTACCGGAGGATGTCCAACTGTCTGCAAACTCCTTCAGAAAGCAACAGCTGTTCATGGGCATTGGTTTTTATGTACACTGGGGTACGCATGGTCTTGCCGTTAAATGTGATGTCTAGGTCCATACGACCATCTAGAGTGAACGGGGTCTGGTCATAGTTTCGTGGAGTCTTGTCAGATCTTTTTAAATCCCTCCTCTTCAACTGAGCAATGGTGGCCACTTTCCTGAAAAGCGTACCTCCCATTATGGTGATATCAGCACCACTATCCAGAATGCCATAGGCTGGGACTCCTTGCACCTGAACCTTGACACACTGTGGCTGACTCCCCCTGTCTGGAACTCTAACCACCTTCACCCCTGTGGTGTCCTCCTCATCCGAAGAGCACAAAAATCCTTGGAGAAATTCAAACTGTCCTTCCTGTGCAGAATCACTCTCTGCTGTCACTTGCTTTGTGCCACTCTGAGTCTTACGGGAGTCCACTGTGCCCACTACTTCCAGCGGTTCTGAACCAGCAGTCACGTGCAAGATGGCCTGGCTTGTGGCACATGAAACACCTCTTCGTCTCTTGGTTGGTGGTCTTGCTTACAGACGGCACCTGCGTCTTGTTGGCTGAAGGCATAGATGATCGGGTCTCAATAAACTTCTTGGTTGGGCAGGGTGGAGTTGATGCCGACTTGAGGTACTGCTGTCTCTTCTTGAGTTCAGCTAGTCGCTTCTCTTCATTTCGGGCTGTAAGGCAAAGCGCCTTGTAGCTCTGAACCCCTGACACAGCCGCAGCCCTCATGAGCTCATGCTTTAGCCCATCCTGTAGCTGACCATGCAGAAAAGTGTCACGAGTTTCTGCTGACATACCTTCCCTCCCATAAGCGACATTGAATGTACGCTCCAACCGGCGTATAAAATGTGCTACCTTCTCATCCTCTGCTTGGGAGGTATGTCTGAAATCTTGTACCGCAAGGGTTCGACTGCCGGGGTCTAGCCGCAGGCGCAGAGCTTCTATGGCCCGAATGTATGATGTCTTGGTGTCCACATCAAGCAGTTCCCATTCCTGAAGAGCTCGACTGCGAAGATGGCCTGCTAGTTGCATCAACAGCTCCTCCTCAGTCCAGTCATTCCACACGCGGGCCTGCTCTAGAGCCGGAAGCCACTCATCTATTCGCACCTCCGGGTCTTCCCCTGTGAATGGGTCTACTGGTGGAGCTTTTCCCCGGCGTGCCCTTGGTACAGGCTCTCCCCTTGCGTGGGGTTCCTCTACCAATCTTGTCTCATGATAATCTGTCTCATGCGTGACTGGTGTGTGTGACTCAGACCGTACTGACAGGGAGTGCAACTGACGCTTTAACTCTTCTATCTCTGCATCCCTGGCTGCAATCACTTCATCATATTCAGCCAGGCACTGACAATTTGTGCGCTAGGATTCACGAAAACGTGCTTTCTCATCATGCAACTTATGCTCAAGAGCACTCACCTCCACCTTCAGAGTCTGGTTATCCTCTGCAAGAGCCTCTAGCTCCCTCTGCAGGGTATCAACTTCCTGCTCTCCCTCTTCTCCATGCTCAGACGGGTCTGATGTCCCTCCATGGGTCTCCTCTTCCGCTGGAACCACGAGAAATCTCCCTTCTGCATCCACGAGTGAGAACTCAACGGTAGGATCAGCACCTTCCAACACGACTTGAATGTTTCGAGTTTCCTTGCCCTCTTCGGCGAGTTTTCCATCAATCATCTGGCGAAGTTCATCCATTGACACCGCTGTTGGAACTCCAAGCTCCTTTGCTAGCCATCACAAATGGCCAGATTTCAACCGCTTCGGGTTGAGAGGTAATCTTGCTGGTGGCGCACGGTCATCTCGGCCCTCCCCTGCTCCTGAGCCGGTCTCACCCTCGTGTTCCATTGTTCGTTGTCTGACACACTCCAATAATTGTCGATATCTACTCAAGGTCCTCTTTTCCTGGCAGTCTCAACTATGTGAGCACGTGGTCGACACAAGGCGCTCCCCCCAAGCTGCTTGTCCTGAGAGTAACCCCTGCGAGTGGGTTCTTCAAAATGCTTTGTCGACAAAGCTACTGCGCCGTCATACAGCTGCCGTGAGACCTTCTACAGCGGGATTCGGTCGGGTCTCGGCAGGACCTCCATATGTAACGGTTCTCTCTCAGCTCAACCGAAAAATCATAATATACCGTAACATCACTCATGTACAATTAGAACAATAGATGCACGTGCATGAGAATTATATGTAAATATGCATAATCATTAAAGTTCCAAGTTCAGTCCGTAACAGGAAGCACAGCGGAGAGAGAGACATTCACCTCCTTACTCAAAAACACAGTAGCGACTTCTAGAGGTTCTAGAACTTCCTCTAAGACCATCCAGGTTTCCGATGAAAGGTCTAGGTAGCGATACTTTCGCTGTGTGACAGCTTCATCAGACAAAACTGCCGTCACTGGCCATCTGTTGTCAAGTAAGCTTCTGATCATATAGTAGGTACTGTTCCAGCGAATGGAACAGTCCTGCTGTAGTTTTCGCTGTGGACTTCCCATCGCTTCCTGTCATTTTTGAAGAGCATTGCTGGCAAGAGCACTGTGACTGAAATGTCCTACCAGCTTTTTTGCTGCACCAATAGCCCTTGCAATGGTAGTTACCGACTCTATGCAGCCTTAATCTAGTGAAACAGAGCTTGAGGAAGGTATGCAGCTGCAATGTCCTCCTGTATGGTTGGGCCAGTGATCTTTCTCTTCCCAGTGGGCAGTCATCTGACACAGAACTCATCATCTGAGCACCACATTTGCACTTTATCCTTAATGCTCAGGTAGTAAGTAGTATGAGATGGTGCCCTTTGCTCCACAAATCTTGCACATGTCAATTTCTCTCTTCATCAAATTCCAGTTGCAGTAGTGACTCACACTTAGACAAATGTAGTAAGTTGTAGGATCTTTGTACCCTGCTTCATACAACATCTTCATGGCATCTTGCCAGGTATTAGGCCAGTGGGTGTCAAGAAGGTTACTGCAGCTACCTCGGTTGTACATCCTCTGCCCAAACCTGAGTCATTAGGGATGCAAGCAATTTAAGACTGCCTTACTTCAGTATAGTTTTCTATATAAGTACGCCGTTATATGGGTCTTATCCTTGTTTGTCGGTTAGTTCTGTATAGTAAGTTAATCTTATATTCTGTAGTGCTTGCGGGAATACTGTTATTTGATAGTCCTGTATATGTCAGTTTTGTAGTTTGTATTTCATATTACTGTGTCAGTCAAAATGCTGATATTTGTAGGTTGAAGAACTGTAGTCGTAGGACCTAGGCTTGTGCTTTCTTCACTGGGATCGGGAGTTGTATCTTTTACAACCACACTGTCAAGGCTTGCGTCTTGCACCTTGTTTGTGGGGGTGGGGCTCTCAGTGTCGGCTATGCAAACAATCAAGGTAGTATGGGTTGAGGGACATGCCCACTAATGTGGGTACACACCCACTCCCACTTTCAAGGTAGTATGGGTTGAGGGACATACCCACTAACAGCACAGTGGGTACACAGCCACTCCCACTTTCAAGGTAGTACGGGTTGAGAGACATACCCACTAAAGGCAGTGCTCCCGATAACATCTCAAAGTTTGTTCTGACAAGTACCAGTCATGCCCGGACAATCTGGTTCAAATGCATACTGGGCACTTCTCACAGCCTAGGGAAACCAATAAACTCTTTGTCACCTAAAGGTAGCACATGCCTGGTCATTTTTGTAGCCCTGTCCCAAGTCCACCCCATGCCTCTCTTCTAGGTTGAAAGCTAGGTTGTGCTTAGCTATCTGGTAAGCAATGTCGAACTTTCGCTTCACCTTCAGTGCAGCGTCACCATCAAGATTGTGCAGAGCGTTAGCGTATTCAGTGACATCTCTGCTTCTTCGAAAGAAGCATTGCTCGCTTGTGTATGTCGGTAGCAGCATGATCTTTGTAGCTGGACGCTCACAGGTTCTTCGAACCAACTACAAACGCAGAGTTGTAGTTGTGCATGCCTCGCAGCTTCTCGTTGAACTGAATGCACATAGAGCACTTCAGCGTCACCACGTAGTCGCGATCAGCCTTCTCGTACTTAAGCCATGCAGACGTACTCATCTTTCTGTCGCTCTCTGTGATCCACTTCTGAACCGTTTTCACCGATACCCGTGGCTTCTTCACCGGTGGAACCTCATCAGAGCAAGCTGCACGCTTTTGTCCAGACATTTTGTCCGCACGCGTACGAGATTGATCAGTCACATGGCATAATTACCCGGAAATTGTCCAATGACTGGACGTTATCGCGAGCACTGTAATGGCATAGTGGGTACACAGCCACTCCCACTTTCAAGGTAGTATGGGTTGATGGACATACCCACTAATGGCACAGTGGGTACGCAACCATCCCCACTCAAGGTAGTACGGGTTGAGGGACATACCCACTAACGGCACAGTGGTACGCAACCACTCCCACGGGTTGAGGGACATACCCACTAACAGCACAGCAACCACTCCCACTTTCAGACTAACACGGGTTGAAGGACATACCCATAAACAAATGACATTGACCAAGGGTATTGAAGGTAATGCTGAGTAATATGAAACCGAGGCCTTCCAATTTGACCTGTGGAATTACAGCCGCTGGCAATAGTTAAGATATGCTTCCATTCATGATAAAGTCTTCAGTTCTTGACACTCCTTGGTAAATAGTAGGTGCTCTAAGATGATCAACTAGAGCAGAAATATTCAGAAAACACTTCTCCAAACATTCAATGATGTAATTCAGCACAGGATTTGTTGGTTGTACCTTCTTGCTGCTCTGCAAAGTGCAGAAATGCAGATAATTCTTCAAAAAAAACTTTCCCAGCCCCATAGCTCATCTGAAGAACCTGTCGTACTTGTACTTGCTATTATAATGGGCTTAAAATAGCACTGTTTAAAAATCCTATTCCAGAATTAAAGGCTATAGTAAGCTGGCTTCAAGTTGGCTGGCGAAACCCCAAGTTGGCTTGAGCGAAGTAAGTCAGGACATGAATTTTGTTAGGTTTGGCTTGCCATACATTTGTGGCCTTCCTCTTTCTTTGACTCTCGACTTGCCTTGCAGATGATTATCCGCTACACCTGTAAACACCTCACTTGGTTTAGACTCATTCATTCATCTCTTACCATGTTACTAGCCCCCAAGCCCTGCCCTTGTTCAGCTGGAGTCCCACATCCATGTGTTGGTATCCCCATGAGCCACTCTGAGAGCGATTGATCACTTTTCCACCATCATACTTACTTCTTATATGCATCCAACTTTCTGCGGTGGTGGTGGTGAAATTCCCAAGTAACTGTGGGTGAGGCCTTTGCTACAAGCCTACTTTCTGCACATCGACAAAGGTGTTCCACTGCTGGGACCTCTTCTGCAGAAGGTATTCATCAGATCTTGGTTATAACTAGCTCATATGAAAATGGAGGGTTTTTCACATAGTTTGCTCTTTTTGTTGTTGTTATTGTTGGAGGGATTTTGTAAAGTAGCTATGAGCAGGCTATCAATATATCTAATGTAATTTTGGTGCAACACATCAGTGTAAGAAATAGTAATTATGGTAAACTCACACCATCTTTCTCAAAGTAGTACATATAGCAACTAGTGCCTGGCTTTTTCAAATAATGCTTTTCTTTCTCAATTGCTTCCTTCTTTGTTATGAGTTTCCCTGTGTACTCACTGACAAACTCCCCTTTCTGAAAGAAGCGAGTCTTAAAAGCACCTTTTCCCTTGTCTGGGGTGTCTCTTATCTGTAGCACAAGTAAAAAGATTGAAAATTCCAATTTCAATCAAGGCACATGTACATGTAACTTACTATGAGCCCGTCATCTTTTTTGTCCTCGAGTCGCTGTAGGGCTTTGGCTTGTTGGCTCTGCTACAGTGGGCAAAGCAAATAGATTACCTGAATGACATTACCATGTGATATATATGCTTACCTGTTGAGGGGCTCTCCTTGAAGCATTCTTTGTTCTGATTTAAGCATAAAGAGCTACTTCGACTATAATGAGTGGCCAGCAAGTGGATGATTGGATAGTAAGCATATTCACCTCATGTATGCCTTTGATCTTTCATAGCATTGAAACAGTATATCACCTCAAAGTGAGGCCGCATCCACTGAAGGGGATCAATAGTTTGTGAAAGAAGCTGTTTGGCACCATGCTAGACAAAAATTCAGAAAGTGGTTTCAATTGCTGAGAATTGACACACAATGTGCACACATGCACGCACACAATGTACGAAATATACTCTCCATGCTCTTTCAATTACCTCACTCAAAACCCTAACTGCATGGACCATGTAGATCCCGCACTCCACTCCAGTCTGTAGACAAACCTGGAACCAAGACTAATGTGATAAGCTTTACTCAAAACCATTAGCACCTATGAGCAGTGTGGGTACCTCATATGCCTTAGCTTCCATCTTGCTGGCCGGAACCAGACCGAGAGCAACAACAATACTTTCAACATGTTTTATTGTGACCTTGCTATACGGCATTATTTGCCTTGGTGAAAGTGAATCCAGCACACATATCAAGAAAGCATTATCCTTTCATGTGCAGTGAAGAGCATCATGCATTTTCAAGCAAAAATTACCCTTGATACATGTTTCCTTGAGTTGCTATGGCTATCAAAATCCAATGCCAAGCACTTCTATAATGTAAAAGGAAAGGCAGATCTTGTGAAGTGTCTTCTTGCCTCATGCATGGCCCGAAATATGACATACCTCATGCAGCAAGGAAAGAGCAAAAGTTCCTGTTTAGAGAATGTCCTCCAATTTGTGCAAGGTCCCACTCTCCATCCTCACAGCTTTCGAGATTCGAGGGTAGGTGAACATGCTTGTCACAAACAATCTGGTCAATTTTGGCAGCATGCATCTGTGCAAGGTAATCAAGTGCTCATTTCATTTTCTCATGTAGCTTAGGGTGAGGGATCATCTCACCTGACAAAAAAGTCTATTATGCCATCCGACAGCCCATGCTGAGGATACAGACTGTACTGTATTCTACGTATTATCCGCCCATGATGTATTATCCGCCCACCCCCTTCTTCGGCCAAAAGTTATGTGGAAGGGTATTTATGTATATAGTATCCGCCCACCCTTTACCGCGGGACTGCTCCCCTGTACCAGGAACGACAACGACAGCAGGCAAGTAGGTGACAAATTCTTCACATGTAGATGGCTTTGAGAATAGCCGATTCTGGCATTCCAGCTTAGACCGTCAGTTACGTTTGTCGATCATACCGTAGCCTAGATCAGGTTTGTTCCATCCGCGAAATTTTTTAATGGTTGACGGTTACAATATAGACGAGTGCCTGGAGCGTTCCTAGCGTTTAGTCTGCTACCAGGCATCGGGAGCGGGATAACCAGGTATCACTGGCTGTAACGCTCAGGAGTAGTCGTCGATCGGACATTTATATCGGGAGGTGTGGATGTGCGCGCGCAGGCTTATTCGTTATTCGCGTGTTAAATTTTCGCGGTTGGTCTCTACCACGAAATTATTTTAACAGCGAAATTTTCCCGATCTCTACGGCATGATTATACTCTGCTTGATTTTTCAATGATTTGATTACAGTCAAGAAAAGACTAAGTACATAATCACATAATTGTAGATGAACTTCCTGGGTGGGCGGATACTACATCGCGTTTACCAAAACTACGTATTATCCGCCCACCCCCTCTTTCAGCTAGCACTTAAGTGGCTCGCCCATGGGCGGATAATACGTAGAATACGGTATACGTCACTGAAGTTCAGTGAAACGTTAGGCTTGGTAGTCTGAAACACTCTAAAGGTAAAATAAGCATCCATATGACTTGTACATCTGTGATATCAATGAATGAACTCTGCTTCTTTTGAGCTCACACCAGTTATGCACATCTTTTTCTGTGAGTTTGCAAAGCTGTATTTCCTCCCACTTTACTTATGTACCCAGAAATGTGATTCAAGCCTTGGGTAAGCCCTATATCTCTAGCAGCAGCATACCAGGTACAAAAAATGTACCAACAAAATGTGTAGCCTTACTGTTCCATGACACTGTCTGGGGGATGACAGCAGCTGAAACTCTGGTTTTCCAGATACTCCTGACATAGTCCAATACACATACTGTGGTACCATGCCCAACACTGCTCACACTGCACCATAGCATCTTCCTCTTTGCATGGTTTCCTACACTGCAGAGTGGCTCCCATCACGGACTCATTGTACGATAGCCAGAATGAGGAGTCTACATTTGTTTTCGCAATCTTTCAAACTATGAACATTTCTAACTACTTAAACCTTGCAATGCAATATACATGAGAGATGTTTGATCAGGGGATCAACCCATGTTAGAGCTAATAGTGAACAGCATTAGCTCCATTTTTATTACCAATGGATTCAGCTGTATCAGAATATGCTCTATTTTTAGCTGTTGTCTGTATCTCAGCCTTCAGGGTGTAGCTACTCAATGAGACCTTCAACTCTGGGGTTCTGCACTGACCTGTTTTGAATGACTGTAGCAGTTGTAGTACTTGCCAGAAACTGCACAGCACCCCCTTCATCAGTGATCACAGTACTTAGCTACAATGTGCATATGTATCAAGCACGGCAGTCAGAACCTGCAGAAAGCAGCAACTCAGCTAGTCACTACTCACCATTTCCATGTAGTGTTTGAAAATGTCCAATTGCATACTCCACTGATGCAAGCCTATAAGAAGAGCTGCCTGTTCCTTGTTTCCAAAGAGGAGAATGAAAATCACACTTTCACTAAAAATGGTACAACAGGGAAGGGTATTTATACACACACTACACATGTACAACATGCATACAATGACATACGATTACATAACAAAGTTACAGAACACAATTAACACATAATAATGGCAAATACACCACATTCCCCTAAAACTTGTGTGACACTATCTGGACACTTCCTTTCTCTTCGTGGATATCGTTTCGGTTCGATTGGTAATCTTGTGACTCGGCTGTCGGTTTCTCCACACTTTCTGATACATTTGACTGTTCATTAGTCGAAATTGGTGCAGACTCATGTAGACAATTTCGTACTCAGTGATCCTGGATTATTCTTGCTCGCTTTCAATGAATGTTTGAATGTCTGAGCAAATCGTTCTGCTTCTCCATTTGAGGCAGGGTGATATGGCAAGGTTCTAGGCCTTCTTTAAAACCCGGACTGGACTGGACCGACCGGAAGTACACCAGAAGTAGTTGTTATTGCACGCACAGCACAGTAAACGAGTCAGAGAAGAGCCAGTGACTAACTGAGCAGTAGTAAGAACGCATGGTGGTTTTTCTTACTCTGATTTCAAGCAAGACATCTGAAAGCAAGCAACTAGGCGATTGCGATATTGCTGATGCTATTTCACTTGATCGTTGCTGAAGCCCCGCCCACTAACTTATGGTGGTCTGTAAGTAACTTATTTCTAGGAAGATATTGCTGATTCTTGGATGTGTTGTACTGAGAGGCCTTAGCTACACACTGGTATTCATCCAGTGTCTACAGCTTACTTGTAGCTGGAGATCAATACATCAAAAGACAACACGCACGTGTAAATGGCGCCGCTGTAGTCATCTCCGACACCAACGGCAAAGAGAAAGAAGCGTGATCAGGCACTGGCTAGCTTGTTCACATTGACCCTTGACTGTAGAAGTCAGAAAGCTACACAGTGGACCTTTTGAACGTACCTCAAGTCATTCCCGTTCGGTTACAATGTACAAGTACCAGTCATCCGGTTGTAACTTACTTGCCTTGTATTGTAATGTCAAGAGTAACACTCACAGTTCATGTACATGAGAAAGGGATGACTTGAGGTAAAGCTCAGCGCTCAGAAAACATTTACTACTTGGCTCTCCTATCCTGTTAGCATACTGTGCACGCAATAACAACTACTTCCGGTGCACTTCCAGTCAGTCCGGTCCAGTCTGGGTTTTAAAGAAGGCCGAGGTTCTAATATGTCTGATTCCTTCTCCTTCATGAACCTTTCGAACTCCAGTGAAATGAATTGTGGTCCGTTGTTGGAGACAAGTTGTTCTGGTAATCCATATCTAGCAAACATACTGCGGAGCACATCCAACGTCTTCTCAGTTGTAGTGGTTGACATTGGAACTACTTCCAACCATTTGAATGAGCATCTACAGTGACCATAAACATACCGTAGATCTGGAAATTTTCGCGTTATACGTAAAATTGTTTTTGATATTTGTATAGGTAATAGCACAGTTTACTGTGGTATTTGGGATTAATCCCAAATACCACAGTAAACTGTGCTATCACATATTAGTCTATATAATTATAGGCGTGATTACTTCAGGACATAATTTTAAAAGTCATCAGTCAGTTTCACAGTGATATGGACAGTTATGTATAGGTCACAAGTGTTTCAGCTATTCATAAAATAATGTTTGAGTGTAACAGTAAAGTCAGTCCTCATCTGAGTCATCAATAAATGCATGATTTCTCTTACGAGAAGGACAGGTAGTCGGATGCATGATATCCATTGTGTTTGTACTCGTGCAGGTGATGTTTACAGTGCAACCATTGAACATAAACCCTAACCCTGCTGAATAGGCTGCAATGGTTGATGTCCATTTAGGATGGAAAGGGGTGCAGGCTGATTGTATGGGCTGGAATGGGGTACTGTTGGCTGAGAAGCAGCAGCATTGTGGCTGATTAGAAGACTGATTCTTCGATGGTCTTCTATATCAGTGTCAGGATACTCTGCTATGCTTTGTTCACTTTTGCGCCCAGTGATTGCTGTGATTTTGTCATTTGGCTCACCTCCCTTTTGCAATTTACGCACCTGTGTCTTTTGTACACTGTGGTTTGTGAATCTCTTGCCACTGTTGTCAAGGCCAGCCTTTTTTGCAATTGTTTTCATGAACTCCTTGATTTTACTCTCACCAACTGGCTGCTCGGTGTACCACAGTGCTGGCTGAAGTTTTTTCGGGGGTCTCCAATACAGTGGACCACATTTGTGGAATTTTGCTGGACCCTTACACATTTGCAGTTCTAACAATTTCACACAACACTGATCATCTCCTGACGGAAATACCCACTGCATGACACCCCTGTTCTGTTTTACCAGTCCTCCCTGCCTTGTTTTTGTTAGCCCTTCCGTCCACTCCATGTACTCTATATCATTGGTCCCAGGCTTCCTGACAAATCTGAAGTCGTCTAGGCTCATTTGGAGATGTTCCTGAACTCCCCTCATTCCAGAATGCTGGCTCAAAGTGTACCACAGTGAGTGGTTCAGGCTTTCAGCATCGCATCGAGTTTCAAGGGGAAATCCGGATCATAATGGACAAGCACTTCCGATGATGCCAACTGTTTCTTCAGTGCATCAAATGCTTTCTGACAATCCTTACTCCATTTCCAGGGTACATTCCTGCAGAGTAGGTGGTTCAGCGGCTGAATCAATGTAGAGAGATGTCTAATGGACTTTCCATAATAGTTCACAAGACCAAGGAAGGATCTGAGTTCATGTACATTCCTTGGCTCTGGATCGAGCCTTTGTAATGGCTTCAACCTTTGCTGGAGTAGCATGAAGGCCATCTTTATCAACAATGTATCTGAGGTGTTCCACTGACTGTTGCATGAACAAACATTTCTGTTTCTGTAACTGTAATCCGTACTCATGTAGTCAGTCACACCAGGGCAGTCCTTGGAGTATCTTCTCCATAGTCTGCTGAAAGATCGTGGGAGCAGAGGCGATTCCAAACAGCAATTTGTTGTACCAATACAACCCCTTGTGGGGGTTGATAGTTACAAACTTACAAGAGTCCTCTTCCAGGAGAACCTGCTGATAAGCATGTGATAAGTCGAGTTTTGTGAACTTCTGTCCACCTGCTAGATTTGCAAAAGGATCCTCTGCTTTCGACAGAGGGTACTGATCCACCTGGAGAACGGGGTTGATGGTGACCTTATAATCACCGCATATACATATTGTCCTATTTGGCTTGGAGACGGCTACTATCGGTGCAGCGCAATCACTGTAATTCGTTTTCTCGATCATTCCCAAATTCTCCAATCATTCCAAATCTTTCTCAGTAGCACCATGAATTCAATACAGCATGGGATGTGGCTTGAAGAACTTTGCTGTGGCATTCTCGGGTACCACTAGCTTCACCTTGACTCCTTTTAGAGTTCCTAACTCCTCTCAAAACAGCTCAGCATACTTCGTCAGCAGTGACTGTAATCCATTTTGAATTTGCTTGATACAGCCCCAATTGTCACCTGGGTACAGTTCACTGAAAGCACATACAGTTATTGGTCTTTGTTGTTACAGATCACCTGAGGGGTGGCATCCTTTTCCTCCTTGACATTGATCAAGCTCTGACAAGTGACAAAGGTCTAAGTATGCAGAGGGCATGGCACGGCGCATGCACGTTGACAGAGGAGGTTCCATCCACAAAATTAATCATGATGTAATGGTGACGTATGCGGCTTTCCCCCGGTACTTTACGTGATGTGACCCTTCCTGCAAGTTGGCAGCTTTCTGATTCCAAAAGCAAAAGTTTCACCAATGAAAGACAGGAAGCTAAAGGAGTAGAGAGTTTAGTATACTAATGCAAGCTCTCACCATAATGTGACCAATGTCTACAAGCCTGCTAACTAGCCTGTTTGATAGATGGTCAAATAATGCCGAATCAGTGCTGGTATTCGCAATTCATGCAAGTTGACAGCTTTCTGATTCCAAAAAAGAAGTTGCACCAATCCAAATACATGTAGCATATCAACAGGAATGAGTGGAAATAATAGTCTTGAAACTGACGACACAGTGTCAGGACTGATTTCCTGCTACTGAAGCTTTAAAAATACTTTTCGTGGAGTGTGCACACCTCACAAAAGGCATTTCAAGCACATCATCTAACTAACTGCATTCCAGTGGAACACAGCTTGTACATATAGTACATCATGCATATAGTACGTCCCGAAAGTCCTTGAACAAAAGACATGTCTGGACGCAGAGATCCTTTTGCATCTAGACCCATCCGGATGTTTAATTTTCTGCACGCAGGCGCACGCAGACGCACGCACGCGGACAAACGCAGATGCATGCAAAATTCTTCAGCTACATTCCATGTCCAAGCTGTTATATGTTTAGGCCTTGAGTCTCTCTCCCCGCCAATCATTGTCCTATGTTGGTAGCTTTTCAAGATCCAGAAATACAGTAGTGCTGCAGGTTTGCCTTGGCTTGTACATTTTAGAGTTCAGTGCTATGGTGGGTAAAAGCTTTCTTAGTAACCTTTAGCAAAACAAAGTTCACTGCTACTTAGCTACAGTTCACAAACAGCAGTTTAGCATGCAGTACACAGACTGTCAGTTTCATAAGGCTTCTTTACCCTCAAGGGAGGAGCCAGACATCAGTTTATATAGCATGGCATGCCTTTACATGCTTTATACTTGCGTTTTACGCATGTTATTAGCCCAAAGCATAGTATAGCACATCAGGTATGGTCCGGTTCCAAAAATGGATGATTTTTTACTATCTGTAATCATCCATATTTGGATGATTTGTTCATGGTATGCAATGGATGATTATGGCTCATTTGTCTCTATATAGAACAAAAACAAACAATAATCATCCACTTTTGGATATTATCATCCAGTTTTGGATGGGGTAAACTATCATCATGGGTTTTCATTTCTTTATGAAGTTGTAAAAATACCAAAACACTACTTCTCCGTCATGAAACTGTTATAGCTCATTTTCCTGTCATCACTGACAATATTAACCCTTTATACCCGATGCGCATGCGCAGACAAAACACGTGATTACGAGAGAAGCAAGAGAAAAAATGGCGAATTTACACTATGTTGATTCATTGGGTTATTGCCGAGCGCCTTAGCGTGAGGCTACTAATCGTGCAGTGTAGGCAGCTCGTGTTTGTATGTATGTATATATATATATATATATATATATATATATATATATGTATATCCGTCACACTTTGATTATGTGGGCGCAGTTTCTGTGGTCTCGTCCCCAGACTACTAGCCACTTGGTACTGGTCCGACCAGGAGGCGATCGAAAGATCGTGCGCGTGCAAGAGCCGAAACGGAGCAGGGGCCACATGGTACTGGTGGGAGCAGGAGGCGATCGACGTGTGAAAAAGATTGTCCGAGAGCCAAAATGGAGCAGAAGCAGTCAAAGCGTGATCGTGCTAGAGAGCGAAGACAGAAACAAAGGGACACTGCATCAGAAGAGAGTAAGGCAAAGGAGAAAGAGTCTGACAGATACTCACATGACACTACGCTCACTTCCTGAAACTCTTCAGACGACCGCTTTGCCATCTTCATCGCTCTATCTCGTCTCCAGCACCTAGCACCTACACGCTACACGTGGTTACAACGGATATCTACTTGCATATTTCCGGATATTCTTCTGCGCGAGGCATACTCTGCGCATGCGTATTCCTAGTATCTTGTAAACTAGCAGGGTTCAACAATCGGTAGTTAGGCTTAGTTTGGTTGAAAACAAACCTGCTTTACTCAGGAAGTAGTCATACCAGTTAGCAGTGAAGTCCGAGTAAGCTACAACGGTGGAAGTGCGGGTATTCGCTATGTATTGGAAAATGACTGGAAATCCGTGGCAAAACTTCCAGCGAAGGTACGTTTTCACTGTTGTTTAGATGATTAGCGAGAACAAATTCGGTAGGACCAGTAGCGCGTGGGAAACCAGCTGTTCTGTGGCAATACTAAGTACAGCACAATCAAATGGTAAACTTCGAATGCAATTTCCGGGGAAAGTCCCTATAGGACAGCCCATCTAATTATGCTTTATTCAACTTCCTGTGGCACGTACTAACTGTATACTACGTAGCCACGGAGTATAAAGCGCTAACCACTCGATAGTGGCCATGATGACTATAGTCGTCATTCGTAATTAACGTACCTGTATTCATGACGACTATAGTCGTCATTCGGGTATAAAGGGTTAAGCTAGCTGTCTCACTTCTGAAGGAAGTGCCTATGCATGGATGCTGAAAGTTTCCAATGGTACATGACCACTAATGTTGCTGATAGTCATAGCAATGTTGGTTGTGAATATTGTACCACACATTGAACCAGGGGCCGTGGAATTGAGACTATTTGAGTAAATCCCCCCTCCCTTGAGTAGTATAAAAAAGTGAAGGAGATGGGTTACATGTGTATTGCTATTAATGATATTTACCTAATTTTGCCCTGTAATTGGGAGGATGTGTTTGTTTGCATGTACATACTCATACTGATCTTTGAAATGTTTAAACATGATGACACTCAAATCAAGTGAAGACAAAACATTACAAAGTTTGTGAGTTTATTTATTTCTATGATTATGTATATTATGTAGTTGATTCTTATTTTTTTTAACTCTACAGAGAATTTCTGCAATTCATTCTGAGGCACTATGGCCATGCATTGCAACATGGAAACAAGTACATTTACCAATGTATGCCAAGGATGCTATCACTTTGGCTAGACTTTGGGTCCAATGTTCCTGACACTGGTAAGAAAATGATTTATGTTGATGTTGATACACAATAGGCTTGTACAGTGTTAGGGTCTAACAAGTGTATGGCTACCCTGGAGTCATTTGCTAGTGGCCAGTCTGTATGTGTGCTTACAAAAGAAAATAATATTGCAGCTTCGTGTTTTATGGATAGAATGCCTGTAGATAGTAAAAAAGAAACTTTTCAGCCTTTTGTTGCTCTAGTTGGCTGAGAACAATTTGTGTTACTCCCAAGACAAAAGACAAACAAGACATGAGACAAAGTATTTGTGTAATAATCTGGGTGCATATTCATCACTGCCATGGTACACTTGAGTCAGTTAATGTCAACAAATGACTGACCCATACCACACTGTTGTTTGATTCTTAACTAGGCTAAATAATTTGAAGGAAGCTCAGTAAGTCTCTAGCTTGTGAGCTTGTGAGCTGTGAACTTCTGTGGAAGTGGAAGAATATTTTCTCCTGAATGACTTTGTATTACAGGCAAGAGGACACAGGAGAGAGTAGCTCTGAAAGACACCATCAATACCCTCAATGCTGTAAGTTCTATTCAGCTTACACAGTTACAGTGTAGACTAGAGCAGTTATATGCATGTTCATGAAATACGTATCTTATGTCTGCATGAAACTGCAGTAATTTTTTCATAAACCGCAGTAGAAGGGGAATGATGAATGGCCCTGTTGCTGAACTTTGGAAATTGTAGCTTACTGGTACTGGTTACTTCTAAAGGATTTCAAACCCACTTTGTTTTAAAACAGGATAATAAACGTAAGTGTACATGAGTCACTTCACAGTACAAGCTTACAGTTTCTATGTTGCTGTCATGTACTGTAACACCATCTGGAATTGTCCGAAGTAAGTCAACTTGGTTGTGTGGGGCTCATCCACACAAGTGTGCATCCAGTGGAAACTATATTTGAAGAGCTAAGTTGGACGTGTATGCTTGGTGAAGAGTGTGTTTTAGAATTGCATTTCCATAATCTGCAGCAAATGAAGACTATAATGGAGAGACTTCCTCCGTACCAGTTCTTGATTGCCTTCTCTCAGCTGATTTCGAGAATCTGCCATCCAAATTCAGATGTATTTGCTCAGCTTGAGGTTTGTACATATGTTACAAGGCCAGAAAAAATTGGTTCACAGTTTAGTGTCCAGCAGTTATGAAGATAACATGTGGGTTGGAGCATGTAAAAAGGTCAATTTCATGGTTTTACCTAATACTGATCGCTACTCATCTCATAATTATTTCCTTTGAAATAACTCAATTAAATGTGATCCTTGGTGGATTTGTTTTTCTGCCCTCTTTTTGTTTGTGTGCTTACAAACGCCATGTGATTGTTGTAATCAAAAAAATAGTTGCCTATATTCATGGGTGCTTATTTTGTGTGGGTGATATATGGAACACGTGACGTTATGTAAGCAGGGATATTCCTTCTGGAGTTGCTATAAAGATAAGGGTGGTCAGGAGCTTATGAGCGCCGTGAAGCAGCACGAAGGAGCGTCAAACTACCATACATTAGAAAATTTATGAATATTCACCCTTTGATGTGTGAAGCCTTGATAGGTTTGCCAACCAGTGAAGAAACCTCTGGGGAGGTCACTATCTTGTTAGTGACCTCCCCAGAGGTCTCTAACTAGTGACTAAGATACCTTATGAATCATGAATAATTTAATACAATGAAGTACATGTATAATGAAACATGAAAGTTCACAAGCCGATTGGTATAGCTCCTGCAGTCAAGAACTGATGTTAATTGTAAAGTAAATTAATGACAATGAAGTATAATGGAACATGCAAGTCCAAAATCAATCAGAAACATTCCTGTAGTCATCTCCCCATCAAGAGTTGAGCGGAAATCATGAAAGGCAGGATTATCGAAAACCTTGATATCAGCATGTCCATGGTCACGAAGCTGGTGTTGCAAGCCACAAATTAGCTGGTAAACTGTATTCAGATTTGCCATTCTTTTTGCAAATCTCCAACACAAATTGAGACAGCCAAAAGTTCATTTCAGAAACAGTTAGTTCACAAAAATCAGTGCTGAATGGCACCTCTCCAGGGAGTAGCTTGTTGTTCCTTGACGAGGCCCAATCTGCCCATACATTCACAGACCATTCAGGGTTATCTCGAGTCTTCTTAGGAACACTGCCTCTCCTTGCCACTTCAATGGCCTTTTCCCCCTTTGGTGAACCGTATGCACGGGTAGACGTTGAGCTGAAAGCAATGGTTTTTGCCATAGTGACAGATGTAGACGTGCATGGTTGATCAGTACCTTCACTTCTAGCGGTCAGGCTGTCCTCGACAACACTGGAGAACTCGATTTGAGTTAAAGCTCGTTCGAATTCCGAGTCAAGTGAGGGGAAACAGTATTCATCTTCACAGTGACTCAGAAAGTCGATGGTCTGTTGAGTAGACAATTCGCGATGGGGATCGGCAATTTGAGAACTTGTTAAATCCACTGCACAGAGGTTCATACTGGGTTCTTATAGAAGTTTCTCCCACCCTATATCAATAGTGTTGTGCTTTCTCCACTCACAAAAGCTACAGCCTGGCCTTGTGATAGAGTCTGCTCAGGTCTTCGGGAACAGGAGGATCTTCATGGTAATAGTCAGAACTAGACATACTAACTCGAGCAAGTGGTACAAACACAAGAACAAACTTTACTACAAGAAAGCTAGAACATCTGCTGTAGGACTTAACGGTAGCGAACTGGTTCCATTTGAGCTGTTTGACATTATGGTTGTTAGGTCATGACATTACAAGTTGCTAGGCTAGGAAACATAATTGGATTATGACATCATCTTCTAAGTCAGCTAGACTATGCACCCTGCGGTTTCTTCGGTTTCTTCCCAGTAAAGCAAACCCAAGGGAGTGTAGTGGCTTCAGCCTGACCACTAATTGACGGTTGTGTAGGATTATGGTGGCACTTTTAACTAAGGCTATGCAGACTTACCTGTAGTGTGTACCTTTTGCAAGCACCATGTTCAGCTCAGCGTCTAGAATACAATGTCCAACCAGTACACAAAAGGACCAGACTACTGCGCAGCGTTTCCAAGTGACTGACACAGCTAACAGGCGGTCGATCACAGAAATCACGTTCAAGTAGCCTCGTTCATTCCAAGGCCTCCCTCCTGTGTTTTTTTGCTTTTCGGTTTGCGTTCAGTATAATACACGGAAGCGGAAAAGCGGCGAAAAACGGGTATCACTGTCTTGGCTTGTAAAACTCGCTGTCCTCCCGACTGTCTCGTAAAGAGCGACAAAAATCACCTTCATGCGCTGCCATCATTCGACTCAGAATAGTCGCGCTCCAGTGCGTGCGTGTGGGCAAAGTTGTTTGTGGTTTACTGACGCCCGTGTTCGCATAATTTGCCCTACCCGTGATGTCACTCACGTGAGAAAATGTACCAGGCCCTCTCCCGCTTTTCCGTACTGCAAGCGACGGAAAGCTGGGCAGGGCCTGGGAACGAGGCTATGCACGTAGCACGTCAATACTCAGATCTTAGTTCACATGCGACACACACAAAATGTCTTTGTTCAAGTAGCAACCCATATATCGTACACTTCACACTTTTCACAACCAACCAAATTTAGATAGAATGTTGAACACTCCACACTTGTCCCTAACGCAAGTATATACCCTATGTTGTTGATGTACCTA
The DNA here is from genome assembly GCA_949130485.1 of Agelas oroides. NCBI lineage: Eukaryota > Metazoa > Porifera > Demospongiae > Agelasida > Agelasidae > Agelas > Agelas oroides. The sequence goes on along the minus strand of OX422197.1, from coordinate 3,578,648 downwards.
GCCTTGTTCGTACCCAGGCTCCTCCCCATGCTGAAAAGCGGGGAGAGAGCCTGGAAGATCTGATCACGTGCACCCGTGACGTATTATGTGTGGTTTTATGCGTGGTTTTGATAATCAAATTTTGTGTGAAAATGTTGTAATCCAAGCAAAAGGAGTGAAATCGTTTCATTGCCGCCCGGTAGGACTTCTGGGTAGAAGGGGCTAGACCGTGCTGAAAATACTGCTGAACTGATGGAGCCAGGGAGTTGATGTCCAATCGGCTTGCTGATCCAAGAGAACCCCCAGCAGTTGGGGGGATATTGGGGTCGGCGTTGGAGATGCTCCGGGAACCTTGGAAAGAAAAGAAGATAAATTATCGCGAGATAAATCATCTGCATGGTGGTTGGATTTCGTATCAATATATGCAGGTCGGAGATGACAGCAATGGCAGGCTTCAACAAATACAAGGCACCTTAGCAGATGCATGATGCCTGCATTCTTACTTGTTCTAGATTGCAAACATGCCACAATGACTTGGTTGTTGCAGTGGCAAGTGACCTGACAGTCTCGCCATGAGATCCCCCATGCAGTGCATGCCAGAATGATGGGCCAACTTCGGCTGCCACGTGACAAGCTAGACCACCTCCGGTTACTCCTCGAAGACTGGAAAGGTCGTAAGCACTGTGACCAGAAGCAATTGGAGTCTCTGATCGGACTCCTCAATCATGCATGCAAGGTAGTCGGGTCGGGCCGCTCCTTCTTGAGGAGAATGATTAACCTACTGCATGCTGTCCACCACCCCCACCACTCAAAAGTCCCAATCCGCCTGAACAAGGGATTCCGTTTTGACCTCGCCTGGTGGAGCGCATTCGTCCGGGACTGGAACGGGGTATTGTTTCTCCACCCCCCTGATCATCTTCCAGAAGTCGAGCTCTTCACCGATGCTTCAGGAAACTGTGGTTGCGGGGCAGTTTATGGCAAGTCGTGGTTTCAATTTCCATGGGATACCACCTCACAAGCCCTCTCTATCGCTGAGAAGGAACTAATCCCAGGAACTGTGTCAATTTTAATTCCTAGAAATGTGATACAGGTGGTGGGACCGTCACACTTATGGACTGCTATTGGAACGCCTAAGCGGCTACCCTCGCGGTGTAGAATTGTAATGAGCTCCCTACACCTGATGATATTAGGCGGGGTGATGATAATGTAATCATCAAGGTAATGACGGATAAGGGGGAATCCCACCTCTTGAAGGCGCCAATTCAGCATGTCAGCAACAGCGTTGAAGATTTTGGGGGCCGAGCGTAGGCCAAATGGGAGCATGGGGTCAATATAAGTCTTGCCTTCCCAACGCATTGCTTGAAGGGGGCGGTCTTGGGGATGGACTAGGATCAAACGATAGGCTGTCTCAATATCAAACTTAGCCAGGAGCGCCCCATTGCCCACTTCTGCAATAATCTTCGCAACGTCCTCCACTGTAGTGTAGTGGAGCGAACACAGTGCTGAGTCGATGCCATCATTCATGCTCTGTCCGTTAGGGAAGGAGAGGAGGCACCATTTTCCCGTGTTGTGGCCCTTGGGGATGACCCCAAATTGATTGATTTGTAATGGAGGAAGGTCTGAAGTATCCTCGAATGGTCCCAGTAAGCGGCCCAGGGACAGCTCCTTCTGCAGGTACTGGGAGATAACCCCTGGGTGTTCGAAGGCTGACTGCATGTTTGTGGTGGCGGACCTCAGTTGGGAGGAGCGGTCGAAACCGATTCTAAACCCACAGCGAATCCCATCGCAAACATAGCGTACAAATGCCTGGTCTGGGTGTGCAGCCAGGGCTTCCGACCACTTATCTACTTGCAATGGAGTGGATATCGTGCTGAGTTTGTGAGCACTGTGCTCCACTGGTGGCCTACAGAAATCGAGGCAGAGGAGGTCTGCCGTGTACTCGTAGAGCCATGATCAGCCTATAAGATATAAAGCGTGTGTATAAAAACATGATAGTCTTTTAAGGTTGGCCATTAGGCCGTCACACCCATGGGGTGGAGTTAATAATTAATCATCATTGGGCCCATACATCATAGACCCCGTAGTATAGATACGAGAATGTGACTGTGATAAATATGATAAGTGATAAGATCAGATAGGTATATTGCTTAACTAATAATAATATGAGAAACTCAATGATGAGGGGGTCTGTGTCCCCGGGCAGCGAGATAGCCCCGGATACTCGTACATGTAGTGGTGGCCTAGCGAGGCACTGATGCTGGCAGGGGGCCCCTGTGCATTGGCTTGGCTGGGGAGCGGCTCCTCCCTTGGGTGTGGTAGCCAGGCCGCTGGGGTCATTCCACAAATGGGTGTGGAGCACGGCAGAAGGAGCAGGCATGCTGGTATCTGCACCTGGTCTGTTTACAACGGCCTTCATTGTAACGCCGGCAGATTTCCAGTGATTTTGGATGAAGGGCCAGGGTTGGAGAAGGGCAATGAGGGAAGAGAAGGCCACCCCACGGCAGTCGGCCATGTGGCTGAGCTGGGGTACCAACCAAAGAGAGGGCGGTTGGGGTTCTTTGGACAGTATGCATCTGTATGGTCGTCTTGTAAGCTAAAATGAGCATCTCGCGATTGCTCTAGCACGACCCGTGAATGCCTCATTATAGAGGCGGGGGTCGGTGACCGACCAATTTAGATCCTTTCTTGCCAGTGCCTCCCTCCGACATTGGCAGTCATAAGTGACCCACCACTGGCCTTCGTAATTCCGCTCCACCCGTACTATTGTCACCTGATAGGCGAACATTTCTGGGGCCTTTTCTGGGAAACGGGAGCAGATGACTGCAGCCAACAGTGAGAACCGTTCCACCCAGTGGGAAATATTGGTAATTGGGAGGTGAGCCGGTAATGGGGCACGGCCCGGGACTGCTGATGGGGAGTCGTCGATGGTCAGTTCCGCCATCTCAATGAATTCCAGGTCCAGAATCTTTTTGACCACCTTTGGGGGCAGTGATGCTGCCGGATTGAATGGACCTGGCTGCCCAACGGATGGACAGGTGATAGAGGCAGTCGGTGTTGGCCCTCGCGGAGTGGCCAAAGCTTCTGCAGCGAGCAGGTCGAGACCGATTGAACCCGAAGGTTTGAATGTAGGCATTCCCCTGATAAGATCTGTGGCAGGGTTTGTTGTTGAACCTGCAGAATAGGTCACCCAAGCGTGGGTCAATAGCGGAATGGTAGATACTCATGCAGCCATATGGGGGAGGGGCTGGGGCCCCCGCAGCAAGGGCGGCGCCAAAATTTGTGTGTGCTGGCTCGAGCGTGAGCTGAAAAGGCGCGGCACCATGGAAGGTCCTGCCCCGCTTTGGGAACTAACAAACGGTCCTATTTGTACATGCCGCTACAGTTAAGGTTACGGGATACAGTTTGTCATTAATATTCATGAAAAATATTACTTTCCTTTTCTCCATGCAGGAACCAGTGTACAGCATGCAATAGAAGCGCCATATAACAGAACTATGAGTACCATTTAACCAGTATAGTATTAACTCTTATGTACAACATACTATGGCGAGCTGCGACTACAAAGTTCGTGACTTTTGGCGTCAGATTTTGTCTTCAGAGAGGATTACAGGTACAACTTTTCAACACCTACGGGTAATACTCAACTTACTTGAGGCCGACTCGGAGCAACTTCGTCACTGTGTGCCAGCGGAAGTGAGTGACACGCGTTTCTATCCAAAACCCAGGTGGTTTTTGACCGACCAAGTGACTAAATCTAGGCATATATCAAAAACGGTAAGTCGTCTCGGCAAAAACTCTTCGAGCCGCCCAGCCTGTGCCTGTCTTCGTAGAATTCGAATACATTGTAATATACGGTAAAATGTTCTTCCAACAGGAAATAACTGATGCCAAAGTCAGTACTTCGTACGCGGACTGTTAATTATAACCGCAGGCACTGCTATCAAATTGCCTGCTCCGCCCACCCAACCAGCACAGCTGTTACAGGCTAATGCAACTATTTTAGCGGTAAAGTTAAGCGCATGCATGCCTGGATCCTGCACAAGCAAAGGAAGGTAATATTTTTCATGAATTTTAATGAAATGTATCCCGTAATCTTAAGGCTTACCGTTGTCCGACTCGTTAGGGGTCGGCAGGGTTGGGTCGGCCAGTAGAGGTGGTGGCAGTGGTGGATTTGCCCATTCAGACGATGGTCCCCCAAACGTTGCGCAGAGCCATGCCAGTTGTTCGCCCGAGAACGGTGGTTGGTCCGACATTCCTGGCGGAGAAGTAAATCCTTGGCAGAGAAGTAAGATCTTGGTAGAAAAGTAAAATCTCAGCAGAGAAAGTTGACCCACATGCACTCAAAGGCATCTGCTGCAATAATGACCGCCTCAAGTCAGCGCGCCAACAGCACGTGGAGAGGGCGCATGCGCCGTGTCCACTAGACAATGGAGCCAGCTGAACAGGATGCCACGTCCACTGCCCAGCGACACTACGCGCACAGCGCGGGCCATGCAGTGGCGAGACATATCCGCTAGCGCGTGCCGGGCCAACTCCCACCGTTAACTGTGTTTAAATACTTTAAACTTCATGTCACTCACGAAGTAGTACCGCCCCTTCCTGCCCTTCGCTGATAACAACGTAAGTGGAAAGGTGTGGCCTAAACTTATTACTACTCAATAGGTAGGGATTTACCCTGAAGTCTCCTTAGGCCTTGCTGCTGTGACCCCCATGCATATATATACGCACTTTGCACAGGCTGAATAAATCATGTATGCATATAAATCTGCACTTCGCGTGCAAAGAGTTAAATGATGCACATAGTATTGACTCATTGCATGCAGAATTAATTTACATGTTACATTGCATTGCAGTTGCGTAGTGTTGTTTCTTCTTGTATGTTCTTGGATGTTTTAGTTTAGTTTAGTTATAGTTTCCAGTTTCACTACAGTGCGTTGGAAAAGTACGGAATCCAGATTCCATCACGGAATATCACAATACTGTTTTATGTTCGAGGAGCTGTTAGTCATGTTGTTCTCAGCTGAACCTAACAGAAGGAGGCCTTACGACAAAGATCTTCGTTGGCGAATTGTGTTTCAGCGCATTGGCATGGGACTACGATACGATAAAATCACTTAAGTGTTTCAATGAGCACTTTGTGTCGAATGTGTGCATGATTTGAGGCCACTTGAGAAGTGCAACCTGTAAGTGGAGGAAGCCTTTAGCTTTGTCAAGAGTTATTTGAGGAAACACGATTGTTTACTGCACGTGATTCCAGACCCTAGGTTATCATTAAAGCAGCTTTTCATGCAGTAACTACTGAACATTGTAAATGATGGATTACTCACTCTGGATATTATATCTGTACTCAATAACTGAAATATTCCATGTTACACATTATTGATTTATACACATTCAGATCATTTTCTATGAACCACATGCAAATTCAAAATGCATGAAATCAGAACATAGTGATTTTGGGATTACAGAGCCACGCCCATCGCTATACTATGTACACACCAGACCTATGCTATAGCTACGCCATGTTGTCTTTGATGTCCTTTAAAATAGCCTGTTGCATATCTTCATACACCTCTCGGGATATTCCTCCCTTCTCAAGGAGGGAGTGCCATTCTACCAGCTGCCCGATACTTTCGGTATGTAGATTAACTCGCTTACTAGGAGATATACTACAAGACGCTTTTGTACCCTCACTACATGATGCCACTGATTTGTCATCGTTTGTTGCCTCTTGTTTACAGAGCCAGTGAAAAACGGAATATCAGGAGGTGTGTCAAGAGAGTTGTGTTTCTCCATATGGTACATGTGAGCCCAACAACTTAGCTGCTCTGTTGTGAAGGCTTTTCCATGTCGTTCTTTTAGCTGGCTGATTAAATCTTCAACATCTTTTATCTTCTGAGCACAGTGTGATTAGGTCTTGGTGCTGTACTTTCTTGCCCATCAGAAAGGGATTGTTTCCTTGATGATGAGGGCTCTGCACCTCAAACAGTAGGTCTAAAACACCATAGTGTCATCACACAACGTTTCTTGTGGACAGACTACATATCTTGTAAGTCTTTATCTCGTACCAACCAATGCTGTCTACCCTTGAGGCCATGCCCAGGTTCGACAAAGCCTATGCTTCCAACTTGAAAGCCAAATGCCTCTGATAAAGTTTTCTTTAGGTTGTCAATCGATGTAAAGTGATGAGTACAGCTTGGCAAGGCTTCCATAGTCTAATCACTCTTTCTATGTTGGTTAACAGTCTAAAAGTGTAGCTATAACTATATTCTTCACTTGGAGTCTTCCTGGGTGATACTGTCACCCTTGTAAAAAAATTTACAAGCTGATTTTCTAAGATTTTTTGCCTACCATGCAAACAATATAAATGTCTCAGATACAGCTCCTTGTGATGCAGCAAGAGCTGTATCTGAAACTGTAACTCTTACAGTACTAAATTTATTTAACACCTATGGCTATGCTTAAACAAACTCTTTCTGAACAGCGAATTAACATCTGGCAGTTTTTGGTGTATTGTATTTGCTGCATGGCTACAGGTAAAGTAGCGTGATGTTATGCTAATACTGTAAAGAAAATCAATATTAAACGGCAGGAAGACAGTCCAGCTACTCTACTACCTGTCGTAAAAGAGGGCTAAACCAGGAACAAAGGTTCCCGAAATCCCAGGTGGGCTTGTTACATTGAGTCGAGGAATGGCTGCTCAACGTGCTCCTGCTCAGGCTCCTCGTCATAGTACCTATAGCCCCAGTCATTCCAGTAGGTAGAAACGTTGTTGTCGTCTTTCTCCATCACTCCCTGGCGGAGAACGTCTGGTGGATTGACTTGAATTTCTTGTCACTAGCACCTTTCTCATCTGGAAAGTGAGATGAGCAATGAAGCACGCGTGTATAATTAAAAGGTTATGTCACCGATGCACAGCGAATATTGAATTGCGAAATGGCTGAAGTCAGTGAAGAATCTGTGTTATCCCGAGGGTTATGATTGCAGTGGCAAAGAGAGAACTGTATGTATCAGTGCTCCGTTCCTTTCAGAAAATAGGCTATGACCAACCTACATATGAACAAGCCCAGGCGGTTTGTAAGTTTACTCAAGGGAAAGATGTCCTTGTGATACTACCGACGGGAGGTGGAAAATCTCTTTGTTTTGCGGCCCTACCACATGTATTTGACTATCTCAAGTGGGCATATGCCTCTTCAGAGGGATCCTCGGTTGTAATTGTTGTAAGTCCTCTAATTTCGCTCATGAAGGACCAAGTCAGAAGCTACAGCAAGAGAGGTCTTCGATGTGCGTTTATTGGAGATGAGTCGGGAGACGAAGCAGTCAAGCAAGCGGTAGTCCATGGAAGCTGCCAAGTTGTGTATGCAAGCCCTGAATCCCTTCCCACTGTGCAACACTATCGAGACATGCTTGCCCCTCCTGTTTATGCAAGCAACTTGGTGGCCTTGGTCGTTGATGAAGCCAATTACATCCATACCTTGTATGTGTTAAATTATGTGCTGATATTGAGCTTGCTCCCAGGCTTCCAGGTACTGTTACAAGTTTTATGAACTTGCGTAGTGGAGCCTGGGTGCAATTCTACCTGCTAGTTGTCAAATCTTCATTCGTATTGTTGCCGAGTGCATTAGCGCGAGGCTCCGAATGAGGGATCTATTCTCGGGATGTGCATACGTACGTACGTACGTGTTGGTCACGCTTAGGAATGTCAATTTGAGGTCACGCTCGGAATGTCAATTTGCGCCACGCCCGGTACCAGGAACAGGAGACAATTTATTCACACAAGTTGGAGTACGCTCACGTGCCGTGTGACATACATTCAGAGGCTACCAAACCAATGAAGACCAGGAACTCAGGTGTCGCTTGATACGTCGTGACGTCGGGATGTTGGCGACAGAGGACGGGGAGGACAGCGCGACTGGCCCTTCGCAACGTATGTATTTTGCGAAGTCAACTGCATAAACAAGTGCTGAACGCAGCCGACAGCTGCCGACTTGGAGGGGAAAAAAAGGCAAATAAGTCAGTCAACCGTAGACGCCAAGAGAGCGACAGAAGGAGTTCAAAAGTAGAAAGCACGTATTGGAGATTCTTCACAAACCAGGGTATTTAGGCTCACTCTTCACGTTACCGTTGTTTTGTAGTGTTCTTTGGGCTCCCACTAAACAAGCAACGCCTGACACCTGTGTCATGTGCAAAGACGCTGGTGCTTGGCACAGCGCGAGGTATCATACGCATATGTAGTCCTAGTATACTATTAGAGGTCTGGACTCGAATGTTGCATTAAGTAGCTAGCTGCACTTATTCCTGTCTGTCTTGCAGGGGCTATGACTTTAGGACTGAATATGGTTGTATTGCAGAGATTCACTCAATTGTCCCAAAGAGCATGAATATAATGGCTCTCACATAGCTACTGCATCAACATCTAACAAGAAGGTCATTATGCAGAAACTGTGCATAGAGGAGGACAAATGTGCTATTATTGAGAAGTTGCCAAACCAAGCTAAATAAATATCAAATTCATTGTTCGAACAGCCCCTGATAGTATTGAGCAAATGTTACTCCCACTTGTACTGGATATTCAGACTCATGGAAGGGCAACAAACAAGACAATACTGTTTTGCTAGACTTACAATGATTTGACAGAAGTTGCAACGAGTTTTGTGAGTGAACTACATTCTCGTAATTGTTTGCTTGTAGATGCATCTGACGGAACTCATCGTCCAATCTGTGAGATGTATGTACTCTGCATCCACTGCTGAAGATGTAAAAGATGATATCCTACAAACATTCACTGATCCTCATAGCCACATTCGTGTAGTTATAGCATTTGGTTAGGGTGTGGATGCGCATGATGTACGTCGGTCGATTCATTGGAGACCCTCACACAATTCAAGCATATGCCAAGAAAGTGGTTGTTGCAGACGTGATGGGACTCGGTCTCTCTTCTATATGTATGCAACAGTGATGTATCAAAAGGAAGTATTATATCAGACACTATGAAACTATACTGCAGCAATACAGGGTTTTGTAGGAGAAAACTGCTGATGAAAGAGTTTTATGTCCCTGACACTGTCACATGCCCTACTCCTCTCCATAAATGCTGTGATATTTGTGAACAAGAATGCACGTGTAGTGAGTGCAAGTCAGACGTATCCTCCACTGAATTACCAAATAGTCGACATATCTCAAGATGAAGGCCTGACTTTAGATGCAAGCTGTCCCATAAAGAAGAGAAAGAAGGCAAAAAAATTGCCAGAATTATGCAAACTATTGTTTGACTATCGAAACAGTTTGTGTCAAGTTACAGATCAGCGTGGCCACCAGATCCTCCTGTTGTTTGGGGGTTGAAACCACCTCTGGCTTACCAGATGCTACTGTTAATGCTATCATAGAGATCAGGGACAGCATCCAGTGTACTGCAGATGTAGTCTCAATGGGTGTTGTGTGTGAATCCCATGCATGCCACATTTATGAAGTCTTTATCTCATTAAATTTTCAAAACAAATACATACATGTCTTATACAATCTTCAGGAAAATTACATCTTTTGATAAATGAAAGGCACCACTTTTGTATCAGAAAGTGCTGGCTACACGAGGTCACTCAGTTTAATCAACTGTTCCATCTTGGAAGGCAAGCCCGGTGCTATTATGCTATTAAAATGATTTTGTGGTGTGTATAATATTCCATTAGATCAGTACTGACAGCAACGTACCACTGGTGACTGATGTTCCCAAATCAGGGATCCCACTGCCTGGAAAAGTAGGGATTACTGAACAGCACGCTCCTCTTTGTACGCTTGAGCGGGCGCAATGATGCCCAGACCACAATTTAATAGACTTTGTGTCCATATGCTTTTGAGAAAACTTGCTCCTTGAGGAGTTCCTTTTTCTGAGTTTCAATCCATGTAATCAATTTTTTCTTGTCTATATTAGGAACAACATTTGGCTGAATTTTCTTAAAGGTATTGTGCGATCGACCTAAAAACACAAGAGTTCTTGGTCAGTTCTTCAATGATTTCCTTTTGGTCCATAGCCACCATGGATCTGGTGTGTGATTGACTTGGTGGACGTATGCCATTGTCCTGGTCAAATTGACTGCATACTGCCATTATGTTTGGGTGCTGATGTTGCTGAAAACACAATTGTGCAATGTGGGAAAATTGTTGGTGGGTATAATCCTTCACAACAGATGCAGGGGTGCTTCTATAAAAAATGAGCAGATGTGTTGCAGTTAGCACATGGCACTTAATGTTAAACGACACTGCAATGTTACCTTCATTGCTCTAAACATTGATGCTATCCCAACACCTACAGCAGCCACGTATATCAACACATAGCCGAGGGCAGCCACGCAGAATGCCGCCGCGGTGGACTGGCCTCGATAGGTGATAAGGGAACATCCTTTATACTGCAGGAATGGAGGCAAAACATCAAGGTATAGCTAGATTATATGTGTAGCTACATACTGTCAAGTCGACCACATGTATCTTCGTAAGTAACGCGAAGGGCTTGTGAGCACGTATCACAGCATCCATATTAAAAGCACGACGTGCACCAACTGCTAGCCTCGTTCCCAGGCCTTCCCCGCCTCCAGTTTTTGATCGCTTGCAGTATGCAAAAATACTGCAAGCGATCAAAAACTGGAGGCGGGGAAGGCCTGGGAACGAGGCTACCAACTGCAGCAACCAATATCATTGTCGCAGATTTGACCTCGAAGTGAACCCTTTCCAGCTCCACCCACTCCCTCAGCCGTGCCGACGTGCAATTTGGGACTTTCCCTCAACACCCACAGGACGAGTAAAAGATAATTAGTTACTGTGAAGTCCGCCTCACTGAAATCATGAAATGTTGTGACCTAGGCTACCTCTAGTATTATCTGTCCGACTCCATTTTAGTTGTGATGCAATTTTGGGGGATGCAGCTGCATTCACAGAGGCAAGCAAGAGAAATGCCTCCTTCTGATAATTGAAGTGGTTTGCATATTTGAAGTACAAAAGCACCAACTTCCAACAGCGGAAAATCCGCTCTCCATCACCTTCTCGGTTGGCATCCTTATATTCTAGCAGCATTAGTCCATCATTGAGGACTGCAGAAGCGTGGTTGAATACACCATCAGGAGCTGCTTTTTTTACTGTTTGGCTTGCTTGAGAATGAGGAGCAGCTGATGTGACGGCTGAAGGTAGATAACGGTGACAATTAAGGTTGCCCGTGTTGAAATTGCGTATTTGTGTTCAGTGCTAATGTGTGGATTTTTGGCACTTGATTGTTCAGTGCTAATATGAGTGACGTGTGGATTTTTGGCACTTGATTGTTCAGTGCTAATATGAGTGACGTGTGGATTTTTGGCACTTGATTGTTCAGTGCTAATATGAGTGACGTGTGGATTTTTGGCACTTGATTGTTCAGTGCTAATATGAGTGAGTGTGGATTTTTGGCACTTGATTGTTCAGTGCTAATATGAGTGACATGTGGATTTTTGGCACTTGATAGGACAGGATTTGAATTGGGTTGTCTGTTTTCATCACTAAATTCATGTGTTACTACATACTCATCAATATTTCCTTTCAAAGAACATCTTTTAGGTGGTTTCATTCAATCTCAGAAGTGTTGGATGGGAAACCATTGCTATGAGGTTCATCCGAGGTGGTGGCCATGCTAAAGAAGTGCACTGCTGCAGATATAAGGTGGCAGTTCATTACCAGCTCTAGGGAGTCTTCAACCTCATTCACTTGCTTTGTCACATTCTTGACATCACTGACACTTCGGCGGTTAATCAGATTCCGAAGCTGGAGTAGAGTGCCACCCTCTTTGCTGGAGCCAGCTTTGTACAGTTGCTTCCAAATGATCTAAGAAAAAAAGACAATACAACTAAGTTTAAATACTGGAAAACCTAGTGAAAATGGATTGTCAATTGGCCACTTACAGACATAAAATTGACTTTTGTGTGCCAGTCTGCTGCAAATCATGCAACAAGCCCACGCAATGTAGCAATCGGATCTTGGGCATTTGTTCAAACTGTTCTTCCCTTCCGTGCCCTAGCCATAGTCAGCTGGTCACCACCGAAGCACATTTGCTGTAGCCCAGGAGTACCTTCACCACTCTCGCAATCAGCCATAGACTTTGGGACATACTTGTGCAGCTCTTCCAAAATGTCGATCATGTTCTTGGTCTTTATCTCATTCTTGGTAATGATACCAATAGGCACCTAGATAGATTAGAGAAATTAGATTTGAGCACATGTGCTTGAAATACTAGTAAATGTTAACTTATCACTGTAGACTTCTTCATTTCTGATATACAGTGTACTTAGTCTATCCTACGAGGCTGCCAATTGTCCAAGAATGTTAAAATTTTGACAAATAGGATCGTCCTCATATCCACGCACTTCCTCCCATTCTCTCCTCTCTAAGTCTGCAGACTGTACGTAGGTTTGATAAACCTGAGAATCCCATCTTCCTAGAATCTGTAGGTAGCAACAACATGCATGATTAGATGAAAAATCCACTACAACAGTTATGTCATATACGTACCTTAATTGTAGTTTCTGGGACTTGTTGCCAGGTGGCATAGTATGCAGCAGTTCTGCGGCACCTATGGGTTTTTTAAACCCAAGGTATCCAAATCTGCATCTGTGCAAAAAAAAAAAGAGAAAAGCTCAGGATTGAAACTGCGCTTGTAACTATCTTGCATTCTGGACATATCATCATCTTCTTGAAAATCTTTCTAAACAGTTCTTTCTGCATAGGTTTTCCCAGAGATGACTTTGAGAGATTAGGGAACAGTGGACCACTTTCAAGACCATAGAAAATCCTCTAAAGAGAACTGTCAGTACATCAACATGGCTGTTTTCCATTCACAAATATATGTACCTAAGAACACTCACCCAAGTCATGACAGTCCTGTGAGTAATGGGCACAGTTTGTAGTTCCCCTGGTTACGCCGCAGAAGTAACCATTTCTCCTATTCAGGAATATCCAAGTATCAGCAAATGCAATAAAATAATAAGACAAAGACTTACCATGTCCTTGTTGATCAGTCTTTGATCATCTGATGGTCACTAACATAAACCTGGGAAGCCCACTGTGCAGGGAAATCTTCCCTGTGATCGGATCAGTCGGCACATCTAGATCTTCAGTTTTGAGTGCAGCTGCTTCTGCTTCGCACAGAAAGAGAGCTCAAGACAAGAAGATATATGCCCATACTCTAAGAGCGTAAGCACTCTTTTGGCCATAGCGTGCATTATATAGTGCATGGAATTCTAAAAATTGTTGGCTCTCTTTGCTTCTTCTGCTGGTCGACCATACTTAATACAATCAGTAGGACTGTGAAATATCTTTAGACAGCCAGCATAGACCAGCTATGAAGTAGTTATGGAACACAACATTGAAAATCTGCAAACATGTTCCTAAAGCTTTAAATTTATAATAATCAAAAAGGATTCTTTCACTTCAGGGTCAAGTAATGGGTTGCCTTCATAAAGTTGTTTTTCTGCATTGAACTGCAGAAGATTAACCAGAAGAAAAGCACATACCACAGAGTGTGTACTATACTAGACATTGGAAAGGGGAATCGATCCTACCTGATACTTGCTCTCTCCATGAAATGTACGTGTGTTGAGCCTTCCTTGGAACAAACACAATATCTAGACAGGCTAGACTAAACTCAGGCTAACGTAAGCACTCAGCAGCACTGCATCGTGTGACCAATTAGCTAAGAGTGTAACTCAAAAGATTTAATGACATCAAACAGCAATTGAACGAGATACAAGAAGTGACAAGACTGAGAGGGGAGAAAAAGCAACAGGTTAAGTGAGAAAAAGGGGCCTAGCAGCAAACAAAGAAAGGTCACCTTAACAACAGTAGTGAGGCTAGCAGTGGCGTAGCCAGGACAGAGCCGATGCTAGGGCACAGCATGGACACACTACGTTTGTGGAAATTTCAGCGCAAAATGTAGAAACAAACCTGTGGGGTCTGTGGGGATGTTCCCCCAGAAAATTTTTGCATTTTTGAGCTTCCCAGGTCAGTTCTGAAGCTATTTCAGGCCATACCGTCGCCTTGAATCAGGAGCACTCCCACTATGTCTTCAGTACGGATCTGTGCACGGTGTATGAAGTCACTTCATTATACTCTCCGGCAAACTCGCGTGCAGTGAGATCAGGGGAGCGTACGAGACTTCGTAATGATTATAATAAACTAAGTCTCGTACGCTCCCCTGATCTCACTGCACGCGATTTCTGAGGATACAGGTAGCTATCTGTGCTGCTAGATTCAAGATCTTTATGTATTTTTAGCACCCAATCGCGGTCGACAACGGCACTTTCGGCGTCGATGATTTGCAAGCGCACCTGCAGTTGGTGGGGTATGGCCTCCGTTTGCTGGGGCACGTGCCCCAATGTGCCCCAGCTTGGCTACGCCACTGGAGGCTAGCCAGTCACAAGTTAACGATTAAGGTAAAGCCTAACAAGTGACAAACCTATTGAGTTACACACACATGAGTGTAATAGAGTGAATTAGGCTAGCTCAAAAAATACATTATCAGAGAGTCAAAGTCCTAGCAACTAACACTGTGAAAGTGTCTCAGTCGTCACATCTAGATCTTCAGTTTTGAGTGCAGCTGCTTCTGCTTCGCACAGAAAGAGAGCTCAAGACAAGAAGATATATGCCCATACTCTAAGAGTGTAAGCACTCTTTTGGCCATAGCATGCATTATAAAGTGCAAGAAGATGTGGAATTCTAAAAATGTTGGCTCTCTTTGCTTCTTCTGCTGGTCGACCATACTTAATACAATCAGTAGGACTGTGAAATATCTTTAAACAGCCAGCATAGACCAGCTATGAAGTAGTTATGGAACACAACATTGAAAATCTGCAAACACGTTCCTAAAGCTTTAAATTTATAATAATCGAAAAGGATTCTTTCACTTCAGGGTTAAGTAATGGGTTGCCTTCATAAAGTTGTTTTTCTGCATTGAACTGCAGAAGAGTAACCGGAAGAAAAGCACATACCACAGAGTGTGTACTATACTAGACATTGGAAAGGGGAATCGATCCTACCTGATACTTGCTCTCTCCATGAAATGTACATGAAGTGTCTTCAATCCATGGTACTGTTTATGAAAAGTTGATTCAGATGTACCCCTTCCTTTTCTAACCTCTCCACTCAAAGTTCGTGTTGGTTCACCAGTGTCTTTAGTGACAGGCTTACCCTCGCCAGTAAATAGAACTCCAAATACAATCAATTTGATAGTGTTCAAATAACTGAGCTAGACCCACTCCCTGTATAACAAGAAATGGGTTATTAGTATTCATACTTCAGATACAGATATACTTGGTAGAACTGTGTTGATTCACACATGCTAGTCATGACTCACATTTGGGTGGTGGAGTCTAGTATGTTTCTACAGACACATGTAATTAAGAAAAATCCTTACTCATGTAGGAAACAATGACATCAGCTGAAATCGGTTGCTTAGAGATGTCCAGTATCACTGGAGGGCACAGCGAGGCAGCATACTGGCATATCTGCCTGTATACCTGCAGTTGATAACAATGGACATAAGCTGCTGATACATGAAGATTGTGCAAAACCTTCAACTCCCCATGCATTCACCAATAAAAACATCTCATGGAGCATGTAGCTCACTTGAGTATAAGTTAATCGTGTTGTCTCACTGATGTTGTGTGAGGTGACATCACCCATGTGTGACAGTGCATCTGCAAGCTGAAGAATACAAGATACATAATTGTGAGGGGGCATGGGAAAAGGGACCTATGGGGTCAGAAGGTCAAAATTGAGATATTCAACTTTTCATGTACCTCAGGATACAACAAAACTGTAGCACAATTTTCACAAATATTACATAACAGTTACTAACTCATTTCGTACATGTGTTAACTAACAAAGATGCATGCATTGTCATTCTTTTAGCAGTTGAGGGCAAGTAATGACTCCACGAACAGTTTTGGTATGTCCCGGCTCACGGCAATGACTACATTTTCTTTGCGATTGGCTTTGCTTTTCCTGTTGAGCTGGTAGTGGATTTTCTGTTGTATACGGTTTAGGACAAGTGAGTTCTTGCAGCTGCACTTGAGCAAAATCGTCTAATTTTCTCGAAAAGGCAAACCTGTCGCTCAAGAGACATGCCTGGAGGAAGAATCACTTCAGGCATTCCCAAAATATCTACAACACTGTCCTTCTTGGAAATTACTATTGTTGTTTCTGGTTCTTTACAGTTCTCCCTAACAAAGACTGAGCCAGGTGCTAAAGAATCAAACCTAAAATGATGGTACCAGGAAGAGTGTTGAAAGACTTGCTCAAAAAGTCACTCCAGTTGTACTAGGTTACATTACGCTTTCCGTTACAGTCAATTGTTGGAAGAGGTATATTTTTCCCAGTGATGCTGGAATTCTGTATCACATTCTCAATATCAGGTAGAGATGAGACAGATGTACGTCGGTAAGTTTTTTTTGACCAATCCAAAAAATCTGTCGGGGGCAAACTTGGTGTGCCCGGCTACCATAAATGAGATCTTTAGTTTTGAATTTTTACCTGTCAGTACCCTCCAACACTGATACTTTCGTGGTGTCAGAAAGTACAATGCTCCAACTTGTTGAGGACTGCTAGGGAAGTGGAGCTGTTGAGCAAAATCAAAACTAAAATGAATAGTGTTTGGATTCGAAGGATTTTTCTTTAGCTCTGCAGTGGTCATTACAGTACTTCGCATTGCAGAGACAATCTTCTGTGCCACAAACTAGATATGTTTCAGCAATTTGACATCGGCCCTCCTTGAAGAGCTTCAGCTCCTCCAAATTGTATTCATGATTATAAAGTTCCCTTTCCACTTTTGCAAGTTCAAGGTGATGCTCAGCCTCCTGCAGTTGTTTCGATTTCTCTGATTCAGGGAGATTACATGAACGGGTGATTTTTACAAAGTTTAGATGACATATTTCACAAAGGTCGGTGGCTGGTTTCATAGCCGAAATATGTGGAAGCAAATCACACCACAACCTTTCAAATTTTTGCCGACCAACACAAACGTACATGCAAGCTTTACAATATTCTCTGTATACAAATCGTTTCAACATTTCAGAAGGAAGGAGCAAGGCTTTTTTATCACTGTACAGTCCAGGAATTCTCCCAGGAAGAGGGAGGGCATTATACTTGCCCTTGACAGCAAGCTCTGCATGCAGTGCTAGTAACTAGATCATTTACTCACTCGACTATTTGGTTAGGTTTACTGTGCCTACTCATAGATCTAATACAGTAGTAAGAGGGCTAGTACTCTACACCTCTATTGATTCAGGCTCACACCTCACAATCTTTGCCCAGTTGGTCGGAACAGCAAAGACGTCTTTTTCAAGGCTGTTCTTTTCCTGAAATTATAGCCTGGACTCAGTTTAGGCAAACTTAACAGTGCTGGCCAATGCACTGCAGGCAGCTTACACGTCATTGGTCAGCACTATAGTACCCTGACAAGCTCACTACAAACTCTATGCCAAAGTTCCAAAGAATGGGTATGGACCTACCTTCCAGGTAATAACATTTTCTGTCCTACAAACTGTAGGGGTAGCTAGCTATAGCCCTATCTTGATCTTTGCATGCAGCGTACACATGTACGTGCCAGGCTGCATTACATCATACTACAAGCTAGACTAAAATGTTTCCAAAACATTTCCAAAACCCCAAAAGTCGGTAGGAAATGGCATTCCCACCACCAGCAAAGTTGCTAGAATGTGGCTACCACTTTCCCACACTTGTTGGAGGACAAAGGTTTTAGTCACACGCTGGGTACACAATGGTATGCACAATACATACTTGAATTGTATGTCCATTACTTCTGGATGTGGGATTTACTTACTTAACCCTTTGAACACAGAAGTAATTTTATTCTTGACAGCTTATTAACGTGGAAGTTGTTCCATTATCAGCGTTATCAACTCAAATAGTCGCAAGTCTTTAGCTATTTCAGTGGCTTGATTTGTGTAGATAGGGTATAGGCTGGTCTAGTTTAAGTGAAACATGGAGAACGCTTGCACCCTGTGGTTGAGTAAAGGCTTTGTATTTGGCAGCCCTCAGCTCATTGACGATTACCCGTGAATAGCTACCACCTTTTCTAGTCTTTCCAGCCAATGATGTCAGTCAAAAGGTGTGGCCTAGCCTCATTAGTACTTATCATGGAGTGGCATACAGTGATTTCGGAAGACCTTGCAATCAGCATTTGCGCATGCGCAGTCAGTCACTGCAAAATGTGAAATTGTACCCGTTGGACTGTAAAATGTCTTTCGAACCAAGGCGAACAAGTGCATACAGCGATGGCCTCAGATGGTGCATGGTGTGGCAAAAAGAGGTGCTGGGGCTTTCATACAAAGAGATTGGGAATCATCTAAATGTAGATCCTTCAACTGTCTGCAGGACTGTTCATATCTTTCACCAAACTGGTGGTGTAAGTAAGAGGAAGTATCCCAGAGAGAGAGCATACAGAAAGTTAACAAAGCCCCTGGAGCTGTACATCCTTTGAATTGTCCAGGAATTTATCTGAGAAAGCTAACAACAAATTTGTTGGACACTACCGGTGTTGAAGTAGCTGAGTCCACTATGTGAGTTTCTTCATCAAGTTGGCTTCACCAGACACAATGAAACTTGTTGCCAAACAGGTAGATGGGACACAATTCATTATAGATGTGAAGATTTTATGCCTATGAAGGCCAGATTTTATACCTATTGAGGAACTATTTTCAAACATAAAATCAAGCATGAAGGCCCTAGAAAGTGAACATCAAACAGGAATTGACCTGAAATTCTCCACTCAGCAAATTAATACCAGAGTCATCTCAGATTCAGAGGACAGAAAGCTTTATGTTCAAGTAGGTCAAGTGGATGCTAACTGTTTGTTGGTTTTGGGGTGGACCCAAAGGAAACTTTAGAGGGCTCCAAAGGGCACAGTGTCCTCTTGAAAAGGGGCACTACAAACACTGGACTCAGGGACCCAATAACCTACAGTCTTTAGGGCTGTGTTGCACTTAGCTGTTATGAAAGAAATGCGATTAACTAGATAAGACACACAGAGGTCCCAGAGTCAAAGGTCATGCGGACAATATGGTCTAGACTGGTCAACTATGAGGCAAACTCTCTCAACATACAAGAAATAGCTGTCGTTTTGTGCTTGTAGCATTAGCACAGATAGCCTGTGTAGTTGTATCTCCACTCCACTATAAGACTCTGGGCCCGTGAGTCCCTGGTCCTTGGGTCCTGGGTACAATGCTTATAGTCTCCCCTGGAAAAGGCCTAGCGAGAATACTGTGGTAGGGGAAGGGGGATCTCAACCTAACATCCCAATGATGTTATTTGAGAAAATACTTGTAGATGCAAATGACAATCCTCCTATAGCCATTTTTGGCACTTTTGACATGATCGTGGAACCACAACATACACACACACACACATACACAAAATTCCTGGGTCAACCTAAAGAATGCGATCACACCACTTGAGGTAAACCGGATAGCCTGGGTATTGCCACATCATAGAGGTAACCATTAGTAGCTGGTTGGGGTTAGGTTGGGTAGGGGAATAAGTTCAATAATTTGTGGTGCTGCCTGATCATATTTTTCAGTTGATCCCTGAAGGATTGTGGCTGTTAAGCGTTACTTAGTACTAGGCAGTAATGTCGCACCTGAAAATCATACTTGGGGTTTTATTAGGAAATCCATTGATCTATATGCAACCGTTGTGTTTAACTTGCATTCACCGAAGGCGGGTCATGCATAAACCGCCATGACACATTGGTGTTAAGATTTGTTGAATTTGCAACAGTTAAGCTCGAATGTACAAAGACATCCTACAGGCAAGTTACTACGCTGTAAACTACTTTCCCAAGCTCATTTTAGTACACTTACGCCAGCCTGACTACGAGGCAGCTGAGATGTTGAAGAACCTGTTGCCACAAACGGCTGCTGGAGTAGGCCTACAAGTCACCTCGACTGAGTTTGGCTTTCTGAAGGCAAGACTTGCACTGTCACCAAACCACTGTTCTGCTGAACGTTCGTTTGAATTTGCTGTGAACCAGCCATTTTCAGAGTGGCAATTGCGCACGTGGTTCCATGCTTCAATGTGATTGGTACGTTTGTTCAAGCCCGCCGTTCAACGTTCTGCATCTGCACATTGCAAGATCACATGAAACCACTGTATATATACGGTCGCCACGATGAAGGGAAGTTTTAATGTGACCATATATATCTGGTCACCGTGTTTAGAAGGTTAAGCCATACTAGGTGAATCTTTTAGTTTGCGTCTTGAGATGTAATGATATGTGATGTTTAAATCTATTTAGGTCATCATCCTGAAGTTACTTGAACACTATCCACAGCAATCTCTCTGGATGATGATAGCTGTAAGCAAGGTGAGCAATAATACTAGTGTTGTGTGGCACGTTCACTTAATTTCTTTGCTGGCATGTACTTGGTCACTTGCAGTATTGTCCCAATATACTGTACACTTCTTATTTTGAAACTGCCCTGCAGTATAGCACAATTATATTATGATGGTACCTCAACTTTTCTGTAGTTCACTAGGTAGCAAACATAGATGGATAAGAACTTTACAGCCCTATAGGTATAACCTTTCTTCAGAAAACCTAGAGATGTGATGCTACCTTTCTCTGCTTGCCATCTGATAGTGTTCCACCTTCTGAAGACATGGCTAGATGCATGTAGTTATTGCTCTCAGACTGATATGTATGTCTCATACTGACTGACTGGTATGAATTGGGACAAATTTTTTGGGTACTCTTAGATAAAGTTCAGATGTGTGTATAGCCATGCAGTTGTCATCAACTAGCACCTCCATTTCTACCTTAAGATAACAGGGAGATGTGGCAACATGCAGATACAATTTGTTTTTTGGGAAAAGATGGAGGGAAGGAGGGGGGGGGGGGTTGCTTTATGATACCATTTTTGTTTGTTCTGTTTCAGTCCACTCATCCTGACAGGCAGCAAAGGTGCCAGAGAATCATTGATACAGCGAAGTAAGCAGCATAGATGGTCAATGTTCTAGATTCTGAAGTTGTAAGTGTTTCATAAGACAGGATATTGTCCATGCAGTATTTGAATGAGACAACATGATGATAAGTCAAATGGTCTAATATCATGCCATATGAAATACTGATTTAATGATAGACTAAAGACCAGCGACCACTATCAATAGTTTTGGCCAGGATTGAAGAAGATAGTTAACAATATCTAGCTTTGTTACAAATATGATGTTCCCAGTATAAAAGCTTCATAGTTAGTGCCTGAAGTACAGAGGGCATCTATGTAGCTACTGCCATGAAGCTATTTGTACCACCATGTTGTCTTCTTTTCTGTCCTTGTAGGCGTCACCTTCCATACTTGGGGAAGCTGATAGATGTAAGAACGACAGATTATTTTTTTATTAGGATACCAGCTAGTAAATTTTGCTTCATGATCAAACAAAGTTTTTTATATGAGTTACAGTGTGGTATACATGCTTGTGTTGCAATATGGTAATATAATATCTGTTGACACCTATACCGTAACACATTGAAACTAATGGGCTGCAGTTCTTGAAATGTATGAAGTGAATAACTATAGTTTGATGCTGGATGTCTCTTACTATAGCTATTATATAACTATATTACCAAAATCCCTATTCACAGGTTTAGAGGTATAGTTGTTCATAGCAATTATATGTACTTCTGCACACTATTATTAACTCCAGGATATGGTGAAGCTCAGTGACAAGCTGCTGGAAGTTTGCAACAAGCATGTTGATGTTGCAAAAAGTCACAGTATGGATAAACTGTGTAGAGGACTCACAAGACTGACAAGTAGCAGGTTAGCTCTATATGTAGGTAGTTGTGTTCACCACATTCAGTAATCATGCACACTGCTTCTGCTACTTCCAGTGACTTCAGCTGCATAATGGTACCATTGCAGTCATCGCTCACTGTGACTCTTCCAGTTGGACATGGTACTTCAACTGACCATAACCCTTTCCCTGGCATCCAGCCAACTATTGCTAAATTTGAGGACAAGGTAAATTGAGGTTTAGATGTTCTGCTTTTGCGAGCACAAAGCATTCACTTGGGAAACAAGTTCACGGCAGCTATATGGCACCACTTTGTGCATACTTACCCTCATTAGTGAACTTATAAAAATTTAAGTGTTGTTCTGTGCCATACCAATTTACGTAGTACTATACAGTAGATTGACTGATATTTTATTATTTCGTGGTTACCATGCCATTACCATTACCATGCCTTCTCTTGAACTCAACTCCCTTTGTAGTATGGCAAACCTTTATTTGCTTGTGCAGGTTGAAGTGCTAGCTTCTTTGCAGAGACCAAAGAAAGTTACGGTGATGGCAAATGATGGGAATTCCTACATATTTCTGTGCAAACCAAAGGTAGTGTTGTGAAATTGGCCATTGTATACCACTGATTTCATTGACATTCTCTTGTGAATAATTGGGTGCACCAAACTTGATATCAATGTTTTGGTCCTGGGGAGAGACCTTCATACACTTACATAAGTAGAAAATGTTGTGTCAGTTATAGTTCTGAGGGCATGAGAAACAGATACGTCCTGTAGTGAATTCATTTTCCATATAGTTAATTGTGTGACAAGTATCTTTTTTGATTGACTGCATGATAACCAAGCTTGGACCAGCAATCACTACATGCTATACTGAGTGTGTACAATGGTGGTAGGGAAGAAAGAAGGGCACAGGTATCCTTCCAAATTTGTTGCTTACTTTTGAAATTTTTGACATTAGTTCTCCTAAGGTCACATCTGTGTAGCAGAGTTGCAAACCTGCATTGAAGAGGCTAATGTGATTCTGAAGTATTTATATCTGCAGGATGACCTGAGAAAGGATGCACGTTTGATGGAGTTTAATTCACTAGTGAACAAGGTACCTTTCATGTACTGTGTATATATGTATTCATGTATGTCAATGAAGACTGCAGAAGAATCAAGTTGGTGGGTCAACCTTGCCAGTGTGGTGCTAGCAGTGAGAATAATGAAGCCTTGTACTTATGTAGTTACTGGAAGAATGCATGACATTGTGGGAACAAGCCTGAGCCAGTGGAGACACTCATCCTCCCAGCATTTTACACCAATTTGTAGTGGGGCCTGTACAAGACTGTTGCACTTTGAGCCAGGTTATGTTTCAGAAATGGCACCCCTTAGCCTTTGTGGTGATGTGTTACATGCAGTACAGTTAACGCGGATATACAGGCTGCAAGAACAAAGGTATAATGCAACTGGTCAAAGCACTCCAGAACATGTTACAGACTAACTTTTAACTTACTGAGCCTCATTCCTATACAAGTCATCTTTACTGAGGAACTACAGTGTAGATGACCAGAGTTACAGTAATGCCACTGTTGGCGCGACATTGGGTATGGCAAAAAAATGCACTTTTTATGACTAGTTATGCATTCCAGAAGGTTGAACCACAACCTTAACTAAAAGAAGACTTTGCAGTGTCATTTTGTCTTTTGTACCAGCCTACCTAGGCACATTGATCAACCCACAAATCTGCTCTGGGTAACCTGTGAGTCAGAACTGTGAAGTGCTTTTGAACTTTAGACAGCTAGGAGGGCGTTTGTTTAGGTGTTGGTTCATGGATAGGGCAGTCCACTCTGTGCAGGCTCCATTGCAATTGGATCACCTAGCTAGCTGGCTTGTAGGGTAACCAAACTAAAATGGAGATTTACTTTCTACTTCCAGTGTCTTCGCAAAGATCAGGAATGTCGCCAGCGCAGGCTATACATCAGAACCTATGTGAGTGATTATGCTAATAATTATTCAGTGCTAGCCAGGTACTTCTCTTAACCTTTGTACAAATGAAAGAGCCTATGAGTGCTATGTGCATGTGAATGGTATACTCAACATCTTATTTTTAGGCCAGAAGCTGACTGTAATATTGTAGCCATACTGAAAGAGCTGAGCCAAGACAAGGAAAAGTGTACGCAATGTCATTCTTGCCTCACTCAACCATTGTTGAATGTAGAATGAACACTTTGACTTTCTCCAAACTGTGTCAAACACTTATCAGTGGACATCCTTAATACACTGGTATCAAGGATTGGTGGGTTTCATGGCAATTAACTTTGCCTTGCCTGTGTTTATCTTGACCCACTGTTTGTATTGATGATATTACACATGTACACAAAAGTGGAAGTGTGTTGGGGAAGTTATGATTGGAGGGGTCTTACCCATTGGTGCCACTTCTGCCAGTGGCATTCCTATGAACGTTTCTGCCTTTCACTGTGCTCTTTCCACTTCATATACATGTAACTATGCTTAAGAAATTGGTAGTGAGATAATCAATGATATTTGCTTTAACCTTCCTTTAGGCTGTAATCCCGCTGAATGAGGAATGTGGTATTTTAGAGTGGGTTCCAAACACACATGGTCTGAGGAACATACTCCATAAACTATACCAGTGAGTGCTGGTCTTCACATCACTGTGTGTGCAACTGGTACTGTATATACCAAACATTGTAAAGTCCTGTTGTTATTCCATGGACCATGCTCAGTAGGAAAAAGGGTGGGGGGAACCATATTCTATGAAAACATTTGTGATGCATTTCTGCATGAGGAAGCTCTGCCTATGAAACAGCCACATTTGATTTAATGTTGTGAATTTCCAGCTGGTGCTGCTGTGAGAGGGGATTACACTCCAGCTAGTTCTCATCAGAATAGCCATCAGTTATCTCCTGTTTAATTGTGGTTAGTGTAGATGTACAACTGGGCTTGCAAGTGATTTATGCGTACATATAACTGTTGTATGAGCCTTGTAAGCTTTGGCAATGTGCCATACTAAACTGGACAGCAGAAAAATTGAGGAATTCCCCTCTATAATTCAAGCAGACACATGTGAGGTTGAAATCTTTTTGTCAACATGTTGGAATGTTGGTTAGTCAAATGAGAGTGAAACAAAGAATAGGGAGGATCTATGAGGCTAATTTGAATCTAGGTATGCTTTTGAAGTAGTATGTCACCTGTTTACAGAGTGTACCAGTGTGCTGTGTGTACCATCTTTAACAAGGTGCAGCTCCAGAACTGTCTGGTGTTTAAGGAGCCCAAGGGCCACTGTATGTAGTTAGTGTTGTGCTTCTGCTTATAAGCATTGAAAAGAAAATGTAGCCAATATGTCATTCTTACGATTGAGGTAATCATCAACAACCCCGGCTTTATTCACTGTGTTTTGCCCCTTGAGTGTGATGGTGATGCTCAGCAAGTCTCTTCATGGGTCTGGATGGGGTTAGGCCCATGCACACAGAAAGCGGCAATAATTGCGCATGGTAACTCGCAGCAAAAGCCCAGCCGATAACTCACCAAACAAAGCACAATGAAACTGGTGCTAAAATAGGTGGTAAAGGTCAAATGATGTACAAAATACTTTTTTGGCTACTGTATGCTTGTATCTGGGATGTCTGTAAGAACTAGACAGTGCGTGTTTATTCACTTGCTAACCTGTTTATGTATTGCTCACCAAATCAGATTACCAGTATTGTATGATGAGAATGGGCAGTGTTGATTGCAGCAATTAATACCCATGCTTGTGACCTCAATCAGGCTTCTAAGAACAAGCATTCCAACCTATTACTGTCTAACTGTTTCACTGCAGAGAGAAAAGCATGTATGTGACTGGACGTGAACTCAGGGACATAATCAAGCCAGCACAGTCTGATGCTCTGTGAGTGAACTGTATGTACTACAATACCGTGGGTAACAAGCATGTTTGTGGCCTGACATACCTCTTACCTAAAGTTACTTCCACTTGAGTGCAAAGTCATGAATGGGGGGAAACTTAGTATCTTTTACCTTGCAAGGTAAAGACTGACAATGACATATGAAATGCATACAATGTGTGGCCTAATAATTTTTGCATGTGCACACTCTCTTGGTGGTTTCAAGTGTAAGCACTTGGTCATGTAGGGAGGCTACAGGTATGCTGATTGGACTTTTTTTATTTTATTCTGCATGCATATGATGATGTACTTTCATAGTAACATACTATGTAACTTGGAAAAGCTTCCTCAAATGATCTGGTGGAATGCCTAAGAATGAGACTCGAACACATGTCCTGTGTCAGTATGTATTACCATCTATACCTTTGAATACATCCCATTTTCAACCATAGTGGGGATGGTTAGCCTCATTTTCAGGATCCTGTCCAGCTTTCTGTCACTTGCAGTGTGGAAAAGCAGGGAGAGGGCCTGGTATCTATTCTCGTTAGTGACATTGAAATGGTAGAAAAGGTTTTAATCGTATGTTGGCAAGGGGTCTCCTAAACAGCATGAAGAGCAAAGGTACCACATGTATCTAGCTATTGGGGGCGACTGTCTTACATACCAAGCGTTGACCTGTAGTAATATGCAAAATGCTGTCTGTTCATTCTGAAAATTTTCACCATTTTCTTACTGTGTCATGTGGAAAGATACCAGGCTCTTCCCACTATTCCGTATTGCAAGCAACGGTGAACTCGGTGGGGGCTTGGGAATGAGGCAAGGGATGGGTGTTGACACAACTGCATACCCTCTGGCTCATTTTAAAGTCAGCAATATTTATGTTAACTAACTGTATGGAAGAACAGCAACAAAGCTGTTCATGTTCCACAGTACATGTACTGGTTGGTGGCCTGTGAATTAGGCTGGTGCTTTTATGTCACTGTTTACATGTGTAGAGAAGATGAAGTTACTGTGTTCGCTAAACATTTCAAACCGGCTTTTCTATGTGGCGTGAGATATATAGATGATTCTCGCCATGGTGCATTTTATTTGAGGTGGGGGTGGTTGGGGGTTACTCAAAAGGGACTTATTAGCAAGTGTCTATCACATAATACAGGCGACTGAAGGAAATCTTCCTGAAGCAACTTATACCAAAGTGAGTTCTTACAAATATCCATTCTATATTAGATGCACAGTCCATCAGTGCGTTTATAAAATACAAATACAATTTCAATGTCACAAGCATACCAGTATTTTTTCTCTTTATAAAAAGGGCCACAAAATCAAAAACCTGTTGCTAAAGTCCATGCTAATACACCTTCATTGCATGGAATTTTTGTCAATATTGACAACAGGGAGCTTGTGCTGTCTGTCCGCTATGAGAGGCTAACTACTGCTGTTGTCAAGGACGTCTACTTATCTGTGTGGCACTGTGCTGAGCAGTTATTTACCAGCCTGTCTTGTTCATGCTTGCCATGCAGTGTGCAACGTCTACCTAGTTGTACTGCTGCTTGCATGGTAGACTATTAACAACTGTACCATTTGATAGACATCCTCCAGTGTTTGCTGAATGGTTCCTGAGGACCTTTCCAGACCCTACAGCTTGGTAAGTTTTGTCTGGCCTAATGGGGTGCACCTTCTCTCACTACTGGTTATCATAATTATCAGTCTAAATGTGGAATATTGTGGGCGAGCCTGAGCGAGCAAAGAGCAACATTATTTGGCTAGACTTCACCAGTCTTATTACCAGGTTACAGCATACAGGTCATGCATGTCTGCAGATAGCAGGGCTTAAGTGTAGACTTCTGCTGACCTCTATTGACTCTGAACACACTATCATGCATAGTTCTTACACAAATAGGAGAGGCGTCGAAAGTCGCTATGCATGATAAATACACTGTCAGCTGCCATCTGCGTTCTGTAAAGTAGCCAGGGGTGTCTTCACAACTTGCAGCCCTCGTACAGTAAACGTTCACGTTCCAGCTACTCCTCCCAAGCATCTCTCCTCGCCGTCTTTGCCCATTGGAAAACTGTGTACACACTGCTCGTGCTGGAAAGTAGTTTGCAGAGCGAAAATGTTACTTATAGACCGCATGCGGTGCGCGGTTGCATTAAATTGCAGTCTAAACAGACATACGGAATACGTACGACAGATATATAATAATAATATATAAAAATTGCATCGTTCAACTCGCTAGTGTGAGGCTCGGTCAGGCTCACCCCAATTAGTGCTGAGATGTTTATATAATCTTCAAGGTTTCCATGCAATTACCATATTGATTAGATCATGAATATTGGATTTTATTAGCCAGTTACTGTGTAGTTTGCTACTGCATGAAGATGACTGCAATTGTATTGATTAATGGATTGTGTGTTTGGAATGAGTTGTTGGGGCGAGTGTGAGTGAGCCCCACACTAGCGAGTTGAATTGTGGATTTTTATATATGTGTGCATATATATATTGTCTGTCATGCATATTTTGTGAGTCTTGATACTAGCGACAGCCATGCACTATGTATGGACAAAAGTAATTAAATTTCCAGTTTCAGCATGCAGTAGCCGAGGATTTCAGTGTGAGGGAAGATGCAACTGTGAGAAATGTCTAGGAGGGAAAGCTGGAGCGTAAGCATCTACTATGCAAGGGCAAGCAGTTGTGTAAACAAACCAGGCTACTTACAGAATGCAGAAAGTGGCAGATATCCTTTACTGTGTTTCAAGATTGTCTAGCTGTGTATTTGGCATGCATGGCGACTTTCCTCTGCTATTTGTGCAAGTAAGGACTATGCATGACAAACCAGGCTGTGTATTCTCAAAAAACAGAGTCGGCAGGAGGCAGTCTCTGTCTGTCAGTGTGTAAATGCCAAAACCCAGCATGGAGTGGCTGTTTACAATTTCTCTCAACTCTCACATGTAAGAAACGTGGTGACAGACTATAGAAAATGACAAACTTTGTGTTGTGGTAATACACTGGTGAAGCGTTAACTTGCTTTAACTCACTACATTGCTCACTCACACTCACCCTACAATGTTCTACGTTCCCCTAGTTGGTATGGTGGATTGTGTTGAAGTCTCTTGCATGTAGGTTATATGCCCTCACTTTGGTACTGTGTATTGTATCATGTGCACTATAGGTATTCAAGTCGCCTGTCGTATGCCCATACTGCTGCCGTGATATCCATGGTAGGGTATATTCTTGGCTTGGGAGACAGACATGGGGAGAATATTCTGTTTGACTCGACCAGTGGGGACTGCATCCATGTGGACTTCAACTGTCTGTTCAACAGGGTAAACAAACTGTTGCTATGTATCTCCTACTGTCCACATTTGTTAGCCTCGTTCCATCTGCCCTCAGTTCTGTTCAGCAATGAATGAAACTCACAACTGGTTTAGGTAGCAGTGGTCAGTATCTTGTAATCATAGTCACATAGTAGAGGGTGTGAAAGAGTCTCATTCAAATAATTGTGGCCATAAATCAGAAAAGCCCTCTTGAAGAACACCTACAAAATGCTCACATGATTGATGACAAGTTTCTTAAGTGAATCAGTCAATCTGCAATCTGGCTTTTATTATTCATTTAGGGTGAAACATTTGATGTGCCTGAAGTGGTTCCTTTCCGAATGACTCACAATATGGTGCATGGTCTGGTGAGTATTGATCATCATCTTGTTTATCCAGTTGCGGTATTCTTCAAAAGATGTTTTGATACAGCGCTGTCGCTGTTTTTTTTCACAATATTCAATGCAATGTAGGTATGTGGCAGTACTAATTGACAAAAATGAAGACCAACATTACTAGCAAAATATCAGACTCCAAACCGCAACAGATTGAATTAATTACAAAAGATGCAACTTAAAGGACCCGCGTAAATTACACCCCAAGATGCAACTTAAAGGACCCGTGTAAATAATATAATATAATTAACATAAACCAATGTAATACACAGGCCGGAGGAAGCGTTGGACATCCAATCTGAATTGATATTCGTTAATGGCATGGTGCACTTACCCGTACACCAACAACTCTCCCTTCACCAGCTACACCACTGTCACCCCTCACAGCGACTCCCGAAGCGATTTTTCCGCTTACGTGACGTCACACGTTCAATATACCTATGTATAAAATCATTGCTATGTGTATTGAGCGCACTACCGTGCTTCAGACTTGTAATACGTGTGCGTAACACGTGATATAAAGCTGGTGAAAGCAGGTGAAAGCAGGTGAAAGCAGGTGAAAGCAGGTGAAAGCGTGCCTTGCTATTCATGATTGATAAACTGATGTCTGGCTCCTCCCTTGAGGGTAAAGCTTTTTTTAAGAAGCCACAAAACTCTGAACTCTAAGTCTTCCTACTTCAGCTAAATTTGCAGCACAAAACCCTGATCTCTAAGCCTTCTACTTTAGGTCTTGTAGCTAAGTAGCAGTGAACTTTGTTTTCCTAAAGCCTACTAACAAAGAATTTACCTACGTATAGCACTGAACTCTAAAGTGTTCGAGCCAAGGTAAACCTGCAGCACTAACCGACCGTGAGCATCTTGGGGTGCGGTTACTTTGCTCGTAATATAATATAACATAAACCAATATAATACACAGGCCGGAGGAAGCATTGGACATCCAATCTGAGTTGATATTCGTTAATGGCATGGTGCACTTACCCCATGAATGAAACTTTGGTACACCAACAACTCCCCCTTCACCAGCTACACCACTGTCACCCCTCACAGCAACTCCCGAAGCGATTTTTCCGCTTACGTGATGTCACACGTTCAATATACCTACGTATAAAATCATTGCTACGTGTATTGAGCGCGCTACCGTGCTTTGGGCTAATATTACGCACGTAACGTGCGAGTATAAAGCAGGTGAAGGCATGCCTTGCTATTCATGATTGATAAACTCTCTGAACTCTAAGGCTTTCTACTTCAGGTCTTGTAGCTAAGTAGCAGTGAACTTTGTTTTCCCAAAGCCTATTAACAAAGATTTCACCTATGTATAGCACTGAACTCTAAAGTGTTTGAGCCAAGGTAAATGCAGCACTAACCTCCTATGAGCATCTTGAGGTGTGGTTACTTTGCTTGTATGAAGATGATATAATGTGAAATAGGTGCACTATTTGAGGGTCTTTGGTTATCATCTTGTTCCTGCAATTGTTGCCAATGCTGCATAGCCCTCATAACAGAAGACCAGCTCAGTATATGTTGTTGTGAGCTATGGATTCCTGGGACGATTTTACAAGCTAGGACTCCTTTTTATTTTGACAGGCATAGGTTAGGTACTACAGTGGAGAATTTTCAGTGAGCAGGTTTTGCATGTCAATGGTACAGAGAACGAATGAAAAGTGCCATAGGTACCGTGCAGTAACACCAGTGAGTCTCTTGCGCAAAACTGAACTCACTGTAGATCCACCAAACATAGAAGAGGCGCACTATGTCCCTAGCTTGTCAGTCTTTGTCTTACTGCTGATGATTCCATGAAACACAGGGAGTGACAGGAACAGAGGGTGTGTTCCGGAAGTCTTGTGAAGCTACTCTGAAGGTTCTGAGACAGGAGTGTGATGCTCTCATGTGGTATGTACTGTTTCTGCTCCATTTGTTTGGGTCTTCCATATTGTCGTTATCTTCTCACTGTGGGTGTCTTTACTGACTAGACTTGATGACTAAACTGACAATTGGGGCTGTAATGATATGTTGATTTTGTGATATATTGCATTTGGTTCTCTTGAGCAATAATTATATGCATATCATTACAATTTTGGACATATCAATACATCATGTGTATGTCCATAGCCTCAACTTTATACCCAGTACCCAGGCTATTCCTTCTCTCATGTGTTACAACCATTTAGTGAAAGTTGTAACCACCACACGGGGTATTTGCACCCTGGAAAGCCTCCATCATGAATTTATATACACATTAGTCAGTCCAACAGAATTGCTGTTGTGAAGCAAGCTTGACTTCAGTTCCTCCATGTTGCATCTTGCTCAGGTCCATCCCACAAAGCTTGTGTTCACCTAGTACATATTCATTGAGGGTGACAAAACTGGGCATCTGTGTTCCATTGGACTCACCATGAATGTTCAATACTCATCAGTGAATATGGTACCTCATATTCCACTTTCTGTTTCCAGTGTTCTAAAGACTTTCATCCATGATCCGCTGGTTGAGTGGGAAAAGGTTAAGGGACGAGGTTCATCAGCAGAGACAAGTAATGAAAAGGTATAAATGTACTATGTGTCTTACATTCCCTAACCCCGTTACATCTGATTGCTTATTTCTTGAGCTGTGTTTGCTTCATAGTATCTCCAACATAATTAACCCGAATGACGACTATAGTCGTCATGAATATAGGTACGTTAATTCCGAATGACGACTATAGTCGTCATGGCCACTATCGAGCGGTTAATGCTCTATACCCCGCGGCTACATAGTATATAGTTAGTATGTGCCGCAGGAAGTCGAATAAAGCATAATTAGCTGGGCCGTCCTATAGGGAGTTTCCCCGGAAATCGCGTTCGAAGTTTACCGTTCGATCGTGTTGTACTTAGTACTGCCACAGAACAGCTGGTTTCCCACGTGCTACTGGTCCTACCGAATTTGTTCTCGCTAATCATCTAAACAACAGTGAAAACGTACCTTCGCTGGAAGTTTTGCCACGGATTTCCAGTCATTTTCCAATACATAGCGAATACCCACGCTTCCACCGCTGTATCTTATTCGGACTTCACTGCCAACTCGTATGACTACTTCCCGAGTAAAGCAGGTTTGTTTTCAACCAAACTACCGATTGTTGAACTCTGCTAGTTCACAAGATATAACGCAATGAATCAACATAGTACAAAATCGCCATTTTTTATCTTGCTTCTCTCGTAATCACGTGTTTATTGTGCGCATGCGCATCAGGTGTAAAGGGTTAAAGCATTAGTGGACTGTAACTGTTCATGGTGGTAGTGGTGGTTGGCCCAGTATGGAAAGTGGCAACAGGCCTGGAATAGTATTGAAGTAGAAGATAGTGCTAGTGAGGTTTCTGATGGAATAAATTTTACAAGGCTTTTCCTTCCATTTGTAACTTTTGTTCATGTGTGGGGAGAGAAATTTACCTACTACGTATGATGTTTAGGCCCTGAAGATTGTGAGAGATATTGAGGAAAGACTGCAGGGAAAGTTTCCTAAGTCCAGAGGACTTCCACTGTCAATTGAGGGACAAGTGCACTCTCTTATCAAGGTAACCATGGCAGTTGGAGCCACCATAGCATGCTGCTTGTTATATTCATACATAGCCATCCATTATGATTGTCATGCAGTTCAACTACTATGACTGCTCCTAGCTGCCATTGCTGTGGTTGATGTATGGATTTTGTCAAACTGACTCACAAAGGCAACTGCCTATGGGGGTTGTCCCTTATTTCCAGTTATCGAGACAGCGTAGAAGACTCAGTGTTGGTGATTTGAATAGCTAACCACTGGCTTTAGCTTGTGGACATGCATGCATGGCCAGTGTAGCAGCACTCAGATCTCCTGTGTATGCTCTTCTGTCTAAATAGCCATGACAATACTCCTGGGGACACAGATATGCACAATCTAACACCAGGTATAGGATAATAATGGGAGAAATGTTTACCATGGTAATTTGCAGAGAGAATACAAAGTAGTAGACGTCACATGATGGTTGACTGTGTCATACACTTATTAAATTTGAGTTTCGTACTCCAAATGAACTGTAATCCATTTCTCCTACAATTTTTATCTACATACCTTAGCCACACAATTATATATTATGGCACAGTAGAAGCAGCAGGTTATAGTTATATTTCTGTACCAGTAGCCTAATACTGGTATCTAGCATAATATGATTTAAACTGGGATATTAAGAAGTACTTCTTGCTTTCTTGCAGGATGCTACTGATGTGAATAACCTGAGTCGCATGTACATTGGATGGGCAGCATTTCTGTAATTGAACACAGATGTGCGTGGACTTGAACATTCTTGTGCATTTTCATGCATTCTCATGATTTGCATGTAACACTGCTAATAATTTGCTCAGTCACTCTGACCTATATTTGTTTGGGTCCTGCAAATGGGGACAGTTTTAGTGATTAGCCAATGCATATCTGCTGATGTCTGCAAGTAAAGGGAACAGTGACATACTAAGCAAGGTGAACATGCATAGCTTCTCAGAAGGCTAAGATAAACCACACTAAAACATCACTACCTACCCAATTCTTTCACAGCAGACAAATTCTAAAATCAAATGCAAGCCCTGGGCTTGTAGAACAGCATGTAAATGATCACAGAACATTAATAGCCATCCTCTGTACTACCATAGCCTGGCCAACCCTAACCATATGCCTGCACCTACCCAACAAGCCTCACTCATGGAGGTGCAAGGTGCACATAGGAGTTGCCTTTTGGGGTCTGCGTTCACTACCTCAAGTTTTGTGTTCTGTATAGCACAACAGAAGTAGAAGTATATCGTAATGTGTAAATATATGGACAAGAGCCATGTTCTGAATAAAATTATGTATAATATACTTTCAGTTAATTAAACTGCTCTAGCTCATACAGTAGACAAGGTCAAGTATGTAATGGTAAGTTTGAACCACACTTGACAGCTTGGTATGAACCATGGCAAGAGCAGAGAGGGCAGACATCAACTGCAGGATGTAATGGGAAAGTGCAACATGACCTATCCATAACACTATCCTCCAGAGTGTAGCCACCTTTGTGTTTCCCACACAGCCTGCATGTAAATTTTGTTGTAATATGCACATATGAACATGTAAATAACCAAGAAGTGAATGAAAAAACTCTGAGTACTTACATTGTTCTATAGATGGTGATGATGACCACTAATGGTTATATATTATATAACCATTAGTGGTCATCATCATCAGTGGTTCATACCAAGCTGTCAAGTGTGGTTCAAACTTACCATTACATACTTGACCTTGTCTACTGTATCCATGCCCCAAGCCTCTTAGGCTTGTGTGCGTACACACACATGCTTGCACTAACTGTGAACAATAGTATTGTTCTATATAGTTTGTTCCTTTTTGTTTTGTACAGGCCTTTGTTAGCTTGTATAGCTCATTGTAGCTATTTATGTTCTTTGTGCACAGTTTATGGTTGTTAGTGCATAAGTAGTGTTAACTAGTATTGATAAAATAGTCGTTTTTGTAAAGAACTGATACCAGGACTGAATAGCACCGAGAATGCTTTTTTTTTTTTTGTATTCTCAATAGCTCTTCGTATAGCCGGTTTATTGTTTCCCTGGCTATACGTATAAGCTTGCATTTTACCCATTGCATTGGTCCCGAGAAAAGTTTCTGCTACTCAGTCAATAACTTGTGGACTTCCGCTCTACTCATTAAGCCTTGATCCTAATCACACTATATAACAGACAGAAGTGCTATCATTTCACCTGGGCCACCAATGTGTGATCCTACATAACTCATTGGCTACGTACAACATCAACTGTTGGATAAATAAGTAGCTGCATGTAACAAGATATAGAACTATAAAAGTAACTCGTCCAGATATGGTTCTGTTTCATCACAGAACATGAAACTTGTTCATACAGTGAATATTACAATCCTGTTCATGTGTAGTGACTACATCAGTACAGTAACAAGAGGTGTTCCACTACATTTCTTTGAACTTACCAACACTGTCCAGGTGCAATGGGATGTACATGAATCTGTGCTGGGATGTCCCAAACTGTATAGCTTGACCATGTAGCTGGCCTTCTAAAGGAGTTTGACAAACTATGTGTCAAATTGTTAGGATGATCTATACTGCCATTATAAACCTGTTGGCAATGGCAACACTATTTTCTGGTACCAAATTCATCTGCATAAGAGTTACCATTGGGAAAGGAATTAAAAATTACCATAAATCTGGAACAAAGTGGCTTTTCGGTTAAAATAATTTAAGTAATTGTTTTGTTGTTTTTTGTACAAAAGTTGGGCATTTTTCATTGCTATAGTGGTGCATGTTTTATATTCTCAAATACCACTTGCTGATCGAGCCCAAGTACAGTCATCTAGATGATGATGACCACGAATGGTTTATATACTATTTTCTCAAACACCCATTCAATATCAACTGAGGTATTGTAATGCTTACTGTGATGATTATACTATTTTTTAAACACGTGTTTGGTATGTAGCTACCAACTGAGACAAGATCCCCAGAAGTTGGATCAACTTAGGCAAGATCCCCAAATTTAAGTTGCAAACTTCTGATAAAAAATAATTTAGGTATCTTGCCTCAGTTGATATTGAATGTGTGTTTGAGAAAAATAAACCATTAGTGGTCATCATCATCATCATCTAGATGACTGTACTTGTATCAATATATAATTACTACACTACTCTTACATTTTTTCAATTTTACTATGACCATGTGTAGCAAAGATATTCTGTAGTGCCGTGTTCTTCTAGTAGTCTAGACCTTGAAAAACCAGTATCTCAGGTCCAAAATTGTATGAGTGTGCTAACTGTAGTTCTTGTGAATGAATAATTAGAGCAATTTTCAAGTGTACATAACTTTATCAAGCTATTTAGCAGTGTTTCAACCCCAAGGGGGCTTCTTTGGGCAATACAGTGCTAGTTACACTCTTTGCAAAACAGAGAATGTGCATTAGCTACATGTACCCCCACCCTGGTAGCTAGGTAACCTACTGGCAGATGTTTATCCAAAGAATATCACAATAATTGTTTTTAGCTGCATGTGTGGGATAGTTTGTGGGCGAGTGGGTTGACATTAGTTATTGTAAACAATTTACTGCACATAGATGGTAGCATTTGTGATTGCAGTCAACAAAGCATCATCAGTGAAACTCCACACATCTTGTGCAGTTTTTTTTATTTTTTTTTATAATAGTTTATGCAAGGAGCAAGGGTTACATAAAATAGCAAGGCGTGCTAATACCAGTATGTAACCGTACAGAATTATACTATGAGTGTGAAATAAAGGAAGGGGTATCTAACATGTAAACACACTAAGAGATGACTGAAAAGAGTGCAGAGTATGTGAAGAGGTTAATTCTATAGGGAGGCAATTCCATTTCCTGATGGTATCTGGTACAAAGGAGTGGGCAAATGCTGAGGTTCTGCAGAAAGGTTGGTGAAGCAGGGATGGTCTCGAGGAATATGGCACAGTAGATCTTTGGACCACAGTTCAACAATTAGTACTGTGATGCTGTGTACAACCTTGTCTAACCACATTCTCTATCATACTCACACATACACCTGCATGCATGAACACACACATACACCTGCATGCATGAACACACACATACACCTGCTTGCACGAACACACACACCTGCATGCATGAACACACACATGCACATACGCATAGACTACACACATAACACACGCACAGTGTTAGTTGGAAACTTTGTGTAACTAGCAAGTGCATGTGTTTCAATTTGTGCTTCTTCACCTGCAACACTGTCAGCATGTGCACATCTGAGAGTTGTGGTGGTTTGCATACAATTTTTGCTGGTAGTACATGCAGGAAGCTGAGGATTTTTAAAACTTGGCTGATGTGCTCTGGACCACTGTAAAAAGGATAGATTTTAGGAGTGAAAAAGATCACCCTCATGACTTTCAATACACTTTTCCAATTTTTGAAAACTGCAAACATGAACCTGAAAAATGAATCAATACAAAAGAACATAAACCTCACAAATATGAAACAGCTTCATTGTGGTACTAGTTGAGTGTCAAATACATACATTTTCATCATGGTTGAGTAAAATCAGTAAAATGGAATGGAGCCATATGTGTACACAGGAGTCAGGATTCTTGGTTCTTTATTGACCAGCTCCTTGTTTTCTGCAGTTCTGTGTTCTTCTGTGATCGGTAGTACCGGTGGATACTCCTCTGGGTTTATCAACCGGTCTGGCAGGGAGCCAGTATGAGATTCAGCCTCCACATCTGCTTCAGCTTGCCTTGAAGATCTGTTAGCAACCATACATCTTTTTACTTTTTCATATTGTAGTTTCAGGCATTGAGTTATGGATGCCTTTTTTGCCAAAACATAGCAGATGTAGAATATCAGCACCATGTGCGGAACACTTAACACCAGTGTTAATACCAGAGCACCATATTGGAATGCTGCTATCTTAGCGTGGTACAGTGCAACAAATATGTGAGCTGACATTATGCTTAGCAAAGCTAGGATCATAAAATCACCGTTGTTTCTAAAATTTGATTTGTATGGCTTCATGACAGCATAGAAGCATGATGCACCTGC
Source organism: Agelas oroides (assembly GCA_949130485.1). Taxonomy (NCBI): domain Eukaryota; kingdom Metazoa; phylum Porifera; class Demospongiae; order Agelasida; family Agelasidae; genus Agelas; species Agelas oroides. The sequence continues at coordinate 3,540,662 of OX422197.1, read as the reverse complement.
AAACATTACATATTGCAAATACGAAGATGAAACTCTCGCATAGAAATTGTGAAAAAGAGATAGTGAGAACATGATTGAGGATGAGAAATGATGCAGAAACCATTCTGAAGTCACAAGTACCATTTGTTCCATCCTTGTACTGTCCCTGAAATGATTCCACAAACATGTGCAGAGCATGCCATGTGCGAAATCCACAACATGAAACACACTTTCTGAAGAGTCTCGTGGGGTACAGAATGAGAAGAACTGTTGGTAAAAATATTACCAACACACAACCAGCTATAGCTGCAAATATGGAATACTCTAGTGCATGGTATTCTACTGATGGATCATAATACAAAACATACTTGCTTGAATGATAATTATACTGGATGGGAAAGGTATACAACAGTGTAAACGATACAAATAAAATTTTGGAGAAAGAGAGAAGCAGAAATGTTGTGAAAGCATTGATTATTGATGCTTTGGAGTCCCATCTTCTCCTGACACAAACAAAGTGTCTGTGAAATGGCTTCCATAGCCAAACAACTGGTTTGAAGTTGTTGTTGTGGAGTTTTATGCATACATATGTGATTAAAATGAGAAAGATGGGGTAAAATGCTGCTAGATACTCAAGTAGAAGTGCATGAACATTCTTGATGCTGCTACTTACACAAAATGGTGGAATAACAGAACGAAAGAAGTCTAAGCTCCATATACCACATAATACTAGAAGCACTTGCAGTGCCACATACGGAAATCCTGTTAAGTTGTTCTCAACGTACATGTGCACGGGTACATTCAGTCGTATTGTGTACACTATAATCTGACTCATGAACACAAGAGCACTCAGTGGAGAGGAGGTGGCTCTTATGTGGAAGATCACCACCAGAAAGTACATCACAGTTATTGGGAAGAGTTCCAGGAAAAAGTATAAGAGCAAACCATAACCATGTCCCCAGCACTTACTGCATTCCAAAGTGTACGAGTACAATGCAATGCCATAGCCATCTTCACACTTTCCACACAGTTCACTTTTTCGGTTTAGTGGTCCACACATGAACCCATTAAGTATAGACACATTACTTGGCAACTTAATATACCAGACCCTGTCAACAGAAATAATAGTATTGTAGTGTCCAGTGTATGGGCAAGGCCCATATTCTGTAGTTTCATTTAAACTGTTGTAGGTCATGCAGAAGCCAAGATGAAGTTCTGGAAATTGTGGACCACACTTGACCTCTCTACTGTAAGAACCATGGCAAGAACATCCAGTCTTAGATTTGTTGTCATGGACAAACCAGGGAGGGCAGACATCTCGTAGGGCAGTAGTCTGCTCCGTGACACTGAGCAGTGAGATGAGTAAGAGAAACTGTATCACTTTCATAGGCCTCATCTTGCACTTACTGAGCCTCACTATTCATTTTTCATGTAACATTAGTGTAGTCGACTCTCTTCACAATTATCATCTACTAGTATTGGATTTTTGTGCACTCAGCTTATTTATTGCTTGTACTATGACCATATATGGCCTGAATGTATCCTGTATAACTGACTCTGTCTGACACAGTAAACTTTATCTGGTTTCATTGTGTGGGTGAGTGTGTTTACATTATTGTGGGTGGTATAGTAGTTGTGATTGTGCAGTCAACAAAGCATCATCAGTGGAACTCTATACATCTTGTGCAGTTTACATGACTATGACCATACAACATTGGAGTTAACTTTGAAGCTTCATCCAGTCAACAATATTTTTAATGTGTTCTATAATGCTGCATGCAACCTTATCTAACCATACTCTCCATCAGGCCCGTACGCTGATATTGGAATGGGGGGTTCTTGTTTCCAGTCAATGGACCATAATGAAACACGGGATCATTAATATTCATAATTACTCATTTAAAAAAAAGCTGAGCATACACAACATCAAACAAAAGCTTGAAACTCAGCACTGAATTGAATCCAGTTCAAATCTATGAAGATGAAGCCAAGCATAGCAATCAACTACTTTTCTTTTCATGTTGCTTTTCTGACCTCCACTACCGAACACACATCAATGCCAGCTGATCGAGGAAAGTATTTTCACCTAGTTAATCATTAGAGATTTATGTATCAGATTCTGAAAAGAAAAAAAATTGTTGTGTAATATATTATGATACATACTCTACCACAAGATGTTTATCTGAATTACATCTTACTATTTTTGATTTATTGTAAGATACTTTTATGGGTGAGTGGGTTGATGGAAGAAGCAATTCATTGTGAGTGGTAGCAGTTGTGATTGTAACCAACACGAGAATTGGTGTCTAGATAACAGTGACTACTAATGTTGCATGTGATGGTATGCAGGTAATTGCATGTGATGTCCATTAGCTGTTCTAGTAGCAAAGTACCTTTGAATACTGTTCCAGTACGAATACCAGGTCCTGAGGAGAAGATGACAGACAGGAAACAAAAGTCAAGTGTGCTTCAAAATTCCCATTGCTCTTACAAGGCCATGCAAGACTTGGAAGTTAAACTGAATATGTTCTTCCGTTAGGTGCAACACATGGTACAGATATTCTACGTCAGCTTAGTGTTGACACAAAAGGTAGCCATCACTGAATGGCTAAGTAGGAAATGCAAAGCTTTGAAAGGTACATGCAGGCTACCATGCACACAGGTCAAGCTGAAGTTGTGGAGGCTGAGTCTGATACTGGCTCTCTGCCAGACTGACTGAAAACACAGTACAAGCTAGCAGTGCTAGCCACTCAAAGCAAGAAAAGCACACAACTGCTGAGCCCATGGAAAAACAAAGATCCACCGAATAAAGAAGGATGACTCCTGTGTACATTTATGGTTCCATACAATTTGCTGCATAATTATCAGTTTCAAATTGCAGTAAATATCAGATGATCTCTGCATTATTTCCCATGTTTAAAGTATTACCTAACTGTGACCTCCTTTACAACCTCATGTTTTTGTTTTCTTCTAGAAATTGCTTTTTTGACTTCATTAGAAATACAGTGTGCTTCATTTGTCAGCGTTTCTGATTTCTATTTCTGTTATGAAGCCATATACACCAACTGAACTTTACAAATAATGTGGATACTTTGGTCATAGCTTTACTGTCATTTCACTTTGAAGCAATTACACTGCAGTAATATTTACACAATATAAGTTTTAGTAACAACACTACTTTTATCTGTACCACACGTTACTGATATTTTACATCTGCTATTTGTTGGCATGCACCAAATGCTTTAAAAGGAAATAGACAATATGTGTGTATAGGCGTTTAAGGTGCAAACTCCCACAGTTGCATCCTGCATCTTTTGTTTCATGGCAATCTAGCCCCCAAGTGTCGAACATATAACCCAATTTATGCACATCTGATTGAGTGGAGATCATCCAGTACACACAATTAAGTTCAAAGGTCATCCAGTAATCCAGTCCAGCAGTCCAGTCCAGTGATCCAGCCCACAATCCAGTCCAGCGATTAGACACTACCATTAGAACGTGTATTAACTCTTACGGTGTGGTTGTATACATTTCTGTATATAAAGTAGGACATTCCCCTTGGTTGCCATTGTCTTGCAAACAAAGTTATAAAATAACAAAAAGTTTAAAGAATAGCATAGCTTGCATGTATATAGCAGAGGTCATTCCATTTATAAAGTACCCAGCGCTAAACAATAATTCAACACAATCTGAACCAGGATTGTACTGTAGTAAGCTTAGAATCATCACCCACATGTATGACAACGAGCAAGAGTGAACTTCCATAACAATGACAGCCTGGATCTTCAAACAGATGACATGTTTTTTAGGGAGATGTGGTTAGTTGATTGTTCATGTATGCAGCAATAAACTCTTGATCGCAAGGTTAATAATAAGCAGATAGCTGAACAATGACGTAAGCAAGCAACAGAAAAATACATAGCAACACCCAAATACAAACAAATACATCTGTGTAGTCTTGTGCACTAATGAGAGAAGTGTATACATATTACACAGTTCATTAGCCACACTGATTGCCATGCACACATGCTAGCTATAGGAAAAGTGTTTTATCTAACTAGTGCAAGTGCCAAATTTCTAAGAAACAATCTGATGTTGGTGGCTTTGGTGCAGGTGTTATAGGTGTCTTTTTCATAGTCCTGATGTCAAGAATTAATATGTAATGACATCAGTGAACTATACTTCTAGATTTAGGTTGCTATAAACCTGGCTATATATACTGTTATCAAGACAACATATACTTCAGTTTCATTCTCCAAAACAACTGTCAGTAGCTATAGACTTGTGTCTGTGAAGGCTATACAACATATATTATGTTAAAAAACACAAAAGCAAAAAAACAAACAACAAACACCTTTTTCAGTATTTAACTTAAAACTGAATGTGTTAGTTACAGGACACTTAACCGGGATGGTACAATTAGTTAATGGAGCCATAAGTGTACCCAGGAGTTAGCCTTCTAGGGCTTCATTGACTACATTTTGTTTACTATGGCTGCAGCAGCTGTGTGTTGTTGTGTGTTGGCAAAAGGGCACAAGATGTAGGGATGGTATAAAAGTAATGTGGTGTCATTCCCATCTAGTTTGTGGTGTCATTCACATCTAGTTAGGTTGGTTTTTGAGGGTTCCATCCCTACATGCGCTTGTTTTCGTTCAGAAAACTTTTTGTGACTATATATACTTATCAGAATACCTAAATTAGTGCTCACAAGCTATACAGATTATACTGGTAATGTAAATAGGTACTATATTGTGTAGAACCCAATGTAAGTTTACAAAAAATATAATGTTGATGGGATCAATGATTGGAAATTAGCATAACAGTGACGGTAAGGCACTGTAAGGTTAGTTAGCTCTGACCCCACGGTGCTGCACTGTGATATATCATGACATTGTGGCTGCTATTGCACAATCTGTTCATTTACGCATGCTCACAACGTAAACACTTATGTGGTATTACACTGGCATAATTGCTTTGCTGGCTGAAATAATTGCAAGTAGGTAAATGCGTGCCTTGCTTCATGATGGAAGTTTCATGTCAGGCCTCTCTCCTGAAGGCAAAACATTGATAAAGCCTTTTAGCTCTAATATCTTTGCTTAGTCAGCACTAAGCTCTAGGTTCTGTGGGCATATTGGGATGTGGTTTAGACTAAACACACAAAAGGTAGGTAACAAGAAGTTAAAACAATGGCATTACTTGTACCATATAGCTTGCATAATGCCATTATAAAGTACCAGTGCTAGCCAATACGTACAACACTGAACGGGAGTTGTACTGTAGCAAGCTCAGGATCACCGACCACATGCATGGTCCTGAGCAAAATTTTTGTGCAACAGCCTGGATTTTCAAAGAGATGACATGCATGTATATGACAATAAACTCTCGACAGTGAGGTTGATAGAATCAGATAGCTGAACAACAATGACATATACAAACAACAGGTATAGAAAATAACAGCCAAATACAAATAAGTACATGTTTGTACTCTCATGTAATAATGAGAAAAATAATACATTCACACAGTGTTTTGTAATTGTCAGTACACATGCTAGCTATATGAAGAACATTATATCCAACTAGTGCAAGTCCCAAGTCTAAGAAAAACTCTGCAACAAATCAAGTCATCTAAAAGTTATAGAAACTATTTCCAAAACTTGAACAAACGAGATATTGGACTTGTGGGGTTGGGTGTTGTTGGTGACTTTGGTGCAGGTGTCATAGGTGTCTCTATGGTAGTCCTGATGTGAAGAATCAATATGTAGTGGCATCAGTCAACTATACTTCTAGATTTGTTTGCTATAAACCTGGCTATATATATGTCCTATTACAAAATAACATATCAGAATGTTATTAATGTGATGTGGGGTCAGAATGTGATGGTGGGGTCAGGTCACCAGAAAGGTAAAACGAGGCCAGTTTAACTTAATTTCACGTTGCTTGTCTTGTACACTTCTAACATTGTAAAGTACACACAATTTATCACAAAGTTAGTGTATCAGTTGTGAAAGGCCTTCTGCATGGTAATTTTACCTTTGCCTGTTTGCTTCAAGAAGGAGCTGAACAATGTGATCACATCCTTGAGACCTGGCAATCGTCAGTGGTGTTTGACCAAACTGTGTACAAAGAGATCACAGTACATGTTCCAGTTCTAATATCAATAGCTTAGTAGCCAAGAGTTGCATTCTGTGAAATTCAGCTTCTAAACATAAAATCAAATTTGCAGATGTAGCTACCTCAGCAGGTCACATATTTACTACAACAGACTAATACTATGCACAATTGGATGATCAGAACCTAACAAGGAATGCCTCACTTTGGTCTGATGATTCACGTCAGCTTCTCTCCCAAGGAGAAGCTCCACAATATGTTCATGGCCATTGTAGCTTGCAGTGTACAGGGCTGTCCGTCCATTCTAAAGGGTTGTCAAAAAACTGTACCTTCCACTAGCTTGCATGGTGTATGATGTACATTAAATTGTGAAGACAACTTAATGGGACTAGAGCCCCACGCTGCATGCAACCTATGAAAATGTTTGTCTGTCATATGTAAATATGCTGTGGGCACATTTTCATATTTGGTTTTGGGAATATATTGTGCAATGTCATGTGTGCCCATTCCTTTGTCAGCATGTACAAGATTCACTGTGCTTTCAGCAAACAACGCATCACAGACAAAGGGTGCAAAATCTGTTCTTGGAGCGAGGCTAGCTGTCAAGTTAGTGGCAGTGCATGACCTATGTGAATTTGATATGGATAGCAAGACCTATGTAAGCACTAGCTTAGTTCACCATAATGTATAGTAAAATCATTATTAGTTGTTCAATTGGAGTGAGTTGTGTTTATGACTCCGACAACATATCGTAATGCTAGGATACTAATAAAAAACAACTTCTGGAAGTGAAAAGCAGCACTAGCAATACAATAACAACATTTCCTCATTAACTGCATGTATAAACATTGGAGTACAAAGTATATGTAGTCTACACTGTCTAATTGTGTCCATGCACATCCACTGATACAAAGTGGACTGATTCCTCATCCTCACCTTTGTCTCCTGTTCCACACTAGCTCCTGCTTGTAGTAGCAACTCAACAACTTGGTAATGGCCTTCCTGGCTGGTAACATACAATGGTGTCGACCCAGTCTAGATTCAACAATGTAGATCAATGTACATGTGTGAGTAATTAAACAATGCTCAACACAAAGTAGTTCATACTGCAGCTACATTTCTGCTCATTTCATATCATTATGGTAACTGAAGAACACTAAGATTCTGCAGTTGTTGTCCTTACCTCCTCCTGTATGTCAGGGTTAGCTCCTGCTATCATAAGAAGTTCTACCACCCTCCGGTGGCCGTCAAAGCTTGCAGTCCACAGTGGTGTGGTACCACACTACAGTGAATATGTGCCAGTATTGGAGGAAAGAGCATGTATAGTCTCTTGCCAAATGTTAGTCTACACACACCCAATATGAGACTAGCACAAATACTAACTGACAAGATGACAAGTAAATATTAGCCATAAGCATACAAATCTGAGAAGCTATGCACATTTGGTCTGGTCCATCTGACCCTTTTGCTTTTTCAAACCATCTCCCACAATGGACACATATCGGAAATGAGCTATACCCAGTAAGCAGAGCTGAAGCAAGCAGTACTTGAGTGGTCAGGCCAGGTCTGACTCAGTGTTTTGATGTGAAAATACATGCTTCACCAGTATGTCTACATGCATGCGTGTCTGCATGCGGTAGCATGGGCCATGAGAAAACACAACACTAGGGGGGGTCTGGGGACATGCCTCACCAGAAAAAAATTTTTGTTCTGAGACCACTTCTGCCTGATGTCATTTTGAGGGTAAACTGTCACCAGAATACAACAAAGACTTTAGGTGAGGGAAGCCTTTATGCTACAACACAAAGTGCTAACTCTGATAAATCACTTTGCTATTTGAGGAAACTGGTAAAAGTAGTGATTAAATTACACCAGTAAAATTCATATAGCAGTGGAGGACCAAGCATTACACACTATCAATAGAGGCCTCACTTTGGTCTGATGGTTCACATCAGCTTCTCTCCTCAGGAGAAGTTCCACAATCTGGTCATGCCCATTGTCACTTGCAACATACAGTGCTGTCTGGCCGCCCTGTATGTGTAAAGGGGAAGTAGTGATTAAATACTTCCTCCCACCTCCTTACACAGTATGTGCAACCCACATCAACATGCATCTTGGTCCATGGACAGACTATTGTGTAGCATGTACACTGCTTACTTACACCACATGTTGCAAGAAAGGATCATGAAGCCCCACATTAGCATTATCTTGGAGTAAACATGATCCGACTGACCAACTGTGTCCATCCACTTTCAAAAACAGTGCATAAAAGATCATAATTACTATGTGCATGGCGCATTGTGCATGACACATTGTGCATGATACATTGTGCATGACACATTGTGTATGACACATTGTGCATGACACATTGTGTATGATACATTGTGCATGACACATTGTGCATGGTACATTGTGTATGACACGTTGTGTATGACACATTGTGCATGGTACATTGTGTATGACACATTGTGTATGACAAATTGTGTATGACAAATTGTGCATTATACATTGTGCATGGTGCATTGTGCATGACACATTGTGTATGGCACATTGTGTATGACACGTTGTGTATGATACTTTGTGTATGACACATTGTGCATGACACATTGTGCATGGTGCATTGTGCATGAAGGCAAATACACGATTTAAGTAGCCTGTGGTGCAAAGGGACAGTTGCATAAGACAAGCCAAACTGTTTACAAAACACAGAGGATGCCGTAGCTTTTATTCAAACATGACAGACAAGTCGATCTGCTCACTGGCAGCAGAAACTCTTCTGCTAATAACATATAGCACCATGGCTCTGTGTGTTTGTCATTCCTATCCAAGCTTCATGGTTCATGTGTCGTGTGGCTCTGATATGACTTCCCTTGCTACTACTTAGTCACATTTAGACAAGCTTTGAGTTGATCATGCAGCATTGCAGTTAGCTCACGCTTGTACCATGATGATGGAACAGGTGTCTAGTGACAATAGCCTGAGGGAGCAATATTCATTAAAGACTCATGCGCTGGACGCTGTTGAGTCATGTAGGGGAGTATCAACAACAGCTGGCGCATTTGTTGTTCCAGTTACCTCCTGCACACAAAATTTACATGGAGCAAAAAAAAAAACAGTTTGGGTGTGGGGTAGCTATAGTGTTATGGGGAAGGAGGTGGGACAGTTATAATGGGTGGGACAGTTATAGTTAAATGAGGGGGCACTTATGGCGTAGTGAGTGAGGCACTTACAGGAAATGGGCAGGATATAGGCTACTTTTATTTTAGGAAACACTGGTCTTCAGGGTAGTTCTCTAGCATCTTCAAATACGTGTTACAAGTACAACATACATAACACCATAACTTTTCCTTGCTCACTTGAGCCACATAGCTACCATTAGATATGATGTCCTCACCTCCTCCTGTAGGTCAGGATTGGCACCTGCTGCTAGAAGTAGTTCAACCACACTCTGGTGGTTGTGAAAGCTTGCAATCCACAGTGGTGTGCGACCATCCTATGGTGTATATGTGCAAGAAAAAGGCAATTGTAAAGTTCTCTATCTCTACCACACATCTGCCAACATGTGCACACATGTTGAATGAGACTAATGTGTTGCTAACTTGCTATATCATGGTACTGCTCCAGGGCTGGGGGAAGTGCTCTGGACACTCAGGCCATAGCTGGACCATAGTTTAGAAGTTGCCAACAGTAAACTATTAGGCCCGCCCTCACAATTGCAGCAACCTATCAGGCCTGCCTTCAAATGCTACAATAATTTTAGTCTACCATGGGGCTTTCTGAGATGTGGTTACTGTGTACAGGTATGGTGGTAAGCTGCAGGTACACTGTATGTCCGCAGCATTGAAAATTTGCTCCCCCCAGCCCTGTGCTTACCATTACCACAATGCATAGTGCAATGCTCAAGGACATATAGAAACTGACACTGAACTGTCTATTGCTTGACTACACCACTAGCTGATATAGTCACTTCCATTTTCTGCAAGTAACAATAAATTAAATGTAGTGATGACACAATAAGACAGCTGCTCTACATTTCCACTACATTATTTTCGTATAAATCAAACAACAATGGTGCATTGCTTGTAGTACTGAAGAGGCTTGTAAAGTTTGTATTGTGCATTGTATGCATACTATGTATAGATGTCAGGTGCATGGGCATCGCAAATTATGATGTGACTACTAACTGCCTCCAACCTCACCTTGTGCATACACTAGACTGCGAAAACTGAAAAGCACTTTCACTGACAAGATGACAATGGCCTTATAACCCCACATATGTAAAATCTTTACCAATGCACATTCTTTGCCTCCTTCAACATCCAGAATGTGATTTTCATGGTATGCCCACCTGACATCTATAATTATGTATACATTATTGAACAGTACAAATTTACAGCCTCTTCAGAATACAAGCACCACACCATCATTTCAACCGCAGCACAATCTTGACTGACACCCCACCTCACCTCTGTCTCCTGTTCCACATTTGCTCCCGCTTGTAGTAGTAGCTCAACTACCTGGTCATGGCCTTCCTGGCTGGCAATGTACAGAGGACTTGACCCAGCCTAAATCCAACAGTGAACTTGTTCACACTGGAGCTGTATTTCTCCACATTTTAGTCATACGTATTATAATAACTGACTACAGAGGGTAAGATTCTCTGAGCTGTAGTTGTTGTCCTTACCTCCTCCTGTATGTCAGGGTTGGCCCCTGCTATCAGAAGGAGTTCAACCACTCTCTGGTGGCCATCAAAGCTTGCAGACAACAGCGGTGTCCAACCATCCTACAGTGAGTATTGCAAGAAGGGCATGAGTATAACTTCCTGTCACATGTTAGTCAGCACACACCCAGCATGCAGATCGAATGAGACTACTATGTACATGACTGTAGAACATAATGTGAGCAAGCATTGTCTGTGGAGCTGTAATTCAACTGGGTGTTTATTTATCTCATTAAGTTTGCTCACAAGACAGTTCCAGACTGTCGCAGCATACACTAGCATCACACTCTGCATGTGAGGTACCATACAATGCAGCCACTTGTTCCCACTAGGCAGCTACTACGGCTGACTGAGTGTTCTGCACACAGACTAAGTCTGGATCTCTTGCTAACCTGTGACCACACAGTTGGCCTGTCATGCATACACAGTCCTTATTTTAGAAAGCAAATGTAAGCCACCAGCATTCAGTATTCAACTTGCACATTCAACTCATGAAGCTAACAGCAGAATCTCTGCCTCTGCTTTCTGTGAGCAATCCAGACGGTTCTCTACACAACTGCTAACCCTCACACAGTAAGTATTCACCTTCCAGCATTCTCGCCTGAACACTTACCAGTGCTGGCACCAGTGTGAAAGATGTTGCTTTTGTTGGCAGTGTCAAATGAAGAGTATATGGATCCACAACGTACATGCAATGTACATTATATAATCTAGAGAAAATTCCTATTCAACTCATCACTGTGGGATTTGCTCAGGCTCACCCACAGTGGCGTAGCCAGGCTGGGGCACACTGGGACACATGCCCTAGCAACCAGAGGCTGTGCCCCACCAATGCAGGTATGCGTCCGAATTATTGGCACTGACAGTAAGCTATCGTTGTCGATCGCGAATCAGACGCTAAATGGTCTTCAAATCGAACGGCGCAGTATCGCTATGTTTATCCACAGAATTACGAGTCTCGTACGCTCACCGTATGCGCGAGTTTGCCTTATATTAAAATGACATACACTGCACTACAATACAGCCTCAGAACCAACCTGGGAGGCTGTAAAATTCCAAAAATTTTCCGGAAGAGCATGTCCCAGATCCCCCTAAATACTTGTGCACTTCGCGCAGAATTTAAACATAGTGTGCCCATGCTGTGCCCTAGCATCGGCGATGTCCTGGCTACGCCACTGCTCACCCAACTTTTGCATGTTGCTCTTTGGCTGTCAAAGTGTCACTGCTGAAAACATAAACCAGCTACATCTCTTACAGCTGCTATGAGTTGAATAGAGCACTAGTATGTGTGGGTGTGCTTTGTCTACACAGCAATCCTAGATGTCCTATAACTATTGGTAGTATGACAAAGCTGTGCAACTGGTCTTATAACTTTGCAACATCAAGCTAACATTGACTCAATGCAAACACAAGATTTGTTGTTAAAGCTATAGGTTCCAGATCTCAGTGCTTTGTTTTTGGTTTTACATTCTAGCTACTTACTTCATTGTACTGTCTTTACTCCTGTTTATTATAAGCAGAAGCACCATGCTGTGTTTGGTATATAACTCAGTGTTTTAAAAGTGGGCTAATGAGAAAAGTTTGTGGTGATGATTGTGACTTCCTAGCACTTGGCTACATGACAGGTAAGGACAAGATATATTCATAAACCATTGTCATTGTTCCTGGTACTACATATTCTTATGGTACAGTATTATAAAATTGTTATCAATGCAACTGTGGCCATTATGTTCTTCACTAGGTCACTATGCTCTTCCTATGGGTCACTATGGGCCACTATGGCTCACATTGGGTCACAACAGTAGTCTGCATTACAACTTCCCATTAATACTACTTGCCAAAACCAGCCAAACTTGATAGCAATTACTGCTAAATTAGATTTCTTGACAAGCCAATAATAAAATCTATCCCAAACCACATTACTTTTGCATTCACTCAGACTGACTGCAAAAATTAAGGTGGCACAGTACCCTGGATTTTTAAGGTCAACAAACCTGGAATCCAAGCTGATAGACTTCTTTGTCTTGTTAAAATTTTAGCGCACAGTCCGTTTTGAGAGTCTCAAACCGTTCACGGTCCGTAAAATTGGGGATTTTCCCCGTTTCCTGTCGGCATTGCCATCCAATAATCAGTTTATAATTAAGTTAGTTAAGATGTGGCCTGGCGGCACCCTTCATGTGGTGGTCGGAACTTTGAAAATAAGCTTAGATCGACTTAAAAAAATATATAAAAAAATAAAAATAAAAAAAGAAGGAGTTTAGTAGAGTGCTGTAGTGTCAGTAGCTGTGAGTAGTGCGTAATGTCTGCTTGTGAAAGCAAGCTTGCGTCTAGAAGAAGCAGAAAGGCCACAGTGGCCAAGACTGTGTTTGTTGAGTAGGCCCAGGTCTCGCGGCCGTATGCCTAGCCTAGTTGGTGACCGTGGCCAGGTGCTTCAAGTGCTGGGATGGGCTTTAACTAGAATACGCAATTTATCGTTGGTGCTACAGTCTGACAGCCAAGGGAGCTGAACGGTGGCTGTGTGTGGAACAGAGCCGTGAGTTGTTTAGCGACATAAGGGAGAGAGGTGGGGCTAGTAATGCTTGCTTCCACTCGTGAATGAGCCCCTCCTGTAGACAAGCTGTGAATTTTTTAAAATGTGCATTCATTTTGGTGCAGTCAAAGTTGTCCATTCCAAGAGTAGTGACAAACATGAGTCTAGCCTGACTTTGAGAGTAGCTTTGAACAAAAGCTGGCATAGATTGTTTTGAGATACATTGGTGGTTGGGACGCTACCTACAGTGAGCGTGTAGATGCGTCCATCGAGTGGCAATTTGGGGTTCATGAATATATTAATGATATACTAAAACCCTTTTTAAAATTAGGCAAAGCAAGATTGCCCTAAAGCAAACCCTAATCCTGGAACTAGGAGTAACCCTGGTCCTGACTGTAACCCAGGTTTATGTTTTCGTTAACCTCCGCCGAGTGACGACCGTGCCACCTTAAAACCCTAAGCCTAGCCCTAGCCCTAACCCTAGTTTGCCTTAACCCTAAAATTCCTAACCCTAATCCCATTAACCCTAATCTTCCTAACCCTAAGTGAGCCCTAAGTGAGCCTATGAATCTAATTAAAGCCTGCAGAGCTCTAAAATCTGGAGTGTTTCTGTCCATGTCATGAATATTAATAAGTTGGCTTTAACTAGACCTCAGCATTACCCATGAACAACCCTGGGTTCAGTCAGCTGTCCAATGGGAGGGTTAGGGTATGCTGACTCTCATGAACCTCATTATTGATCTTCTGCTGAAACACTGGCAGCTTGGCTTGGGGTTGAAAAGAATGGGTTAATGATGTTGAATATTTATGAGTATGCTCTAAGCCTTTCATAGACTCAAACCTGAACAGAACTGGGATATGAACCTCATTAACCCTCTTTGGATACTTGTGAATGTTGTTAGTGTCCCAATTGGGATCAATGAATCTCATTAAAGGCATGTAATTCCGGCTGGAAGTCAGGCAATATCTCTCCTCATGCATATTAATAGGTTGAATTTAGCTAGCTCTGTGTGGCACCCCTAGGCAACATTCCATTCATTGGTCCTCAAGAATATGATTAGTGGTGTCATGTTTGTTCTGTGGTAGCACTGGATTGGGTTGACTTGACAAATGTGACATGTTGAATATTCATAGTTCAGTTATGTGCAGCATCTTAAAATAAACTTGCAGTTGCCATAATTGAAAGCCAATGTGAACATGTACATGCAGAATACCACATAGAAAGGAGAGACTTCCATAATTCCAGTTTAATTTGTAATGTGGACATCGGAATGAGGCAAGCAGTATTGTTAGTTGAATTGTCAGAAGCTACTTGAGAGAGTGTAATATGCACCTGGTCTAGTCCATCTGACCATTACATTGCCCACATATTAGGCACTGCCTCTACTTATCATACATTGGCTACTCAGTATGTTAAGATTCCATAGTGCACTACACATAAAAGAACGATTTTTCTACAAAGAAAGATTTTCTACAAAGAGATTGGGAAAGAAAGTGCAATCAAGAGTGTGGGCAAGATCAAGCTATTGATAGGCTGCAGAAGGGAGATAAGCCACTACACATTGGCAAACTCTGGCGGTACTAACAATAAAAGACTCACTTTGGTCTGATGGTTCACGTGAGCTCCTCTTCTGAGGAGAATCTCCACAATCTGGTAATGGCCATTCCTGCTTGCAGTAAAGAGTGCTGTCCAGCCCTCCTGTGTGAAAAGGGAAAGTAGTGCTTTTCATCCTCCTTACATAGTGCAACCCACACAAGCAAACTGACAAACATATTTCAACAAAATTGTGTCCATAGTAACATGAAAGAATGTATTCAAAAATGTGGACATTTTATTAACCCTTTAACAACCGATGATGCCTTTTGGCATCGTCAGTTTTTGGCCGCATGTTATCAGTTGGCGCAATCTGTTTTGAAGATAGGTTCTGCGCTAGCAGAAAGGGTGGGACAGGGGAGGTGGGTGGGTGCACCGCTCTGGCTGACAGTGCATGGCGGTGGTTGCAGCTGCCTGTAGAAAAGCCCTAGTCAATGCCGGGTGGGCCATTTGTCTGCCTTCTTGCACAAATGGGCATAGAAAATGCTCCTTTCACCTTGTACGGACTCCATTTCTGGCATTTTAGGCAGCTTTTAGTCCAGAGGAGCGTTCTCTGGTCGGAGGGAATTGAACGCTCGCTAATGAGTGGGTGTGTCCAAGGTCATGAACCCACAGAGAATGTGTCAATAAAGTTTTGACTCAAGTTTCCAGTGCTAGCTCCAAACAGAAGTGGAAATACGGACCAAGGAAAGTATCCATAGCCTAATAAAGACTTCCAGTAAATAGCCTACGGTTGTTAAAGAGTTAGCTAAGTGTTGGTAATAGAGCCGAAATTAGGAGTCAGAAGTTTTGAAGTAGTGGCAGGCTAAACTTGAATTTAGCCTTAGGCCTCTGTCTAACCCTTCACTGAATGTAACGCATGTCGGGTGTGCCACGAATGTCATATAAGGCTATGAATCTCATTAACAGCCATTAGCTTTATGTTTGGGCATATTTGTGGGTCATGAATGCCATTAACAGCCATGCAAAGACTGGTGACAGCCAAGTCTGTGCGGTAGGTCTTTTTATTTGACGCAGCCTGACCTTACCTGTCCCCACATGTTCTCATGAATTTCATTAAATAGCTGCTTTATGGGCTGTTGTGTTCTCTGATTAACCCTTTAACAACCAATGATGCCTTTTGGCATCGTCAGTTTTTGGCCGCATGTTATCAGTTGGCGCAATCCGTTTTGAAGATAGGTTCTGCGCTAACAGAAAGGGTGGGACAGGGGGAGGTGGGTGAGTCCACCACTCTGGCTGACAGTGCATGGCGGCGGTTGCAGCTACCTGTAGAAAAGCCCTGGTCAATGCCGGGTGAGCCATTTGCCTGCCTTCGTGCACAAACGGGCATAGAAAATGCACCTTTCACCTTGTACGGACTCCATTTCTGGCATTTTAGGCAGCTTTTAGTCCGGAGGAGCGTTCTCTGGTCGGAGGGTCCTGACTATTGAATGCTCGCTAATGAGTAGGTCATGAACCCACAGAGAATGTGTCAATAAAGCTTTGACTCAAGTTTCCAGTGCTAGCTCCAAGCAGAAGTGGAAATATGGACCAAGGAAGGTATCCATAGCCTAATAAAGACTTCCAGTAAATAGCCTACGGTTGTTAAAGAGTAAGACAGTGGTGATTAAATTCACAGCAGGAAGACTTTCACTATAGTATAGCTGTGGAGGAGCAAACACATTAAAGAAGCCTCACCTTGGTCTGATGGTTCACATCAGCTTCTCTCCTGAGGAGAAGTTCCACAACCTGGTCATGGCCATTGTCACTTGCAATATACAATGCTGTATGACCATCCTGTACAGGTAAGTTGGATCAGAAGTATGATGACAAATGCACTTCTCACCAGCTTATACATAGTGCTTTTTACACACCATACAGTGGAACCCCTACACAAGTATTTCACTTGATTAAAAAGATACTACAACCATAAAACAATTTTTTTCAGCTGTAAGACTATATGTTTATACTAACAAGGGTGAATCGCAAATTAAAGGGTAGTAGTAATTGTCTACTTGGCTATATGTTAGACTTCATCTGCATTGCTGTGAATCTAGCCTTGTTCTAAGCTTTTTTATAGCTTGTTGTATGGCTCTTGAGTTTGCTAGTTTTGATAGTTCACATGGGAGAGAGGAGGAAGTGAGTTTGAGTTGGCAATGGCTACTAGGTTTACCTTGGCTCTGTGGTCAAGTGGAACTGGGAAGGTGACCATAGCTGCTATAAGCCACCATGAGATTGAGCAGAACAGCTTGTGCTTTGTGCTTGGTGTTGCATCCATGCATGGCATCTCTGGCTGGGTTTACATACTATATCTAAGTGTTCTTTTCTGTGTTACATGCTAGCTGTGGACATGCAGTTTCTGAAACTTCAACAGTGGCGGATTTAGGGGGGGTAAGGGGGGTGCAATTGCACCCCCCTTTGGCGGCTAGTAATGTATTTTGCGTACGTAACTGCACGAGTCCATCAAATGATTATGCAGCAACAATTAACAACCAGGCACAGTTACACACTCACGTATCAGTTCCTTACTGATCTCCAGACGTTTGACTAGGCCTAGAGTTGCTTCGAGATATTCAGTTCGGCCCGAGGGGTCCTACACGGCGCGCCTCGGCGTACGAGATTTCGAATTTCACGTGGATTTCGGATTTCAGAGTGGATTTGTGGATTTCAGTTTGGATTTCTGGATTTCAGTTTGGATTTCTGCCGACAGGTTTCTTCTTGTATGTTCTTGGATATTTTAGTTATAGTTCCCAGCTTAGCAAAAAATTTTAGTCAGTTGTAGTTTTGGTTAACTAAATTTTAAAAAGGCCATACTAAAAATGAATGTATTTGGTTAATTAAAGTTATAGTTAACTAAAACAACACTGTCGGACAGTGTACGAGATTTCTTTTGTGACGGACCCCTCGGTTCGGCCTTCCAGCTATATTTTATTTTATTGCGTTCATGTGACCGAAAGTGGGCGTGGCAACCCAAAAATTTCCGGCGCGCTTCGCACGCCGGTCACTGAACCCCCCTTTCTAAATTTCTAGATCCGCCACTGTTCAAAATCCCTAGCTGCATTATTTTTTCATTTTTTCCCTTGCTAATGCCAGCCTCAACATATAAGTTAGATATATAAATTCACTGCCCAGCAAGATGTAAGACCCATTTATGTATTCCAGCCAGATCAGTGTTTTTGTTGTTCATACAAGGAGTGATATGAGCAATGAACATTACTAGGTAACACGTTATATCTTGTACTTACAGAATTAGTTGCATTAACACTGACACTTGTAAGAAGGACAGGAATTCTTTCCAGTAGACCATACTGGGAGGCCTCATAGAGCTCCACTTCCTATATAAGTTTAAACAAACTCTTCATTAGCAAGTAGCAGTTGTTCTACGAAAGAGTAATTGTTTAATACTTTAGCATACAATTAACCTACATACCTTGAGGTTTGAGCATTTCCAAAACTCTGCATCTCCAAAGGCAACTTGCACAATTTGCTGCTCAGCCAACAGACACTCCCCACTAGTGCCTCCCTTGTGATCTTTCATGTAGCGTAGGAGATCTGTAGACACGAGCCAGCAAAGAGCAAGTGGGCTATCTGAGCAGCCAGCAAACACAAGAGCAGATATTGGAAGCCGAAAGAAGCCACAGACAGCTGTAGTCACTTTCTCATAGCAAGAGACATGAAGCAGAGGCTTGCAAACTTCAGCTGTTATACGGGCTTTGTTTTGTTCAGTAGGAGCCCAGCTATCAGTAAAAACTGCTGGATTAAAAAAACGAAACTGGTCACAAGGCAAACTGTGAACTAACTTCACCTCACCCCCGGAAGCCCTATGTGTACAAAAAATGAGGGAGCCACAGTTGGCCCTAACCTCCTCAAACTCAGCTAGTTTGGCTGTAGCAGGCTTGCAGCCAGAAGCTTCTAGGAGAAGAGCAAGTAGGTCTGTGCTCAGACAAT
The DNA here is from genome assembly GCA_949130485.1 of Agelas oroides. Taxonomy (NCBI): domain Eukaryota; kingdom Metazoa; phylum Porifera; class Demospongiae; order Agelasida; family Agelasidae; genus Agelas; species Agelas oroides. The sequence goes on along the minus strand of OX422197.1, from coordinate 3,521,804 downwards.
TCCAGTAGGGAGCCATCAGCCTAAAGAATTCAGGGATGGTATTGGCAACTTTGTAAGAGCCTGGGTCGACTAGTGAGGCAACCTTACCATCACCTAGCGGTAAGACGAGTGAAGCAAGGCACTGCTTGAGCTGTGTTAGTGCATTTGGACACTGGGCAAGCAGATCTACTACATCTTGTTGTAGGTTTTGGAACTGGAAAGAGACTTTAGAGAGGAGTGGAGTGTTTCCAGTTGCAAGACTGTGAGGCACTCTCACAGCCAGTGGCTGCCGCTTATAATCTGCAAGGAGATTAGAATGAAGAAACGCTTCAAAACACAGAACCAAATCGGAAGTTCATCAAACAACCCATTCATACTCCAGTTACAATTGTTTAATATTTACAAAATATGCAGTTTCTGGTAGCCTTTAGTTTTGTACTTCAACTTTTAGCATGAGTATTTGCAAGCATGTAAATTAACTTAAGACTGGCAGCTTCAGTCAGATAGAGTTAGCATGCATTATTTGTCCCCTGCCACTTCCAAGCACCTACTCATTATGTATCTTTTCACAGAATTTATGTGCACTATTTGTATAGCAGTCCAGGATCTCCGTTTCTTATATCAGCTATTGATCACTTGTGAATATGACAATATGCTACTACAGCAAACCAGGGGCATAATGCACAACTACCCTGCAATCACTAACAGCTAGGTACACTAACATGCATGTGCAAAAAAATATGTCAAGATGTGTGTGGATACTTAAATTAATGATAGACTTCATGTACCCACCAGGATTGGAAAAGTCTTAATCTGAAAATCTGAGAGTGAACTGTACCTTGTAGTAAATGCTGAGCTAAGTGCTCCTTTCCAGGAATTGCCTGGAGTGTGTCACAGATTGTCAACAACCCCTCTGTTGTGTGTTCAACAGTTAAAATTGCATCAATAATGACAGCATTCTGGCCATGGCTCTGTTGATATGATTCCACCTCTTTCTTCTCTGATTCACTGATGACAGACTTATCTATCAGCTTTGGCAGAACTCTGCTTGCATCAAGATGCTGCCATAGGAGACTGTAGTTAGTGTGAATCACTCTTGCAGCTCTCATCACCTGTTCATGTCGTGGGAGTGTTGCAGGGTCTATATGCAAGGACAGAAGATAGAATACTACTTGCTAGCACCAATAGTTCTAACATGATGAACATAACACACGCAGTGAGATTAGTTTTAATTTTAAATAGCACTTTATGCTGGGAGTTACAGTTAAGTATACAAATAGCTCAAAATACAGATGAGACAAGTCACAATCATTACCAGTTTGTATTTCCACGAGCAGGTCAAAAGAGAGGCAAGACTGAGGCCCATCCACCACCTCTCCAAACGGCATCTCCTACAAATACATAGTGTATGAGCTGTCATGGTCAACAATATTGCAAATGCACAACTCCCGAGTTCTAGCTTGTGTTATCACAGGTTTCAGTGGACCTTTAAACAGTCACAACAAGATTGTGCAGGTTGTTTGGATGAATCAAGCATATTCAATGATGGAGATGTCAAAATAAATGGAATTCAGGGAGTAAGCTCCTGAATTCAAGCATGTTTATTGTACAACTAACTGCA